>JAWPHD010002952.1:0-234284 GCA_037043455.1 Cyrtodaria siliqua
AAGGCGATAATTTTCAATATTTTGATTTTGAAAGTTACATATATCGAATAAATTTGCATGGATGTACATGAAATATGCAGGTTTTTAAAAAAATCACACTGTAGATACCTTAATTTTAACAGTAAACTTGGTTGAACATCAAGGATAAAGACCGAGTTTATCACCTACCAGAATGTATTAGGTATGTCTTATTTCTGGTCACTGATTGGTCAGTTATTTTGATGATGCTCTATCAAAATTATGAATAAATGCCGGTATATTTCAGACGCGTTATAAATGACAGATTCGGCAGTTATACCATGGTCTACTCAATTTTAAACGCGCCTATTTGTAATGTTTACACACAACCTGTTTATTAGCTATGTAAAACATTCCCTTACCAAAAATATAGGCTTCTGGCGACTATTTGCTGCAACTCTGCGGCAAACATTGCTGCAAAGCTGCGGCGAACAAGTTTGCGGCGATGTTGCGGTACACTTTTATCATGCCGCAGCGAACAAATATGCAAATGAGGTTCTGGTGATGTTTCGGCGATGTTCACCGCAACTTTGCCGCAGACCTCATTTGCATGGTAAAAGTGTGCGGCAACTTTGCAGCAAACTTCATTTGCATAACGCTTTTAGCTGTAATCTTCTGGCGATGTTCGCTGCAACTTTGCAGCAAACTTCATTTGCATAAAATGTTTCTCTGCACTGTTCTGGCGATGCTTGTGGTGATGTTCGCTGCAAAGCTGCGGCAATGTTCGCCAACACATCGCGGCAAAGTTTTTCAAAATAAATAATGGACTGAAATTATGAAATGAAACAATGGTGCGCCGTTTTAAAAAAATATATGTTTAGATCAAAAACATGATTTGTTTTCACTATTTAACATGGACTGCACCAAATTTAAATAAATGGGAACGATTTAAATAAATCGACACTAAATAAATGCTCTCGATTTAAAGTAAATCCTTACGATTTGTTATGGGGGGTGTTGCGGGAGTCTGACCAAAGTTGACGTTTCAAAATGTCTCGTAAGGGTCCCATGCCTAGTTAGGAAATTCCTCACGGGTATATGTCTCACGCCATTTGTTTTACGCGTGCTCATGGAGATGTCGACCGCTGTCATTTCTGCATTACTCACATTTTATGGAGATGTCAACCGCTGTCATTTCTGCATTACTCAAATTTTCATGGAGATGTTGACCGCTGTCATTTCTGCATTACTCCCATTTTATGGAGATGTCGACCGCTGTCATTCATGCATTACTCTCATTTTATGGAGATGTTGACCGCTGTCATTTCTGCATTACTCCCATTATCATGGCGATGTCGACTGCTGTCATTTCTGCATTACTCCTATTTTCATGGAGATGTCGACCGCTGTCAATTCTGCATTACTCTTATTTTCATGGAGATGTCGACCGCTGTCATTTCTGTATTTCTCCCATTTCATGGAGATGTCGACCGCTGTCATTCCTGCATTACTCTCATTTTCATGGAGATGTCGAGCGCTGCCATTCCTGCATTACTCCCATTATCATGGAGATGTCGACCGCTGTCATTTCTGCTTTACTCTCATTTTCAAGGAGATGTCGAGCGCTGTCATTTCTGCTTTACTCTCATTTTCAAGGAGATGTCGACTGCTGTCATTTCTGCATTACTCTCATTTTCATAGAGATGTCGAGCGCTGCCATTTCTGCATTACTCTCATTTTCATGGAGACGTCGAGTACTGTCATTTCTGCATGACTCTCATTTTCACAGAGATGACGAGCGCTGTCATTTCTGCATCACTCCCATTTTTATGGAGATGTCGAGCGCTGTCATTGCGCATTACTCTCACTTTTACAGAGATGTCGACCGTTGTTATTCCTGCATTACAGTCATTTCATAGAGATGCCGAGCGCTGTCATTTCTGCTTTACTCTCATTTTCAAGGAGATGTCGAGCGCTGTCATTTCTGCATTACTCCCATTTTCAAGGAGATGTCGAGCGATGTCATTTCTGCATTACTCCCATTATCATGGAGATGTCGTGCAGTAATTTCTGCATTACTCCCATTATCATGGAGATGTCGAGCGCTGTCATTTTCATGGAGATGTCGAGAGCTGTCATTTCTGCATTACTCTCATTTTCACGGAGATGTCGAGTGCTGTCATTTCAGCATTGCTCCCATTATCATGGAGATGTCGAGCGCTGTCATTTCTGCATCACTCCCATTTTTATGGAGATGTCAAGCGCTGTCATTGCGCATTACTCTCACTTTTACAGAGATGTCGAGCGCTGTTATTCCTGCATTACTCTCCTTTTCATAGAGATGTCGACCGCAGTCATTTCTGCATTACTCTCATGTTCATGGAGATGTCGAGCGCTGTCATTCCTGCATTACTCCCATTTTCATGGAAATGTCGAACATCATCCTAACTGTAGCAGTCCAATAGGCACTTGGGGCCTGGATATCTTAGAATCAGCACCAGACCCTTAGGACAGACCCACAAACATAAATTTAAACATTAACCAATGGAGGTCAGGTTATGGGTCTGATGATGGTCTGGGGCTGATTCCGAAAGTTCCAGGCGACTGTTACCTAACCAGATGGAAAATGCAAAACTTGCTATTTTCCGACATATAAAAATAAAAATAAAACAGTTATATACTTACAATATACAGGTGTGGAACAATTCCCCTTCAGAATATTCACTCAAATAAACTCATTCAAATTCATTGTTTTAAATTGTTACAATAGTATACTGTTGACAACAGGTACACCATTGCCTATATAGACACATGATAACTGGTTATCAAAAATACCACAATTTCTTGAACACATGTGTTTCTTATAGAATAATCTCTGCAGGATACTGCATGATACTGCATCAGATCGAAGGAAATTGCATACTACCTGGTAATAATAATTAACTGACCCAGTCAGCAAGATTATCCAGCTTAATTTCCCTCCAAATCTATCATAAATGGTGTTTCTACATGACTGTACTACACTTATATTATTCTGATATTAAGAATTATATCTTACATGTTATTTAAAGTATGACTGTGCTTAAATTTCAAAGTAGATTTTATATTTGTTAAATTTGTAGATAGTTCCTATATAATAATTCACAATGACTTAAACTATTAAATTGACTTGTCATCATGATGGTCATGTTAATGCAGAGTAATATTGATATCATTTTGCACTTGGGACACAATTTTAATTGTTCTGGTTTTAAATGTTGAAGTTATCATGATGTTTGGAATTTAAAAATGTTCTTGCAACACAATAATACATATTTTGGCTTTTTATATATTTTTTAAATAATTGAATTGAATTGAATGTTGTTTAACGGCTCATCAACACAATATAGGTTATTTAGAGCCGCCCCAGAGAGAGGGGAAGGATACATCGGAATCCGGGAACGGTGCCCTACTCTTATATCGAATAGATTCCTATGGTTCTTTAACGTGCTCGCAGGATAGACCGATACATGGGACCGTTTACGTCCCCATCCGATGGACGAGGCTAAGCTAGGGAAAGTGTCTTGCCCAAGAACACACCGACGAAACTCAGTGGCACCATGGAGGATTGAACCCGGGGCCTCCGGTTACAAATCCGCCGTGCTACCGATTGAAAAAATAATGTTCCACTAAAAGTTTTATACATGTACTTAGCAAAATAACTTAAGTGGTCCTTTGACATAAAATCCACATTTTACTTGAGTACATTTTACTTGAGTAATAAGTAACATACAAGAAATAACAACCATCTGTATAAAGTTTAAGCTTTGTGATGAAGTTTTGGCGAACGGAGATAAAGCAGATCGGAATGGAAAAGTTTGTCGTGATCTTATGGCGAATAAAGAAACGGCAAATCTGAATTGAAAAGTTTGTGGCGATGTTACGGCGTGCAATAAAAAAAAATCGGAATGGTAAAGTTTGTCGCAATGTTGTGGCGAACAACAAAACAGGTCACCTACCAGAATAATATAGGCCAGCCACCTCAAAACATGTCACCCATCATTTGTATATAGACCAACCACTTCAAAACAGGTCAACTACCAGAATAATATAGACCAACCACTTCAAAACAGGTCACCTACCAGAATAATATAGGCCAGCCACCTCAAAACATGTCACCCATCATTTGTATATAGACCAGCCCCTTCAAAACAGGTCACCTACCAGAATGATATAGACCAACCACTTCAAAACAAGTCACCTACCAGAATAATATAAGCCAGCTACCCCAGACGTGTCACCCATCATTTGTATATAGACCAGCCACTTCAAAACAGGTCACATACCAGAATAATATAGACCAACCACTTCAAAACAGGTCACCTACCAGAATAATATAGACCAACCACTTCAAAATAGGTCACCTACCAGAATAATATAGGCCAGCCACCTCAAAACATGTCACCCATCATTTGTATATAGACAAACCACTTCAAAACAGGTCAACTACCAGAATAATATAGACCAACCACTTCAAAACAGGTCACCTACCAGAATAATATAGGCCAGCCACCTCAAAACATGTCACCCATCATTTGTATATAGACCAGCCCCTTCAAAACAGGTCACCTACCAGAATGATATAGACCAACCACTTCAAAACAGGTCACCTATCAGAATAATAAAGGCCAGCCACCTCAAATCATGTCACCCATAATTTGTATATAGACCAATTTTTTTATGATGGGGGACATGTTTTGAAGTGGCTGGTCTATATACATATGATGGGGACATGTTTTGAGGTGGCTGGTCTATATACATATGATGGGTGACATGTTTTGAGGTGGCTGGTCTATATACATATGATGGGTGACATGTTTTGAAGTGGCTGGTCTATATACATATGATGGGTGACCTGTTTTGAAGTGGCTGGTCTATATACAAATGATGGACGACATGTTTTGAGGTGGCTGGTCTATATACATATGATGGGTGACCTGTTTTGAAGTAGCTGGTCTATATACAAATGATGGGTGACATGTTTTGAGGTGGCTGGTCTATATACATACGATGGGGACATGTTTTGAAGTGGCTGGTCTATATACATATGATGGGTGACCTGTTTTGAAGTGGCTGGTCTATATACATATGATGGGTGACCTGTTTTGAAGTGGCTGGTCTATATACATATGATGGGTGACCTGTTTTAAAGTGGCTGGTCTACATACAAATGATGGGTGACATGTTTTGAGGTGGCTGGTCTATATACATACGATGGGGGACATGTTTTGAAGTGGCTGGTCTATATACATATGCTGGGTGACCTGTTTTGAAGTGGCTGGTCTATATACATATGATGGGTGACCTGTTTTAAAGTGGCTGGTCTATATACAAATGATGGGTGACATGTTTTGAGGTGGCTGGTCTATATACATATGATGGGGGACATGTTTTGAAGTGGCTGGTCTATATACATATGATGAGTGACCTGTTTTGAAGTGGCTGGTCTATATACAAATGATGGGTGACATGTTTTGAGGTGGCTGGTCTATATACATATGATGGGTGACATGTTTTGAAGTGGCTGGTCTATAAACATATGATGGGTGACCTGTTTTGAAGTGGCTGGTCTATATACAAATGATGGGTGACATGTTTTGAGGTGGCTGGTCTATATACATACGATTGGGGACATGTTTTGAAGTGGCTGGTCTATACATATGATGGGTGACATGTTTTGAGGTGGCTGGTCTATATACATATGATGGGTGACATGTTTTGAGGTGGCTGGTCTATATACATATGATGGGTGACCTGTTTTGAAGTAGCTGGTCTATATACAAATGATGGGTGACATGTTTTGAGGTGGCTGGTCTATATACATACGATGGGGGACCTGTTTTGAAGTGGCTGGTCTATATACATATGATTGGTGACCTGTTTTGAAGTGGCTGGTCTATATACATATGATGGGTGACCTGTTTTAAAGTGGCTGGTCTATATACAGATGATGGGTGACATGTTTTGAGGTGGCTGGTCTATATACATACGATGGGGGACATGTTTTGAAGTGGCTGGTCTATATACATATGATGGGTGACATGTTTTGAGGTGGCTGGTCTTTATACAAATGATGGGTGACATGTTTTGAAGTGGCTGGTCTATATACAAATGATGGGTGACATGTTTTGAGGTGGCTTGTCTATAAACATACGATGGGGGACATGTTTTGAAGTGGCTGGTCTATATGCATATGATGGGTGACATGTTTTGAGGTGGCTGGTCTATATACATATGATGGGTGACATGTTTTGAGGTGGCTGGTCTATATACATATGATGGGTGACCTGTTTTGAAGTGGCTGGTCTATATACAAATGATGGGTGACATGTTTTGAGGTGGCTGGTCTATATACATATGATGGGTGACATGTTTTGAAGTGGCTGGTCTATATACATATGATGGGTGACCTGTTTTGAAGTGGCTGGTCTATATACAAATGATGGGTGACATGTTTTGAGGTGGCTGGTCTATATACATATGATGGGTGACCTGTTTTGAAGTGGCTGGTCTATATACATATGATGGGTGACCTGTTTTGAAGTGGCTGGTCTATATACATATGATGGATGACCTGTTTTGAAGTGGCTGGTCTATATACAAATGATGGGTGACATGTTTTGAGGTGGCTGGTCTATATACATACGATTGGGGACATGTTTTGAAGTGGCTGGTCTATATACATATGATGGGTGGCCTGTTTTGAAGTGGCTGGTCAATATACAGATGATGGGTGACATGTTTTGAGGTGGCTGGTCTATATACATACGATGGGGGACATGTTTTGAAGTAGCTGGTCTATATACATATGATGGGTGACATGTTTTGAGGTGGCTGGTCTTTATACAAATGATGGGTGACATGTTTTGAAGTGGCTGGTCTATATACAAATGATGGGTGACATGTTTTGAGGTGGCTTGTCTATAAACATACGATGGGGGACATGTTTTGAAGTGGCTGGTCTATATGCATATGATGGGTGACATGTTTTGAGGTGGCTGGTCTATATACATATGATGGGTGACATGTTTTGAGGTGGCTGGTCTATATACATATGATGGGTGACCTGTTTTGAAGTGGCTGGTCTATATACAAATGATGGGTGACATGTTTTGAGGTGGCTGGTCTATATACATATGATGGGTGACATGTTTTGAAGTGGCTGGTCTATATACATATGATGGGTGACCTGTTTTGAAGTGGCTGGTCTATATACAAATGATGGGTGACATGTTTTGAGGTGGCTGGTCTATATACATATGATGGGTGACATGTTTTGAAGTGGCTGGTCTATATACATATGATGGGTGACCTGTTTTGAAGTGGCTGGTCTATATACATATGATGGATGACCTGTTTTGAAGTGGCTGGTCTATATACAAATGATGGGTGACATGTTTTGAGGTGGCTGGTCTATATACATACGATGGGGGACATGTTTTGAAGTGGCTGGTCTATATACATATGATGGGTGACATGTTTTGAAGTGGCTGGTCTATATACAAATGATGGGTGACATGTTTTGAGGTGGCTGGTCTATATACAACTGATGGGTGACATGTTTTGAGGTGGCTGGTCTATATACATACGATGGGTGACATATTTTGAAGTGGCTGGTCTATATACAAATGATGGGTGACATGTTTTGAAGTGGCTGGTCTATATACAAATGATGGGTGACATGTTTTGAAGTGGCTGGTCTATATACATATGGTGGGTGACATGTTTTGAAGTGGCTGGCCTATATACTTACGGAAGGTGACCTGTTTTGAAGTGGCTGGTCTATATAAAAATGATGGGTGACATGTTTTGAGGTGGCTGGTCTATATACATATGATGGGGGACATGTTTTGAAGTGGCTGGTCTATATACATATGATGGGGGACATGTTTTGAAGTGGATGGTCTATATACATATGATGGGTGACATGTTTTGAAGTGGCTGGTCTATATACAAATAAATGGGTGACATGTTTTGAAGTGGCTGGTCTATATACATATGATGGGTGACCTGTTTTGAAGTGGCTGGTCTATATACAAATGATGGGTGACATGTTTTGAGGTGGCTGGTCTATATACATATGATGGGTGACATGTTTTGAAGTGGCTGGTCTATATACAAATGATGGGTGACATGTTTTGAAGTGGCTGGTCTATATACATATGGTGGGTGACATGTTTTGAAGTGGCTGGCCTATATACTTACGGAAGGTGACCTGTTTAGAAGTGGCTGGTCTATATACAAATGATGGGTGACATGTTTTGAGGTGGCTGGTCTATATACATATGATGGGTGACATGTTTTGAAGTGGCTGGTCTATATACAAATGATGGGTGACATGTTTTGAGGTGGCTGGTCTATATACATATGATGGGGGACATGTTTTGAAGTGGCTGGTCTATATACATATGATGGGTGACATGTTTTGAAGTGGCTGGTCTATATACAAATGATGGGTGACATGTTTTGAGGTGGCTGGTCTATATACATATGATGGGTGACCTGTTTTGAAGTGGCTGGTCTATATACAAATGATGGGTGACATGTTTTGAGGTGGCTGGTCTATATTCATATGATGGGTGACATGTTTTGAAGTGGCTGGTCTATATACAAATGATGGGTGACATGTTTTGAGGTGGCTGGTCTATATACATATGATGGGGGACATGTTTTGAACTGGCTGGTCTATATACATATGATGGGTGACATATTTTGAAGTGGCTGGTCTATATACAAATGATGGGTGACATGTTTTGAAGTGGCTGGTCTATATACATATGGTGGGTGACATGTTTTGAAGTGGCTGGCCTATATACTTACGGAAGGTGACCTGTTTAGAAGTGGCTGGTCTATATACAAATGATGGGTGACATGTTTTGAGGTGGCTGGTCTATATACATATGATGGGTGACATGTTTTGAAGTTGCTGGTCTATATACAAATGATGGGTGACATGTTTTGAGGTGGCTGGTCTATATACATATGATGGGGGACATGTTTTGAAGTGGCTGGTCTATATACATATGATGGGTGACATGTTTTGAAGTGGCTGGTCTATATACAAATGATGGGTGACATGTTTTGAGGTGGCTGGTCTATATACATATGATGGGGGACATGTTTTGAAGTGGCTGGTCTATATACATATGATGAGTGACCTGTTTTGAAGTGGCTGGTCTATATACAAATATTGGTGACATGTTTTGAAGTGGCTGGTCTATATACATATGATGGGTGACATGTTTTGAAGTGCTTTGTACTTACGGAAGGTGACCTGTTTTGAAGTGGCTGGTCTATATACATATGATGAGTGACCTGTTTTGAAGTGGCTGGTCTATATACAAATATTGGTGACATGTTTTGAAGTGGCTGGTCTATATACATATGATGGGTGACATGTTTTGAAGTGCTTTGTCTATATAATTCCACTTACCAGAAAACGAATTCGCACAATTGATGTCTGGCGTGACATTCAATTACTTTCTGTAACGTCTGTTCGCTGCTCACCCACTCTCGAACGCAATTGGAGGCAATCGAGTGGATTGTAAATCCCTCGATTGAGCTGTATGTTTCTTCAACGGATATTACAGTCGATTTCTATTTGAACAATGTTCATATGTCTATCATTTAAACTATCTGAAGTTAGTTACCAATCTAGTTAAACGTCAGGTTATGTTAACATTTTAACGAATTTATCATTTTACCGCTAGTTTCCATGTTGTTTACTGTTGAAGAGTTGGAGATCAAGGGAGTTAACTCGGTGTACGCAAGAAGATGACGTCATGTAATCGAAGTGGTAGGTCAATCTCTCCCAGAGGCATTACTATTGTATGTGCATGCAAAGAACGACAACTCTGGGTAGAGATTGGTGGTAGGTATTTAGTGAATCCAAAAGGGCCAAGCTTCTCTACCGGCAAAAATATTTTACGGACAGACGACGCGCCACAAAATAATATGAATTACAAAACGTGTTAAATTTACGCCACACCGCCGGAAGTAGGCGTTACCGCGGGAAAGCATGTCAAAAAATAAATAAATAGATAACTTGACAACAGTAATGAGCCAATAACATTAATTATGAAGGTTTGTGAGTATCTCTGTTCGTTTGCTTTGATGTGCATTGAACCACGCAATTAATATGAATTTTAGGCACTGCCTAAGACCGAGCAGAGCTCTTAAAATTAATATCCACATGATATATCGGATCGCATGTAAAATTTAACTTGTAAACCAACTATTTTACTCTTAATAATTATTCTATATTGTTGTGATAAAATACTAACCTATATTATGTTTCTTGTCAATCAACATATTAGTAAATTAATTGACTATTCATAATTTCAATCATCAAAATCAGCTGACCAAGCAATGGCCTAGGCATTTGACACACCTCTAAATTGTGGTAGGTGGTAAACTCAAGCTCGATCTTTATCATAGTTTGTTTGTTTGTATGGTGTTTTACGTCATTTTCAACACATGTAAGGTTATATACTAGTATGACAGTCGATTTATTTTGTGTTGGAGGCATCCACCCACTTTTTCTGGGTAGAACAAGTACTGTAAACCTCCCGTCATCCGTAAGAATCGACACTTCCTCACTTAAAATCGAGCTCCCAGTGTAATTCGAACCCGCAGCGATGAGAGGTGAAGGTTTAGAATGCAACGTCGTTAACCATTCGACCATGGAGACGCTTCGTCTTTATCATAGATGTTCAACCAAGTTTATTGTCAAAGTTAAGGTATTTACGGTGTGATTTTTTTTAAAACCAAATTTTGAAAATTATCTTATTTTTTCTCTTTTAACTCAAGAGGCACCTTTCCTGGGTTTATATTGTTTTCCAGAGACAATTATTTTGTATCAGACATATCTTTTTGGCAGCTACTACAAACAGTGTCATTGAACATTTTCAATTCAGTTCTTCTTTCTAGACAAATTTCGCATTTAGAAAAAACGTACGACATCTGTTCTATTCCAAAGGCAAGTATAGCACCCATAGCAAGGTTGAATTTTTCATCTTTCTGTAATGGTGCAGCTTCTGGTATGTCATTTATTTGATATGTTTTGATAATATACTTTTTTCCCGTTTATTTCTCATTTCCCTTTTCTTTGATTCTGACTGTGTTTCGTTTTCAAGAGGTTTTGATTCCTAGTTTCCTACATAAAGATTGGATGTCATTGGTTATATTAGAGTTGGAATTTGAGTCCTTATTTGGTTCAGTATATGGTGTACTAATATAATTTTCTGAATTATGTTTGCTCTTGTTGCCATGCGTGTTTTCGGTGGGTGATATTTGCTTTTTACTTTTACTACTATCAGCGTCATTAGAACTTGAAACTGTTTATTGTTCAAAAGTAAGTCAATGGTTGTACATGACAATTCTCCTTCATTGGTTGAAAAAGAATACATGTGATATTGCTCTGCACCAAACTCATGTTACATTGATGTTGTAGCCTAAAATGGTAGACACAGTTTCAATCTCACAAGCTGTGGCCCACCCTTGACCATTTATCATTTCCCTCTCGTATTAAAGTTTGGTCATGTCAGGACTGTGGTAAATTTGGACTAACTCCTCCATGCCAACCCTGTTATCAGCAATATTATAAAATTATTGCCTTTTAGTGAGGTCGATATGTGTATATATAACATATTTGTCTGTGATTTGTATAGGAAATACTGGGAATAGAAAAGCTATATCTACTCGTTTGCCCAGTGGGAGATATTTCCCAGTACGGAACATTGTTCGGCCTTTTGCGTCAGTGGCGGGAATCAATCGTGAACGCTCGGCCAATCCCGCCATTCCTCGGGATCCCGCCTCGAGTGTATCACGGCGCTTCGGTATGTTCAAAATCTTAACATTCTGTTAGCCGGAAGGCAACGGCACAGAAAATAGTGCACTGTTGCTACATAAACATTATGGCCGCTTGCCACACGTGTTGATGTATGATTTGCGTTGCATATTTGTTATTTATAATACAGATGAAGGTTTTATTCACGTAAATAAACTATAGATGGAGCAATCGGCTAAATGACATTGCAAAATGTTGAAGATAACTTTGATTTTGAATGCAAATTCGTTTTGGCGGGAATCTGACGCGCGTCACGTTAGTATGACGTAACCAATATGGAAACCTGCGTATTACATTCGAGTCATGCTGTACTAGTCATGCTGCGAAGCAGTGTACGAGATGTTGCGAATGTGGCGGGAATGCCAGATGACGTTCCGATTGTTTTACGGACGTCGTCGTCAGATTCCGCCACTAGGAAATAACGATTACGGAAATTAACGAAGAGTTCCGGTTCCACTTGTTTTGTTTGTATGACGTAACGTCGTCTTGGATGACGTAACGTCGTCTTGGCGTTCTGGTGTAAAAAGGCATTAATCATTAAAAATATTAATAAAAACATTTTAAATTATGTAATATATATACTCTGTAAAAGAAGTTTTGGACCATGGCAGTGTTCGAACTCGTACAATGATTGCTGAACCATGACATTCGACCATAACCCTTATTATTTCAGTTGATAATTCACAATAGATTAACAATCAACAATAATTATCGTTTACAATGAAAGTTTGCGAAAAAATAATAATCTTTTTATTGGTTACTCGAATGTGTCCTTAACTGTTACTTTGTATGGACTTTGCAACATTTTTTACAGACCCTTTGTGTGTTCGCGATATTTTTTTAAAATCAAATCTTTAATGATTAACCTTGTAGGGTAGACCTTGGTTACTAAAAAAAGATACTTAAATTTTGTCAACTAGTTTTATTTTTATATGACTTTATATACCCTGGTCCAAAACTTTTTTTACCGAGTATAGTTTAATAACCAGTGTTTTTGAGATACTGAAAATATCTCCTTCGGTAGAGAAATAGTCCCTATATAAGAACTCATGCTCCGCACTCATTCTTATATCGGGGCCATTTCTCTACCGAGGGAGATATTTCCCATATCTCAAAAACACTGGTTATTAAACTCTATTTATCGACCTGATATCGCCTCGGTCGATATCACTTTTCTCAGGTCGATAAATACAACACATATCGACCGAACCTAAAAGGCAACAATTATTTTATTATTAAATCAAATTATTCATGGAATTTTTGGAATTTTGAAATTTTGAATTTTGAGTTTTGAAATTTTAAAAATTTGGAATTTTGAAATTTTGAAATTTTTGAATTTTTGAATTTTTGAATTTTGAAATTTTAAAATTTTAAAATTTTGAAATTTAATTTTTTTGAAATTTTGAATTTTTGAAATTTTAAATTTTGAATTTTTGAATTTTTGAATTTTTGAATTCTTGAATTCTTGAATTAGTTTAATTTTGACAACCAATAACAAATAATAAAACAACTTCTAATGATAAGCATTCTTTTAATGAATATCGCTTCATTCGTAACTACTTGTGACGGGATTAGCCGAACTAGTACGAATACTCCAAACTACGAAAAAAGACAATCGTCCAAGTGAAACAGACTGATTCCCTGATGATTTGAGGAAAAAATCCGAAATTGCCGAACACAATTTCATCAATGGCGGCGCTTCCGGTGCGACACAGTTTTTTTGCCCAGCCAGGTACGATTTCAACATTTGCACATGTGTTACCGTTAGCCGATCATCGTCGGCCGGCTGGTTTAAAAAATGATATTATGAAATAGGCACTACCTAGATGAAATAGGCACTGACTAGATAAACGGACAAAGTACAGTGCTTTGGGGTGTATAGAATCATTGGTAGTAAAGAATCAGTTCCTGTTTAAAATCAATTTTCTCAGCTCATATATTTTAGATTATTTTAAAACTTTCCAGGCTTGAAGATATATCATATAAGCATACATTTATTCAACGGTGAAATTATTTGGGACATTTTTCCATGTAAAATATATCACTACGTGCAACACCTCTCAGAAAAAATGATTCTATACTACCTGAATGAAGTGTGTTTTTGAAACGAAAAATTCATACTGTCACAATAAACTCAGAAATAAATATATGCTGTTTTAACAAATGTTAGGGACAAAAGTCAAAATGCAATCATCAGGTAAGGTAACTTGTTGAATTTTGGCACTTTTAAGAATAAAATGAAATTATGTAAATATTGGTGCAAAAACGCCTATTAAAAAATCACAGCTTCAGGACAATAATTTTAGAAATTTTGCTATCATACAACTAAAAAGGTAAATCTAAATCCGAAATTAAATAAACTTTTTCCTTTCATTTTAAAATGAGACGTTTAACCCAAGTGATTCTATACCCCCCAAAGCACTGTATTCGATATAATTAATTGTGTATGGGAGGGAGGGGGAGTTGTGTGTGGTGGTGGTGGGTGTGTGGGGGCGGGCGGTAGAATTTGATGATAACAGGTAATAAAGATGAAATATTCTCAATAACAGATAACAATTTTTGTCTTTCTCATAGGCATACTTCCTCCATAATCCCGCTCTCTCAACAAAAAGAATAAATAATAAATAAATCTGGTCTTCTATAAATGCGAGGGTAACAAAATGCCATGTTGCTGCATGATTTCACTCACTCAAAAATTTAAAACGGATCTGCACATGTTTCTAGATAATGATTCATTGAGATTATCTACAGTACTGGAACTTTGCTAACACAAGATTGGCATTTAAAATACTTAGGCCAAATAAACTAATACTTGTGTTTACTGTGACCCGACCGACTCTTTTAAAATGCCGCCGACACCTCTTTTTGAGAATAAAACAAACCTAATTATTCCGACAATAGTAATTAAGATTATGATTAATCCGAGCCTTCTCTGACCTTACCAGCCCACCCCACTTGGTATTAAATCAATGTAAGTATTCATTGGATTAACATTTCAAGCATATAAACCGATTATTATTTATTTACCTATCTGAACCAAAATATTTGTTTTATAAAGTTGTAACGGTCAACCGTTTCGGACGAAGTTAAAAAAGAATAATTTTCCAACATTTGTTGTCATTCAGGTCAAATGTCACGTCGGTGCACCGATAAATATTTCCCGCAAAATTCAACAAATTTCAAAATTGCGACCAACTTTTCCTTTTTGCACTAGCAATACTCTGAACAACATCCAATTGTTTATCTTTTAAGTTTAGACCCTATTAATGCTCAAAGAAGAGTTTGTTCGACTACAAAAATCCCTCGATGCTGTCAGTTGATAGTGGACTTATTTGATGAGGGGAATATGAATGCCTTCACCTCTCGCGAGAATGTCACTGGAATTTAATTAATATGCAAAATGACAATATGGCGGATATAGTAAATAAAAGTGTACTTCAAAACATAAATGTTTTATTGTGTCACTACCATCGATAAAGGTGCAGTTTTATCATTGCAACTTGGTATAATAAACATTAATTGATCGATCTGTTGAGCTAAATTATCGTAAAAAATCGACCCGACACCGCAAACATCGTTGGAAGTGCATGACTGTGCATTTTTAGTAATCCCCCGGTTTTCACTATATAGGAGTTCCTCTGACCCTATAAAGCCGCAAAAAAAATAATTAAAAAAAGGCTTTTATGGTCAGAGAAGGCTCGAATTAGATTATGATGTCATCAAATTTAAAAATTAGAGTTAGTTACAGGGTTCCCACGGGTCCTTCAAATCCTTGAAAGTACTTGAATTTGAAAAAAAAATATCAAGGCCTGGAAAGTGCTTGAAAATCTGATAGGTACTTGAAAGTCCTTAAATTCTGGATTTTTGCTGTTCATCCCAAAAATGGCTATTGGTTGTGCGTTCCTAGAATATTTGTTGCTGTTTTGGGCATTACATTGCGCGAATATTAGTCCTTGAATTTTGGAAAAAAGGTCCTTGAGAGTCCTTGAATTTGGCCTTCCAATAAGGGTATAATTGCTTAATTGGGGCTTCGCGCGAAGCTCAATACCGGGGATTGTCCTCCAGATTTGTTTTTATGTTGGAATATATTAGACATATTTTAAGGTAAAGATAAGTACAATGTCACTGATGCATCTGAAAATACCCATCCCTTCTCCATTGCCAGACTGTATCATGCATTAATGATTTGCCTAACTTTTACTTGCAAATAGCTCAAAACTAAAAAAAAAGCTTGTTTCGCCTACAACGACTACTCCAGGACCAGCAGTGTGACATCCATGCTCCAAAACCTGTGATGGGAAACAATGAAGGCCAGGAGAGATAAAGCCAGGGTTACCATGCTCTACAAGATCTCAAATCACCTTGTGGACATAAACCCACATCAGTACCTGACACCAAACCTTGCCAACACCCGTGGCCATCACCAAAGGTACAGACATATCCATGCCAGGAACACCACCTACCAGCATAGCTTCTACTCGCACTCAGTCACCTTGTGGAACAACCTACAGATCAGGACTGTAGAACAGACCAGGCCATCAATAAAAAATTGTTTGTTTGCTGTGCTCCTATCCAGAATTTTGAGGGTGGGTAGGTAGGTAGGGATTTTTTTTTTTTTTGCTTACGTCAAAAGCTTATCCAATTTACAACACTGTAAAGGCCCTAGTACGATGTTAGGGCATAGGTTATTAAAACTAAACACAAGGACTTGCACATAATTATTTTTTTCATGTGTATTTAAGGTAGGAAAAAGTTTTATTTTTAGATATTTTTTTATATATATTGTTCGCATATATTATGCCATTTTTTTTCTTAGGCAACTTTTTGATAACCTTTGCAATCCAGATTAGATGCTTAACAACTCTGGCTAATAAAATGATCATTTGAATAAAAAATAAAAATAAAAAAAAAAAGTTTTTTATTTAAAAAAAAAAATTCGGCCCGAGGTCATTAAATTTTTTTGAGTCGCGGCCAAATCGGGTGAGTCGGTCGGAGCACGGCAAACAAACATATTTTTATTGATGGCCCCACCGTAGAATCATTCCGGTCCGTTCTGGCCACCCAGATGAACCATGCTTTTATTTTGTAACCCCATGTACAAAGATGATTTTAACCTTGGACCGTATATTTTTAACCTTTCTGCTGCTCATGTGTGGTCCAAGTGAGATTGTGAATATACTCTAAGAAGAGGGAGGCAATTACTGAAGATGATGATGATGAGCTAATTAGCCCATTTTCACGCACATGACGTCATGTTTACAAATTATATTGCATGACGTCATGTTTAATGTCAGTTGATGATGCACCAGTTACACTTCTTGACGTCGCATGCTGCTTCTCACAAGTTAAAAGTAAGAAATTAACATTTAAGTAAACATTGAAAATACGCTTATTGATGACAGTAAAAGCTTCAGAATCCGTGTGCCATAGGGTGTACTAAAACAATCTGAAGCAGGCCGGATGAGATAAACTCCGGACATGAAGAACGCGGTGTCTATCAAAATGGCCAACATAATGTCGTAAAGATGAATAATTTGGAATTCACTGCGTGCACCTTAGGGGTAATGTAACTGTGCTGCTTTTTTAATTTCGGGGCTCAGTGGCTCGTTTGTCGAGCTTTGCTCGTCTGTATTGTTTTCACGACTTTCCTGAAAATTTACTTTTTTCGGTAATTGTCGCCATTACATTGGAGATGAAATTGAAGTTGGACGCATTGTGAAAGTCAGTTGTAACGTTAGTGAGTTTACCATGTTTATTCGTTTACATACGTGTAACCTATAGTCGGGCTTTGCCCGACGTGCCTTTGGCAGGTCGAACTTTACCCGTATTATGTAGTTCAGCTTCTTTAGTAAATTGATTTTTTGTGTTTTCCTTCACTGGCATGACCACAGGTAGAAGGAACGTAGATTGGACCCACAGGTTGAAGGAACGTAGATTGGACCTTAAAAAAAAAAAAAAAAAATGAAAAATATTTTGGGGGATTTTGTGTTTTGTCTTTTTGTTTGTCCAGATCTGAAAACATATCAGATATATAGGGAATATGCATCTAATTCCATCCTCATAGGCCTGCATTATAGCAATATTGAATAAATAGACCTGTTATGCACTACTTTGACAATAAAAACCACCTTTATTGTTGAAAACAATTGTAGAAGTGTCAGATTTTGAACAGAATGCATAGTCATCCAGGCCGTTCTTAGCAAGTTACTGTCACTGGGACAAAAATTACAGGGATCAGTCTCCATCAGAAGTACGCCATACACTTGTCGTTCACTAGATGACTGCTTCACTGCGCATATCCGGTTAGGGAAAAGACTGCTCCTGCATAATCATGTTCATTTTTGTACGAGGGTAAACTTTGTTTTTGCACTTTAATGGTACCTATCGATGATTGCAAGTAATAGTAGACCTATTGAAATAATGCAGGGCACGAAAATTCCACTCATCCGCTCGCCATGACGAGTGCTCATTGATGCAGGACGAGTAGAAATTCATATAAATTCTTTAACAATTTATCAATTTGGCCATTCAAATATTGCGTAGGACTAGTAACTGAGAAACAAATTTTCTTGCCCTGTAATGTTTGCGGTAGTTTTTAATTGGGTTATGAATTTGGTTTTAACAAAAAAAATGCTTTTTAAACTAGACAAATTTTGAAAAAATAAAATCTCCTATATAATCATGTTCATTTTTGTACGGTGGTAACCTTTTTTTTGCACTTTAATCGTAACTCTCAATGATTGCAAGTAATAATAGACATATTGCAATAGTGTTTGCCGTAGTTTTTAAGTGGATTGTGAATTTGGTTTCAACAAAAAAACGTTTTATAACTTGGTCATTTTTAAAAAAAAAAAAAAATCTCACTAATAATCATGTCCATTTTTGTACAAGGGTAAACTTTTTTTTGGCACTTTAATCATACTTGTCGATCATCGCAAGTAATAAAAGACATATTGAACTAGTGTGAGCTGTAGTTTTTAAGTGGGTTGTTAATTTGGTTTCAACAAAAAAACATTTTTTTAACTTGGCCATTTAAAGAAAGAAATATTATAATCCTGGACAATCATGTTCATTTTTTTTTACAGGGTTAAACTTATTTTTTTCTTCACTTTAATAGTACCTGACGATGATTGCAAGTAATAAAAGACGCATTGAAATAGTGTTTGCTGTAGTTTTTAAGTGGATTATGACTTTTATGGTAAGAAAAGGTAATTTTTAAACTTGCGAATCGAAAAAATGGCGATCTATACATATTAATCTTTAATTTGTTATAAAGGACCCCCAGGACTCGATCTCGTACCATGGGGTATTATACACTATCTTACCATGTGTCCTTGTGTTTATCACCTGTGTTTATTGTATATTAGTGTGTGCCAGGGTCACCAAACTTTATGACAGGATGTTATTTAATATATCATACTTTTATGGCGTACAAATTTTCTCACTTGCAGTAAACTCGCCTAACATAGATTTTTAGCTCTACTGATCAGAGATCAGCAGAGGTTATGCCGTGGTGCGGCGTCCGTCTGTCCGTCTGTCTGTCCGTCTGTTTGTGAACTTTTTTTTGTAGTGACTTCTCCTCTGAAACTACTGAATGGATTTTCATGAAACTTTACAGAAATGTTGCCCATGAAGTCTAGTTGATCCTAGAAAAAATTCATGTTGATGTGAAATCCAAGATGGCCGCCAGATCTAAAAATAGGTTTTTAGCTCTACTGATCAGAGATCAGCAGAGCTTATGCCGTGGTGCGGCGTCCGTCGTCCGTCTGTCCGTCTGTCTGTCCGTAAACTTTTATTTGTAGCGACTTCACAGCTGAAACTACTGGATGGATATTCATGAAACTTTACAGAAATGTTGCCCATAAAGTCTAGTTGATCCTAGCAAAAATTCATGTTGATGTGAAATCCAAGATGGCCGCCAAAGCTAAAAATAGAGTTTTAAAATACAAGTTTGTAGCGACTTCTTCTTGAAAACTATAAGTGATATTGATATGGGACTTTTTCTAAAATGATCAGCATGACATGATGTTGATCCTAGTCAAAAATCGTTTTGATTCAACGTTAAACATGGCTGCCAGCGGCCATCTTTGTTTACATAGAGTTATATAGTAAAAACTTGTAGCGACTACTTCTCTGAAACTACTTGGCGGATTGTCATGAAACTTTACAGGAATGTTGCTCTTGATGTCTAATTGATCCTAGAAAAATTTCAGGTCGGCCGGAAATTCAAGATGGCCGTCACAGCTAAAAATAGATTTTTAAAAAATAAGTTTGTAGCGACTACTTCTTGAAAACTATAAGTGATATTGATATGGGACTTTTTCTAAAATGATCAGCATTACATGATGTTGATCCTAGTCAAAAATTGTTTTGATTCAACGTTAAACATGGCTGCCAGCGGCCATCTTTGTTTACATAGAGTTATATAGTAAAAACTTGTAGCGACTACTCCTCTGAAACTACTTGGCGGATTGTCATGAAACTTCACAGGAATGTTGCTCTTGATGTCTTATTGATCCTAGAAAAATTTCAGGTCGACCAGAAATTCAAGATGGCCGTCACAGCTAAAAATAGATTTTTAAAAAATAAGTTTGTAGCGACTACTTCTTGAAAACTATAAGTGATATTGATATGGGACTTTTTCTAAAATGATCAGCATGACATGATGTAGATCCTTGTGGAAAATTATTTTGATTCGACGTTAAACATGGCTGCCAGTGGCCATCTTTGGTTACATAGAGTTATATAGTAAAAACTTGTAGCGACTACTCCTCTGAAACTACTTGACGGATGTTCATAAAACTTCACAGGAATGTTGCTCTTGATGTCTAGTTGATCCTAGAAAAATTTCAGGTCGGCCGGAAATTCAAGATGGCCACCACAGCTAAAAATAGATTTAAAATAAATAAGTTTGTAGCGACTACTTCTTCAAAACAATAAGAGATATTGATATGGGACTTTTTCTAAAATGATCAGTATGACATGATGTTGGTCCTTGTCGAAAATCGTTTTGATTTGACCTTAAACATGGCTGCTTTGTCAACATAGAGTTATATAATGAAAACTTGTAGCGACTACTTCTTTGAAACTACCTGACGGATTTTCATGAAACTTCACAGGAATGTTGCTCTTAATGTCTTATTGATCTTAGCAAAATTTCAGGTCGGCCGGAAATTCAAGATGGCCGCCACGGTTAAAAATAGATTTTCAAAAAACAAGTCTGTAGGGACTACTTCCTGAAATCAAAATCAATCAGTAGAGCTTCAAGGTCATTGACCTCTTGTTAAAAAACAAGTTTGTAGCGACTTCTTCATGAAAACTATAAGTGATATTGATATGGGACTTTTTCTAAAATGATCAGCATGACATGATGTTGGTCCTTGTCAAAAATCGTTTTGATTCAAATTTAAACATGGCTGTTTTTTTATTTGACATTTAACATGGCCGCCAGCGGCCATCTTTGTTTACATAGAGAGATATAATGAAAACTTGGAGCGACTACTCCTCTGAAACTACTCAACTACTTGATGGATTTTCATGAAACTTCACAGGAATGCTGACCTAGCTATCAAAAATCTATCAGTAGAGCTTCAAGGTCATTGACCTCTTGTTTTTAGTTACTAAAATGTTTACAAACTTTTATTTAAGCATCATTGAGGGGCATCCGTAGCCGAGTAGTTAGAGTCTCTGACTTGCAATCATTTGCCCCTCACCACTGTAGGTTCGATCCCTCATGGGCCTAGACATCTTTATGTGAGGAAGCTATCCAGCTGGCTTGCGGAACGTCGGTGGTTCTACCCAGGTGCCCGCCCGTGCACGAAAATTGCCTGGAGGGCCACCTGGGGTCTTCCTCCATCAGTGGAAGCTGGAAAGTCGCCATATGACCTTAGCTGTTGGTGCGACTATAAAATCCAATTCAATTCAATTAAGTATCATTGACCTTTTCATTTTAAGTCGTGCCCCCGTTAGGTGAGACATGTGAATCCGCGGATTTCTTGTAATACACTAAATTTGTACAGACTATATTACAGACTATATTATTGCCTTGTTCCTGTTGAATGATTTTTGACAGAGTTACGTTCCATTTTACACAAACTTTATCCAGACTAGTTTCTGGCTGGATTTCATTGAAACCTACCAGGAATGATCAGTACCAAGCATAGTTGTGCATATTGTTGCTGTGTTCAGGTTGAATACATTTTGTTGGAGTTAATGTTGTGGCTCTTTAAAGGTTGCTTTACATAAACTTTGTACCGACCAGTTCTCCAGATACACTGGCCGGATTTCAACGAATTTTGGTGGGGATGATCAGTACCAAGCCTAGTTTCGCCTGTCATCCCTGTGTTCCGGTTTAATGAATGTTTGCAGAGTTATGGCCCTTTAAAGGTTTTAATAACATAACTATGTACAGACTAGTTATCCTGAACCCCTAGCCGGATTTCATTGAAGCTTGGCAGGGATGATCAGTACCAAGCCTAGTTGAATGGCAGGGATGATCTGTACCAAGCCTAGTTGAATGGCAGGGATGATCTGTACCAAGCCTAGTTGAATGGCAGGGATGATCAGTACCAAGCGTAGTTGAATGGCAGGGATGATCAGTACCAAGCCTAGTTGAATGGCAGGGATGATCAGTACCAAGCCTAGTTGAATGGCAGGGATGATCACTACCAAGCCTAGTTGAGTGGCAGGGATGATCAGTACCAAGCCTAGTTGAATGGCAGGGATGATCAGTACCAAGCCTAGTTGAATGGCAGGGATGATCAGTACCAAGCCTAGTTGAATGGCAGGGATGATCAGTACCAAGCCTAGTTGAATAGCAGGGATGATCACTACCAAGCCTAGTTGAATGGCAGGGATGATCACTACCAAGCCTAGTTGAATGATTTTTGACAGAGTTATGGCCCGTTATACACAAACTTTATCCAGAGCTGGGGCTCCCTAGGGGGTAATCGGGTAAAACAAAACTCACAAAATTTACTATATTGTCCAAATGTTGATGCATTTATAAACCGTTTTTTTTACTCTAGCATAAAGGGGCCCCTCTACCTGGGTACTTTGGGGACTTGTAGTAATTTATGTTCGACTGCTACTTTGCTCAATGCAGGGCAAAGGGTTTTGTCATATGTGCCGCCACAACTAATATTCCCCCCACCTCCAACCACAGAGTCCATAAAGCCAGTAGAGCGATACAGGCCTCTTGGGCCTCTTGTTTTACAAAAATTATTTTAAGAATCTTTCATGGTTATCCGGTGAAGATCGGGAATTCCGACACGAGGTGTAATTGTTTTTATCAGAACCGAGTGTTGGAATTCTCTGTCTTAACCGGATACCCATTATTCGTTTTAATCTTATTTTTTGTTCATTCTGTAAAGTCTCAAAACGGAACCGGTAAAGCAATTGCACCAATGCTTCTACTGTAAGCGACCGTCTGTGGAATGCCTCAATCATGTTTCAAAGGTTAACGGTCGAGATATCCTCCGAATACGTACACTAATTCTGAATGAAACAACTGGAAAATATGGTTTGATGACTAACAACTTTTAAATAATGAAAACCTGAAAGTGGACGAGAGTGACTGGACATTAGAAATAAAAGAACAATTACAGTACGCTGATAATGATAACGACACTGATGATTATAATGAATACAACGGGTATGCACATGTGACATGTTTGATGACAGTCTATGTGAAGATGCAGTCGACAATTTGGAAGATTCCATGCATAATTTAACAGTTGGAATTGGTGCTGGGGGAGAAAAGCTGAATAGTCCTTTTGCTAAATGTTTTAAAATAAGTATAAAAGTTGAACACAGAACAAAGTACACCCAAAAACACGCAAAAGGACAAACATGAATGGCAGTGTTAAAGAATAAAGGCATATGACGTCACAAACACAAAAAGGGTTGACAATAGTGCTACCGCCTTGGAACGGTCAGTGGCAATAACGGCCGCTGGGGGCTTTAAACCAGGTTCTAGGATGCACCAGACCTGACACTTACCCTACTGTCATATCCCAATAAAACGGGACAGTGTAAATAAAGAAATCCCCGCCATGAACTATTCTCTAACCAACAAGGCAGCATTATTAGGCAATATAAGTAAAACACAAAGATGCTTGTGTATATATGAATACAAAAAGAAATAGCCTAGAAAGCCACAAAGAAGGTACTCAATGACTTGGCAGAAGCCAGAGCAAAAAGAGAATAAACCATTGAGGGCACGACAAGACAAGATTGCAGACAAACATCAAACGTCACCATCCTTTTGGACTTAGGTAGCCGTCATCAAAGTCCGGTCATTGCACAATTAAAGAGGAAAGCATAGTGGCAAACTGTAAATTGGTCCACTACCAAGCATGCAGTGCGTTGCAAAATGATAGGGTCATAAACTCTTTTAATAAACCTTTCAACAAATTTAATAAAGATAGTATGAAAGGATCGTATGAAGTTTGTGTAAATCACATCACCATAAAAATCAGGTTGTGATGGTCCTTGTCGCAGAAGAGTTCCTAAATTACTTTTATATTTGGAAAGAAGATCAGGGTTACGATAATAAATTTTTGCAAAGGTTTTACAAAGTTTATGGTAAAAGTAGCGCTGGTGGAGTAGCTTTTTAGTTATACAAAAGATTACGAATATTAAAGTCCTCAACTCGAATAGAAGCTCTAGAAAAACGAATAAGCTGAGACACATAGACCCCATAAGAAGTTGCTTGGGGAACATCCCCTACTAAATGGGGATAATTAACAATCTCTCTTGTCATAGATTTTGCTAATTATTTCACCATTTTCAATAGAGAGATGTAAATCGAGAAAAGAAGCGTTAATATCAGAAATATTAGCTTTGTTAAGTTGAACACTGTTAAAACACTCAGAATATAAATCAATACCACATTCTGAAAACAATAATAATGACTCTGCAAACGAATTTGAAGAAAAGCTACCGAATGTTATAGATGAACTTAAAAACATGGGCATCTGGAAACATGGCTTCACATGAACACAATGATAAAAGATGGAGCTTTTCCTTTTAAAAACAGGTTTTACTGTTTATGGATGTAATTAAATTCGTTTCTTGTGAAAACACATCATCAATGAAATATAGTGTAACAGTTCAACTATTTTGGAGAATTGGTTATCGTCTTTTCAACGGTAAATGGCTTCGGTTCATGAGTGGACCAAAACACACTGGCACGTCCGAAACATGTAAAAATGGCTCTGTTGTTTGATTCAGAACTGTTGTACTTAATCAGAGGATATCTCGACCGTGAAACATGATGGATGCATTCCTGTAGATCAACAGACAGTTGCTTACAGTAGTACCATTGATGCATCTGCTCTAAGGGTTCCATTTTGAGACTTTACAGACTGCAGACAAAAAACAGATTAAAAAAACAAATAAAAACTAAAATGTATGTTTGTATACGGTTTTAAGCCATTTTTAGCCTCAACTGATAGTGTTTATATGTACACTCAAGTGATATGAAAACGCAACACGGGAATTTCCGCTATATATTGTATATACTGCACACTTAATTGCACATAATATTCCAAAGAAATCCCAAGATGTTTTTTAAAAAGAAAGTTGCAGTTAACTAGAGAAAGGACACAACTGTGATGTTGTAGACGTTTTAATCACACTACACTTTGTAAAAAGAACTTCATAAATGATGAAGTAGCTCTTTGAAAAATTGAGCTAGTTCAGTACTGTATTTAACGTTAATAGTTTGCAAAATGTTGCATCCTAAGTTTGCTCACATGATTGAGCCAAACGCGTACTCTGTGAATAATGAAACATTGCAGGAATACTATTTGCTGTATTATTTGTTGTTTTAGTATTTTTTCCAAAAGGAAAGGTCTTACGTAGCCATGTACCATTCGATTAAAAGCAGCATATTGTACATACAATATATAGCGGAAATCCCCGTGTTGCGTTTTCATATCACTTGAGTGTATGTAAGGTGACCGTTTCATGGTAACATTCCAAAACAACCACAACAACTGAAATCACAGGTTCACACATTTCCGTTTTTTATCAACTGGGTGATCGTGATTATATTTTGAAAGAGTTTAGCAGCAAAACAATTCAAGTTAACTAAAACTACTTCAAGCATATAAGTTCGTTCTACACCGTATCAACAATTTTAGGATACACCGTACTGATATCTGTTAAAATGTGCTTGGACTACACCGTACCATGGTAAAATAGCATTGGGTACATACCGTATCACTTGATATTTTTAAATCCCAAAAAAACATCTGCATTATGCCATTTATGTGTTCAAAGGATGTTTACATACACTCTAAACTGAAGGATTCGAATATTTATGCACCTTCGAGGAGTCAGAATGCCTCTAAATGACTCCCAGACACCAAAATAGAGGTCATCTCTCGATTCATTTTTTAAAAATAGGAAACCACTGGTTGTGAGAGCTGATTGTGGTTTTAAAAATGAAGATCTGTGAGATTGCCGGGAATAATTCAAGACATGAGACCTTCCCTGATACTTCAAGTACGAGTATATCTAATATAAATAATACACCGTATCATAAAAGCTCTACACCAAAACACATACCAGACAGTGAATAAATGCGTCAACATCTTGTCTCAGGCACTTTTTATTAGCTCACCTGAGCCGAAGGCGGCTTGTTTGAGCTATTGTGATCACTTTTTGCAATATTCACGATGGCTGCCATTACCTTATATGGTCAGAACATTAAAAAATCACCTCAAGAACCACTTAGCAGATTTTGAAAGTTTTTCTTTATTAATGATCGCCAACCCCTGGACTATTAAATTCGTTCAAAAGAATGTCCCCGGGGTCAAAATGGCTGCACCCCGGGGGTCCAAAATTTGTATATAGAGATTTTGCATGTTTGGCATAAATTATATATAGGGGGAAAAAAATCTTCTCTGAAACCACAAGGCACAGAGCTCTCATATATTACACGTAGCATCATCTTATAGTCCTCTACCAAGTTTGTTTAGTGACCCTGGGGTTAAATCTGGCAACGCCCCAGTGGTCACAGCTTTACATAGAATTTTATAGAGAAAAACTTAAAAACTCTTTTTCTCTGAAACTACAAGAGCCAGAGGTTCAGTATTTTGCAATTACCCTAAGCTTACGGTCCTCTTCCAAGTTTGTTTAACTGATGACCCTGGGGTCAAATCTGGCTCCACCACAGGAGTCACAAGTTTTTACATAGAGTTGCATTGGAAAATCTTTAAAAAATATTCTCTGAAACACAAGAGCTGAGGTTTAATATTATTCATTTACAATTAGCTCCTCTATCAAGTTTGTTCAAATGTCGACCTTGATGATAAATTTGGCCCCGCCTCAGGGATCACATTATCTCCATGACTTGTATAGAGAAAACAAATAAAAAATCTTCTCTTCTGAGGAGCTCTCATATATTGCATGTAGCATAAGATTGTGGTCGTTAATCAATTTTGTTTAAATGATGACCCATGGGCTAATATCTGGCCCCGCTGTTGGGGTCATAGATTTATATAAGAATTATATGGAAGCGTTTTTAAAAAATCTTTTCTGAAACTACATGAGCTAGAGGTTTAATATTTTGCATGTACTGTAAGCTTATGGTCCTCTATAAAGTTTGTTCAAATCGAGACCATTGGGTCACATTTTAATCTACCCCAGAGGTCAATTGTTTTACATGTTTTTTTAATTATATACGGAAAAAACTTGAAAGATATTCTTCTCTGAAACCACAGTTATACTCATGAACAGACGGATACAACCATCCCACCAGCACCTGCTCCCATCACTAGGGACATAGCACCTGGGTCATATCTTGAAAACTATTGAGATCTTCACCCTATAACCATATATATATACACTTAATGGGCATGAACAGAATTATACAACCATCCAACCAGCTGTGGTCCGGGGGTCCATTCCCACTTATGGGACATAGTCCCTTGGTCATAACTTCAAAATGGTTGAGACTATCCACCCTATAACCATATAGGTATACACTTACTGGACCTGAACGCTTTAAGGCGAAGACGTGGAAATTGTTGATGGCGCGCCATGGACTGCGTGATCTAATTCTGTTAAAGCTTGTTTGACATTTTTCATATTGTAAAGACCATCAGGTGAGTGATTCAGGGCATATTGGCCCCTTTGTTTTTAGATCTAACATGGTTTATTTAAATACTCAATGCTGATTGGTTATTGGGGGGAAGTTTTAAAAATCCAATACAATACCTCTGACGAAAAGTATGTCAACCATGAAGATGTCATTTTAAACGCCAGAAAATACGTTAATGGCATGGAGCGGGTTTATATTGCGAGAGATCAAAACCAGGTGTTTGGGACTTGAAACACGTCAAAACTGCGGGCCTGCGGCACTTGGTATAGATGAATTTCAAGACCCGCCCACTAGGTATTGATCTGAGACAATATAAACCTGCTGGAAATATTTTGAAAAAGCGTCTTGTGAAAGTTT
Organism: Cyrtodaria siliqua; assembly: GCA_037043455.1. NCBI lineage: Eukaryota > Metazoa > Mollusca > Bivalvia > Adapedonta > Hiatellidae > Cyrtodaria > Cyrtodaria siliqua. Next base: position 28,314 of record JAWPHD010002952.1, read on the forward strand.
TGTATGTAAGCTTTTATCTCTGAAACTACATAATAGACTGAAACATCACACATGTATTCGGCATCATTAGACAACATCATGCTCTCAGCCATGCTCTACAACTCATGCTTTTATTCTAACAAGATTATGGCCCCTTTTATACTTTTTAGCTCTACTGGCCAAAGGCAAAAGGCCAATAGGGCTTATGCCATGGTCAGTAGGACTTATGCCATGGTCTTTTGTCTGTCCTTCGTTAACTTTTTGATGTCAACACACTAGCACCTTCATTTTTCAGCCGATCTTTACCAAACTCTACCAGATTATTAATATCAATAAAAGCTCAGAGGAGTTCGAAAACCAGCCGAATCGGACCAGTAATACCAGAGTTATTGCCCTTGAATTATTAAAAATGTGTTAACTTTTCGATGTCAACACCTTAGCACCTTCATTTTTCATCCGATCTTTACCAAACTTTCCCAGATTGTTAATATCAATGAAAGCTCAGACAAGTTTGTAAACCAGCCAGTTCGGATTAGTAACAGCGGAGTTATTGCCCTTGAATTAACGAAAATTGCTATATTTTCTCTTGTTAACCCTCTGGCTCCTCTATTTTTCATCTGGTCTTTACCAAACTGTACCAGATTATTATTATCGATAAAAGCTCGGAAGAGTTAAAACACCAGCTAGATCGGACCAGTAACACTAGAGATATTGCCCTTGAATTAACGAAAATTTCTATATTTTGTCTTGTCAACACTCTAGCGCCTCCATTTTCATCCGATCTTTACCAAACTTTACCAGATTATTAAAATCAATGAAAACTCGGACAGGTTCGAAAACCAGCTAGATCAGACCAGTAACAGCGGAGTTATTGCCGTTGAATTAACGAAAATTGCTATATTTTGTCTTGTCAACACTCTAGCGCCTCCATTTTTCAGCCATTCTTTACCAGACTGTATCAGTTTGTTAATATCAATGAAAGCTCGGACAAGTTTGAAAACCAGGCAGATCAGACAAGTAACACCGGAGTTATTGCCTTTGAATTAACGAAAATTGCTATATTGTCTTGTCAACACTTTACCAGATTATTAATATCAATGAAAGCTCGGACGAATCCGAAAACAAGCCCAGTAACAACGGAGTTATTAAATTGCCCTTGAATTATTGAAAAATGTGTTACCTTTTTGATGTCAACACTCTAGCAACTTCGTTTTTCATCCGATCTTTACCAAACTTTACCAGATTGTTAATATCAATGAAAGCTCGGACGAGTCTGAAAACAAGCCAGATCGGATCAGTAACATCGGAGTTATTAAATTGCCCTTGAATGATTGTAAAATGTATTACTTTTTAGTCGACACTATAGCAACTTCGTTTTTCGTACGATTTTTACCAAACTTTACCAGATTATTATATCAGTGAAAGCTCGGACGAGTTCAAAAACCAGCCAGATCGGACCAGTAACACCGGAGTTATTGCTCTTGAATTAACAAAAATTGCTATATTTTGTCTTGTCAACACTCTAGCGCCTCCATTTTTCATCCGATCTTTACCAAAGTTTACCAGATTATTAATATCAATGAAAGCTTGGAAGAGTTCGAAAACCAGTAAGATCGGACCAGTAACAGCAGAGTTATTTCCCTTGAATTAAGGAAAATTGATATATAGTCAACACAAGCGCCACCATTTTGCATCCTACCTTTACCATTCTGGTTGAATGATTTTTGGCAGAGTTATGGCCCTTTAAAGGTTTTACTACACAAATTTTGTCCGGACTAGTTCCCCTGAACCACTGGCCAGATGGCAGAAAAATATTGCAGGGATGATCAGTATCAAGCCTAGTTGTGCATTATAGCATCACCGTGTTCTAGTAGAAAGATTTTTGACAGCCCTTTAACGGTTTTAATACATAAACTTTGTCCAGACTAGTTCTGCTGAATCGCTTGCCGGATTTCAAGGAATTTCAAGGAAACTTGGCAAGGACGATCAGTATCGCAGCTTAGTTGTGCATATCATGGCCGTGTTCCGGTTGAATGATATTGGGCAGATTTATGGCCCTTTAAAAGTTTTAATACACAAACATTGTCCAGATTAGTTGCTTCTGAATTACTGGACGGATTTCAGCGAAACATTGCAGGGATGATCAGTGCCTAGTTGTGCATTAGTGCCATGTTCCGGTTGAAAGATTTTTGGCAGAGTTATGGCCCTTTAAATATTTTAATATACAAACTTTGTCTGGACTAGTTCTGCTGAACCTCTGGCCGAAGTTCATCGAAACTTGGCATGGATGATCAGTATCAAGCATAGTTGTGCATATCTTCGCCTTGTTCTGGTTTAATGGTTTTTGACCGAGTTATGGCCCCTTATACACAAACTTTATCCAGACTAGTTTTGCTGAACCTCTGGCTGGATTTCATTAAGCCTAGTTGTGCATATCGTTGTCATGTTCCGGTTGAATGATATTTGGTGGAGTTGTGGCTCTTTAAAACATTTTAATGATTTTTGGTGGAGTTTTGGCCCTTTAAAGGTTTTAATACATAAGCTTTGTCCCGACTACTTCTCCTGATCCCCTGCCTGGATTTCCGTGGAACTTGGTAGGGATGACCATTGCCAAGCCTAGTTGCGCATACCTTTGTCGTGTACCAGTTGAATGATTCTTGGCAGATTTATGCCGTGGTGCGGTGTCCGTCGTCCGTCCGTAAACTTTTTTTGTAGCGACTACTCCTCTGAAACTAATGGATGGATTTTCATGAAACTTTACATAAATGTTGCCCATGAAGTCTAGCTGAACCTAGTAAATATTCATGTTGTTGTGAAATCCAAGATGAGCAGCAAAGCTAAAAATAGATTTTTAAAAAACAAGTTTGTAGTGACTACTTCCTGAAAACTATAAGTCATATTTATATGGGACTTTTTCTAAAATGATCAGTATGACATGATGTTGGACCTTATCGAAAATATTTTGATTCGAAGTTAAGCATGGCTGCCAGTGGCCATCTTTGTTTACATAGAGCTATACATGTATAGTAAAAACTTGTAGCGATTACTCCTCTGAAACTACTTGACGGATTTTCATGAAACTTCACAGGAATGTTTCTCCTGATAGACAATTGATCCTAGCAAAATTTCCGGTCAGACGGAAATTCAAGATGGCCACCACGGCTAAAAATAGAATTTTAAAAAACAAGTTTGTAGCGACTACTTCTTGAAAACTATAAGTGATATTGATATGGGACTTTTTCTAAAATGATCAGCATGACATGTTGTTGACCCTTGTAAATAATTATTTTGATTTGGAAATTAAACATGGCCTCCAGTGGCCATCTTTGTTTACATGGAGTTATATAATAAAAACTTGTAATGACTACTCCTCTGAAACTACTTGACAAATTTTCATGAAACTTCACAGAAATGTAGCTCTTGATGTCTAGTGGATCCTAGCAAAATTTCAGGCCGGCCGATTATTCAAGATGGCCACCATGGCTAAAAATATATTTAAAAAAATAAACTAACATGTAGTGACTACTCCTGAAAACTATAAGTGATATTGATATGGGACTTTTTTTAAAATGGTCAGCATGACATGATGTTGGTCCTTGTGGAAAATTATTTTGATTCGACATTAAACATGGCTGCTGTGGCCATCTTTGTTTACATAGAGTTGTATATTAAAAACTGTAGCGACCACTCCTCTGAAACAACTTGACAGATTTTCATGAAACTTCACAGGATTGCTGATCTAGCTATCAAAAACCTATCAGTAGAGCTTCAAGTTCATTGACCTCTTGTTACTTAAAACAACCCTAATTTAGTATTGTTATTTAGTGACTCATGGCACAACAATTATATCAAAAGGGTTTTGACCGCCTGCAGAAAGGGGCCCCTCTACAGGCGTTCAAAACATATTTAAATAATTCTTGTGCCTCGAGTATCTAAATAACCATACCAAAATAGAACTGGGGCCTCTTGTTTAAATTGTGAGCATGGGTCAAAGGTTTATATTTTTGTTGTGCCGGTGTTGTTGTTTTGTAATGTTTTAAAAGAAGTACTGATGGGAATTTTATGATGACAGCCCTTGATATAAGAGCAATTTTAGCCAGTAGAGCATCCACAATCCCTCTTGGGACTCTTGAGAGCTTCAAAGAAGTGGGGGATTTGAAGCAGGGGTTATTTAGGAATCTCTTTGTCCGTCGGGTCGCATTGCGTCCAGTTTTATTATTTAGCAGATAATAGTTACATGGTTGCATATTAATTTTTTGCTTTTCATTTTTGGTATGATGTGAAAATACGTTATGAAAACCACTAATTATACAGGCTTCTTAAGGTTACATGCCACTATTTTTTACACAAGATTCTGCGAAGTTTTTAATTATTTGTCCAGTTATTTAACAGATAATTGTTGCATATGTTCTTTTTCTTCTCTACATAAATAATCTCATAATGGCCCTTGATTTAGTTAAAAATACTATATTTTGCCTCGTTAAGACGATAGGGCCTTCATTTTTCATCCGATCTTTACTAAACTTTACCAGATTGTTAAGATCAATGAAAGCTCAGGCAAGTTCGAAAACCAGCCAGATTAGACCAGTAACACCGGAGTTATTGCCCTTGAATTATTAAAAATTTTGTTAACTTTTCGATGTCAACACTCTAGCACCTTCATTTTACCAGATTGTTACTATCAATGATATCTCAGACAAGTTCGTAACAAGCCAGATCGGACTAGTAACAGCGGAGTTATGACCCTTGATTTAGTTAACAATTTTATATTTTGCCTCGTTAAGACGTTAGGGCCTTCATTTTTAGCTCTACTGGCTGAAGGCCAGCAGAGCTTATGGGGTGCCGAGTTGTTCGTCCGTCTGTCGTCCGTCGTTAACTTTTGTCTCGTTAAAATGATAGGGCCTTCATTTTTCATCTGATCTTTATCAAACTTTACCAGATTGTTAATGTCATTGATAGCTCGGCCAAGTTTGAAAACCAGCCAGATCGGATCAGTAACAGCGGAGTTATGGCCCTTGATTTAGTTAAAAATGCTATTTTTTGCCACGTTAAGACGATAGGGCCTCCATTTTTCATCTGATCTTTACCAAACTTTACCAGATTGTTAGTGTCAATAATAGCCCGGACTAGTTTGAAAACCAACCAGATCGGACCAGTAACAGCGGAGTTATGGCCCTTGATTTAGTTAAAAATGCTATATTTTGCCTCGTTAAGGCTATAGGGCCTTCATTTTTCATCTGATCTTTACCAAACTTTAAGAGATTGTTAATGTCAATGAAACTTCAAAAACCAGCCAGATCGGACCAGTAACAGCAGAGTTATGGCCCTTGATTTAGTTAAAAATGGTATAATTTTGCCTCGTTAAGAAGATAGGGCCTTCATTTTTCATCCGATCTTTACCAAATTTTACCAGATTTTTATGTCAATAAAAGCTCGGACAAGTTCGAAAACCATTGATTTCATTAAATATGCTATATTTTGCCTTGTTAAGGTGATAGGGCCTTCATTTTTCATATGATCTTTACCAAACTTTACCAGACATTTTCACTTTTTTTTTCTTTTATTATTTTTACATTTCTTTATTTTTTTAAATTTTTAATTGTATTTTGTTTAAAACAATTTTTTTGATTTTTATTAACTCTACTGGCCAAGTTCGAAAAACAGTCAGATCGGGCCAGTAATGGCGGAGTTATGGCTCTTGATTTAGTTAAAAATGCTATATTTTGTGTCTTTAAGACGATAGTCACTCGCTTCATTGATGTTATAAGAGCCATATTAGCCAGTAGAGCATCCACAGGCCCTCTTGGGCCTCTTGTTCTTCCAATCTTTATTAAACTTTACCAGATTGTTAATATCAATGAAAGCTCGAACAAGTTCAAAAACCAGCCAGATTGGATCATTCACGCCGGAGTTATGGCCCTTGATTTTCTGAATATGCTATATTTTGGCCTCATTAAGACAAAAGGGCCTTCATTTTGTTGGATTTCAGTGAAACTTTGCAGGGATGATCAGTACCTGGCCTAGTTGTATATATAGTCACTGTGTTCCGGTTGAATGATTTTAGTGGAGTTATGGCCCTTTAAAGGTTTTAATACACAAACTCTGTCTGGACTAGTTCTCCTGAACCCCTCGCCTGATTTCAACGAAACTTTGTTGGGATGATCAGCACCAAGCCTAGTTGTGCATATCATCGTCATGTTCCAGTTTACTTATTTTTGGTGGAGTTATGGCCCTTTAAAGGTTTTTTGATACACAAACTTTTTCTGGGCTAGTTCTCCTGGCCGGATTTCAACGACACTTGACAAGGATGATCAGTATCAAGCCTAGTTGTGAATATCATCGCCATATTCTGGTTGATGAGTTTTGGCAGAGTTATGGCCCTGTAAATGTTTTAATACACAAACTTTGCCCAGATTAGTCTCTTATGAACTCCTTGCTTGATTTCAACGAAGTTGGCCGGGATGAGCAGTACCAAGCCTAGTTTGCACCTGTCATTGCCGTGTTCTGGTTGAAAGATTTTTGGTCCTTTTAAGATTTTAATGCACAAACTTTGTCTCAACTAATTTTCCTGATCCCCTGGCCGGATTTCTGCAAATCTTGGCAGGGATGATTAGTACCAAGCCTAGTTGCACATTTCTTTGTCTTGTTACAGTTGAAATGAATTTTGGCAGAGTTATGGTTTATATATAAACTTTATCTTTAGCCAGTATAGCGTTCATAAAATATTTCTCATGTTATTTAACAGATAATGGTTACACTCCACTAATTTATGTCGCGTCACCTTTTATTATTTAACAGATAATAGTTACATGGTTTGCATATTTGCTTTTCATTTTTGGTATGATGTGAAAATATATTATGAAAAACACATAAGATTACATTCCACTAATTATACAGACATCATAAGGTTACACTCCACTAATTTTTACATAAGATTCCACTAAGTTTTGAATTATTTGTCCTGTAAGTGTTATTTAACAGATAATGGTTTCATATTTTCTTTTCTTTTTTTTATGATTTGAAAATACATAATGAAAACTTCATAAAGTTAATACCTCATAAGGTTACACTCCACTAATTTACGTCGCGTCCCGTCTTATTGCGTCTAGTTGCATTCTTTAACAGATAATGGTTGCATGGTTGCATATTTGCTTTTTGTTTTTGGTTTGATGTGAAAACACATTATAAAAACTACAAAAGGTTACATTCCTCTAATTATACAGACTTCATAAGGTTACACTCCACTAATTTTTATGTAAGAATCCACATATGTATCCCTCTGCCAAACAAGGTTTATTGGGGGAAGTATAATAATCACTTTGAGTTATTTAGCAGATAATGGTTGCATGTTTGCTTTTCCATTTTGGTATGATGTGAACATACTTAATGAAAACCATATATACGGTTACACTCCACGAATTATATAATTATAAGACTTCAGGTTACACTCCACTTATTTTTACTTAAGACTCCACATATTTTAAATATTTGTCGCGTTATTTAACAGATAATCAGATAATTGTTGCATATTTTCTTTTCCTTTTTCTTGTTTAATATGTGAGACTCCACATTTTTTTAAATTATTTGTAATTGAGACTCTGCTCAGCACAAACTTCAGAGTTTTCCCACACATCCTTATTAAGGAAATGATACCTATTCTGACTTAATTGACACCAATACGGGAGTATTAATCACCTTCACATAATTTGCATTAAATTTGATTTTTAGTTAATTTATATGAAAATACAGAATCAGTACGTTTTTTGAGGATACACACATATTCAGACAGGTCACCAAGCGGGGGTATTAATCACCTTTAATGATGGTTCTAGTGTATGTAAGCTTGTACAGTTGATTTCGGTTATTTGCATAGCCCATTTGTCAAGAAAATATATGCGATTAACCGGAGTATAGCCGAAATTGAACATTTTGTACATGTAGTGATGCACATTTCTACTTTCATTTTACTGTTCTGTTAATACTTACATAGAAACTCCACAAAAGCGAGTTAATTCTATGTAAGATCTTTGTTATGATTAATATTGTGCATATCCGTTTTGTGTTTACTGTTATTTTGATTGATTTTATGCAATATTTATAGATTTTATGCAATATTTATGCGTAAGTATTTGTTTTCGTTCAACCTGCGTCACTTTGCTACGCACTACTGACACTGGTAAACTGAGCACTGTGGAGCACTGTGGAGCGCTGTGGTCTAGTGGTAGAGCGTTGGACCCATGATCCAAAAGTCATGGGTTCGATTTCCGTCATTGCCATATGCGTTGTGTCCCTGAGCAAGACACTTTATCTGCATTGCTTAGTACTGGTTCTACCCAGGAAGACATAGAGAGTGATTCAAATAAGTTCATAGAGCTTTCGTTACAATCAATGTAACATAAATAAGTTTAAACTAAACTGAGCAATAAATAATTAACAACACATTGCTTTACAGCCAGTGTACAAACTTATCATTAAATTGTGTATGCTAATTGGTGAGTGATCGTCATGCTATGTAAGTTTTACGGAAACCGCACAAATTTTCTCTCGGCCCGTCGCTGACCTAATTATCACCTTTTGTCATTCAATTTGCCTCGGGCTTATCTCTGTGACCGCGTCAGTCAATTAGCAGTTGAAAAATACAGGTAAATTTTACTTTCAGTATGCAGTTAGCCAGATATTCGTTATACAATTATCCGGAATTTGACAAAAAACCTATGTGATTATACGGTTTATTTTATATGCAAAAGAATATGTATGGTTTTGTGTTTATGCAATTAATCGAAATATGCAATTAGCCGATATTCGATTAGACGGAATCGACTGTATCTCTAAAACTACTTTAATTACATTTATAATAGATTGAAACTATCCGGAGCATATCTTCAAAACTACTAATAGGACTGCAATGAAACTTCACACAATGATAGAGGACAATGAGTTTAAGTGCAGAGTGCAAGAACTGTAACTCTGTATTTATTCAAATTAGAGTTATTGCCCTTTGTAATTTTATACTTAGAATTTTTGTCCGGAGCATATCTTCAAAACTACTGATGGGACTGCAATTGAACTTCACAAAATGAAGGAGGGCAATGAGAGGAAGTGCAGAGTGCAATAACCGTAACTCTGTCTTCATTCAAATTAGAGTTATTGTCCTTTGTAATTTTATACTTAGAATTTTTGTCCGGAGCATATCTTCAAAGCTATTAACGAGACTGCAATGAAACTTCACATAATAATAGAGGGCAATGAGAGAAAGTATAAAATTAATGTGCAAGAACCTTAACTCTGTCATCATTCAAATTAGAGTTATTGCCCTTTGTAATTTTATACTTAGATTTTTTGTCCGGAGCATATCTTCAAAGCTTCTAACGAGACGGCAATGAAACTTCACATAATAATAGAGGGCAATGAGAGAAAGTATAAAATTAAAGTGCAAGAACCGTATCTCTGTCGTCATTCAAATTAGAGTTATTGCCCTTTGTAATTTTATACTTAGATCTTTTATCCGGAGCATAAACTACTAATGGAACTGCAAATTAAAAACTGCTGGGTGATACAAGGCCATACGATAAGTTGAGGACACATTTCGGGGAGCATCCATCGGTTCTACCGATTTTCTTATACTTAGAATATTTGGTTAAAGTTTTGTATGCAATCTTGTATCTGTAGGAAGTTCATAACTGGCCATAACTTGAAAAGTATGTGACCAGTGTTCATGAAACTTCACAGCTGTATTAATCTTACCACAAGGAAGGTCGTTACACATAGAGGTATGCCTTTTTTGATAAAATTTTAACGTGCAACCTAACCCAGCTCATGACTGGTCATATTGACCTATGTTCATGAAACTTCACAAATATCTTCATGTTACCCCAAGGAATGCCGTTGCACATGTCCAATAACTCTGACCTTCATTTTGGCAGAGTTATTCCCCTTTTCATAAAACTTTAACCTGTAACCTAACCGAGCTCACAACTTGGAAAAATATTGACCTAATTTCATGAAGCTATTGTCTTAAAATTAATGTCCTCTTTCTCATTTGTTCATATTGTTTATGGATATATCTCTGCGATTTCTTTTAAATTGTTTAAGAAAAAGAGATGCTTCTTTTCCTGATGGTATGTCAGGAGTAATTAATTTGTTGTTCTCTGTAAAGGAGAATACCGGTAGTCGAGCTGCGATATACTCCCTTGTTATGCCTTTCTGCCAGTGTTGAATGTATACTATCTTATATATATAATCCCAATGTACTTTATAAAAGCCTTCACTGTCCACAATTGCACGCAGTCTCTTTAAATTTCTACCAACTTGTTTTGTCAAGTGAAGCGTTTACTGGGAAACAAAGTCATAATACTTGTTTTTTTACACAATATTTGTGATAAGGTATTTGAAAGGAATAATTGAAAAAAAAGCAAAATAATATTCAATGTAACACATGGCTATTTTTTCTCTCAATTATTCCTAAGCGTCAGTGATAACCAACCTTCTCAGCATTTCAAGATTGGAGAAAGCAGTAATTTGTACTCTTAGTCATGACCATAAAAATACTGCGTAATTCCTCTTCCCCTTATATATACATTAACTCAACATTGCTGTCTGTCTTTTTTAAATGGCATTAATTTATAATAAACAGCCAACAAAACTGTCATCTGTTAGTAATTGCTGGAGGCACTTGATTGTCATTCAGTACCTCGAACTTCAAGAAGTATCTATTAAGTATTGCTGGGCACACTCGATTTGTCTAAGCTATTGAAGTGTGTATGCTGGAATTTGGTTCTCAGTATTTATCAGCGATTTTTAAATGCGTTTTTGTACGCATTAATTTTATTTTTGAGGAAAAAATATGCGTAATAACGCACATACACGTCTTATCTGGAGCACTGTTATGTCCCTTTAAACTTTATGATAATCTTATTTTACTTCGTAATCTGGTTTTAATTTGTTTCAGAAAGATAGTGACAGATACCAGAGTACACATACATGCATTGATATACAGGTGCACAACTAACAACAACTGAAATGCAGAGAAAAAGCATGTGCGATATCGAACAAGGACAGGTTGGGATTATTATAAATCTCGATGGGGTCAAATTTCAGCCTGCTATGATAGAAGGAAATGTTAATGTGTTTGAATGTCCAGATTTTAAAATAGTCAAAAGAAAGTAAGTATATGTATAAAATATTTTCTGTAAGTCCTGTTTGTAAATTAGGAGTGAAATCAGCATTGAAAATTCATCATTTCAGTACAAGATGGCATATTTGTAAGTAAAAAGCAACAAAACCAAGATAAGTACTCTTCAAACTTTAAAAATCAATACAAGAAGGGTTTAACAAAACAACACATACCATTATAAAACTGATTGGTATCTCCTGTTGTTGTTCCTAAATGAAATGTATGTTGATGAGGCTTTCAAGATGGCTCCCATTGGCCATCTTGTTTACATAAAGTTATATTGGAACATCTTGTGATCGCTACTTTAGATGTTTGATCAGTCTTTATGACATCACAGGGATTGTCACTATTGATCACAGGGATTGTCACTATTGATCAAGTGTGGATTGTCACTATTGATCAAGTGTGAACTTCAGCTGATGCTAAAAGTAAAAGATCCCATGAGGGCGAAATAAGCACATGCACTTTTGGTTGGTACATCTCTGTTACTCTGCATGTATAAGTATACAGTAATTCAGTAGTAAAGATAAGGCCTTGAAATACAGTTCACTGTATTGTTTTACATTAATAAGGTCCTCCCATTATATCCACTGTGTGTTGTTTCTCTTTTCCAGCTTTCAACCAGACAATGATGTTGTCATATCCACTGTTTGTTGTTTTTCTGCTTTAGATGGCAACCATGGCCACTGTGCCTTGTTTCCTCTAGCTGGCAACCAAACAATGATGTTGCCATATGCCCATTACGTCTTTTTATCTCCTCTAGCTGGCAACCAGCAATGATGCCATATGTCCACTGGGTATTGGTTCTCTCCTCTAGCTGGTAACTAGACCATGATGTTGTCTTATATCCACAGTGTCTTGTTTCTCTGCTCTAGCTGGCAACCAAACAATGATGTTGTCTAATGTCCACTGTGTTTTGTTTCTCTCCTCTAGCTGGCAACCAGGCAATGATGCCATATGTCCACTGGGTATTGGTTCTCTCCTCTAGCTGGCAACCAGACAATGATGTTGTCTTATGTCCACTGTGTCTTGTTTCTCTCCTCTAGCTGGCAACCAGGCAATGATGTCATATGTCCACTGTGTCTTGTTTCTCTGCTCTAGCTGGCAACCAGACAATGATGTTTTTCAAATGACAATATGTATCGATTCTCTGCACTAGCTGGCAACCAGACAATGATGTTGCCATATGTCCACTGTGTCTTGTTTCCTCTAGCTGGCAACCAGACAATGATCCTGCCATATGTCTACTATGTCTTGCTTCCTTCAGCTGCTAACCAAGTAGTGATGTTGTCATATGTCCACTGTCTTGTTTCTCTCCTCTAGCTGGCAACCAGACAATGACATCTATGTCAACTGTGTCTTGTTTCTCTCCTCTAGTTGGCAACCAGACAATGATGTTGCCGTATGTCTACTATGTCGTGTTTCCTCTAGCTGGCAACCAAACAGTGATGTTGTCATATGTCGACTATTTCCTGTTTCCTCTAGCAGGCAACCAGACAATGATGTTGCCATATGTCCACCATGTTGTGTTTTCTCTAGCTGGCAACCAAACAGTGATGTTGTCATATGTCCACTATTTCCTGTTTCCTCTAGCAAGCAACCAGACAATGATGTTGCCATATGTCCACTGTGTCGTGTTTCGTCTAGCAGGCAACTAAACAGTAATGTTGTCATATGTCCACTATGTCGTGTTTCCTCTAGCAGGCAACCAAACAGTGATGTTGCCATATGTCCACTATGTTGTGTTTCCTCTAGCTGGCAACCAAACAGTGATGTTGCCATATGTCCACTATGTCGTGTTTTCTCTAGCTGGCAACCAAACAGAGATGTTGTCATATGTCCACTATGTTGTGTTTCCTCTAGCAGGCAACCAAGCAGTGATGTTGTCATATGTCCACTATGTCGTATTTCCTCTAGCTGGCAACCAAACAGTGATGTTGCCATATATCCACTGCTTGTTGTTTATCTCCTCTAGCAGGCAACCAGACAATGATGTTGCCATATGTCCACTATGTTGTGTTTCCTCTAGCTGGCAACCAAACAGTAATGTTGTCATATATCCTCTATGTCGTGTTTCCTCTAGCAGGCAACCAAACAGTGATGTTGCCATATGTCCACTATGTCTTGTTTCCTCTAGCTGGCAACCAAACAGTGATGTTGCCATATATCCACTGCTTGTTGTTTATCTCCTCCAGCAGGCAACCAGACAATGATGTTGCCATATGTCCACTATGTCGTGTTTCCTCTAGCTGGCAACCAAACAGTGATGTTGCCATATGTCCACTATATTGTTTCCTCTAGCAGGCAACCAGACAATGATGTTGCCATATGTCCACTATTTCTTGTTTCCTCTAGCTGGCAACCAAACAGTGATGTTGCCATATGTCCACTATGTCGTGTTTCCTCTAGCAGGCAACCAGACAATGATGTTGTCATATGTCCACTATTTCCTGTTTCTCTTCTCTAGCTGGCAATCATGCAATGATATTGTCATATATCCACTATGTCTTGTTCTCTCCTCTATCTGGCAACCAGGCAATAATGTTGCCATGTGTCCACTATTTCTTGTTTCTCTCCTCTAGCAGGCAACCAGACAATGATGTTGCCATATGTCCACTGTTTGTTGTTTCTCTCATCTAGCTGGCAGCCAAACAATGAAGTTGCCATATGCACACTCTGTCTTGTTTCTCTCCTCTAGCTGGCAACCAGACAATGATGTTGCCTTATGTCCACTGTGTTTTGTTTCTCTCCTCTAGCTGGCAACCAGGCAATAATGTTGCCATGTGTCCACTATTTCTTGTTTCTCTCCTCTAGCAGGCAACCAGACAATAATGTTTCCATATTTCCACTGTTTGTTGTTTCTCTCATCTAGCTGGCAGCCAAACAATGAAGTTGCCATATGCACACTCTGTCTTGTTTCTCTCCTCTAGCTGGCAACCAGACAATGAAGTTGCCATATGTCCACTGTGTAAGTGAAGAGCCTGAAGAGACGCCATCATTGCCGGCAGTGTGGACATGTCATTTCTCTTCTCTGGCTGGCAACCAGACAGTGATGTTGTCGTATGTCCAATATTGTTTCTTCTAGCTGGCAACCAAAAAAGGTTGTTGCCATATATCCACTATGTCTTGTTTCCTCTAGCTGGCAACCAGACAATGATGTTGCCATGTGTCCACTATTTCTTGTTTTCTCTAGCTGGCAACCAGACAATGCTGTTGCCATATGTCCACTGTGTCTTGTTTCTCTCCTCTAGCTGGCAACCAGACAATGATGTTGCCTTATGTCCACTATGTTCTGTTTCTCTCCTCTAGCTGGCAACCAGACAATGATGTTGCCTTATGTCCACTATGTTCTGTTTCTCTCCTCTAGCTGGCAACCAGACAATGACGTTGCCATATGTCCACTGTGTAAGTGTAAGTTTGGCGGCCTGAAGAGACGCCATCATTGCCGGCAGTGTGGTCGTGTCGTCTGCAGTAAATGTTGTAATGAAAAGGTAAATATCATAAAAAATGTTATAAAATATTTTAATACTTTAATGTAGAGATTAGGATGTTGAGAATAGGTCAGTTTATTTAATGAGCTGTCCTATATTCCCTATGTTTATACCCCGCTTTCACAAAGTGAAGTGGGGGCTATATAGGAATTACGTTGTCCCCATTGTCCCATCACGTCACATCACGTCCCATCCTGTAACATATTTTTGTCCCGTCGCGTAACACATTTTTAATACTTGCATATCTCAAACACTTTTGAATGGATTGTTCCCAAACTTCATGTACTCATACCAACTGATGACCTTATGTCCTCATTGATTGCCTAATTTATTACAGAGTTATGGCCCTTAGTTTGACTTAGAATTTTCCACTCTAATATTGTATGATGACCTGTTAACACATTTTTTCTGATTTTATAGACTTTTCCCAAACTTCATGTACACATAACAACTGATGACTTTATGTCCCTGCACATCACCCATCATTGATTGCCTATTTATTGCAGAATTATGGCCCTTTGTTTGACTTAGAATTTGCTGCTCTAATATTGTACATGTTAACACATTTTTTCTCAAACATTTTCGAATTGATTGTTTCCAAACTTCATGTACACATAACAACTGATGACCTTATGTCCCTCTAAATTCACCCATCATTGATTGCCTAATTTATTACAGAATTATGGCCCTTTGTTCCACTTAGAATTGTCCACTCTAATATTATATAATGACCTGTTAACACATTTTTTCTAAAACATTTTTGAATTGATTGGTAGGGAATTGGGGGGAATGGTAGCGGCGGTGAATTGGGGGGACTGGTAGCGGCGGTATACTTTTAAGGATGACAGCTCTAGTTGATCTTTACCAAACTTTAACAAATTTTTAATATCAATGAAAGCTCAGGCAGGTTCGAAAAACAGCCAGATTGGATCAGTAACATAAGAGTTATGGCCCTTGTTTTGCTGGAGAATGTCATTTTCTGCCTTGTGAACACTCTAGCACCGTCATTTATTATTTGATCTTTACCAAACATTGTCAGTGTCTTTATATCAATAAACGCTCGGACAAGTTTGAAAACTAGCTAGATCGGATTAGTAACACCCGAGGTTTGGCCCTTGTTTTGCTAAAAACAGCCATATTCTGCCTTGTGAACACTTTACCACACATTATCAGTGTCTTTATATCAATAAACGCTCGGACAAGTTTGAAAACTAGCCAGGTCAGATTAGTAACACCAGAGGTTTGGCCCTGGTTTTGCTGAAAACAGACATATTCTGCCTTGTGAACACTCTAGCGCCTTCATTTATTATTGGATCTCTACCAAATTTTGCCAGCTTGTTAATTAATATCAATGAAAGCTCGGACAACTTGGAAAATCAGCCATATCGGAACAGGAATATATTTTGTATAGCCCTTGATTTTTAGCTCTACTGATCAGAGATCAGCAGAGCTTATGCCGTGGTGCGGCGTCCGTCGTCCGTCTGTCCGTCTGTCTGTCTGTAAACTTTTTTTTGTAGCGACTTCTCCTCTGAAACTACTGAATGGATTTTCATGAAACTTTACAGAAATGTTGCCCATGAAGTCTAGTTGATCCTAGCAAAAATTCATGTTGATGTGAAATCCAAGATGACCGCCAGATCTAAAAATAGGTTTTTAAAAGACAAGTTTGTAGCGACTTCTTCATGAAAACTATAAGTGATATTGATATGGGACTTTTTCTAAAATGATCAGCATGACATGATGTTGGTCCTTGTCGAAAATCGTTTTGATTCAACGTTAAACATGGCTGCCAGCGGCCATCTTTGTTTTCATAGAGTTATATAATGAATCCTTGTAGCAACTACTCCTCTGAAACTACTTGACGGATTTTCATGAAACTTCACAGGAATGTTGCTCTTGATGTCTAATTGATCCTAGCAAAATTTCAGGTCGGCCGGAAATTCAAGATGGCCGCCACGGCTAAAAATAATTTTTCAAAAAACAAGTCTGTAGCGACTACTTCCTGAAATCAAAATCAATCAGTAGAGCTTCAAGGTCATTGACCTCTTGTTTTAAATATGCCATATGGTATATTAAGAATCTGGGGTCATGGGTTCAAATGCCTCTGGGGGCTGACTTTGTTTTCTTCTTTTTTCCCTTTTTTTATGACCAAGGGGGTGCAGTAAGGTCTCGAATTTTGGCTCCGCCCACCGGATAAAAAATGGGGTAAAATCGGGTAAAAAATGACAAAAAATGCATATCTTGTCTAAATATGAATGGATTTGATTCTCATTTTGTATGGTCATTTAGGGACTCAAGGCATAACATATACAAAATGGGTTTTGTCCTGCAGCCTATAGGGCCCCTCTGCAGTGGTACAATTTGGAGAGCTTGCAGTAATTTACTATTACAAAGTTTCGGCCTTGTGACACTAACTCTATACCGTTTGAGATCTCAAGTTCATTTGTGGTGTATTTCTTAGTTAGGATGTGTAGATGCGCAATACATTCTCGGATTTTGGATCCGTCCGCTGTGGCCTCATAGAGGGTAATCAAGAAATTGCATATCTTGTCCAAATATTCTAATTTGGTACGGTCATTTAGGGACTTGAGGCACAACAGTTTTAAAAAACGGGTTGGGCCTCCTGCATAAAAGGGCCCCTCGACAGGGGTACAACTTGGGAAACTTGCAGTAATTTACTATTACGAATTTCGGGCTTGTAATGTTAACTCCTTCTGTACCCTTTGACATTTGAAGTTCATGTATGCTGATTTTTCTTAGTTAGGATGTGTAGATGCGCAATAATGTCTCGGATTTTGGCTTCATTTAGGGGGTAATCTGGTCAAAATTCACAAAAAATGCATATTTTTTCCAAATGGGAATGGTTATGATTTTAAAATATTTGGTATGGTCATTTATGAACTAGAGGCACGACATATATAAAACGGGTTTTGACCTCTTGCATAAAGGGGGGCCCCTCTACAGGGGTACAACTTAAGGAACTTGCAGTAATTTATATGTTCGACTGCCATTTTGCTCGTCATAAGTGCTAGAACAACTATTTTTCCACCCGCACCCCAACACAGCCAGTCAAGTGATACAAGAGGGCCTCTTTTTTTTATCAAATGAAAAGTCAAATAGTGAGAAATGATACAGATATTTGTGAAACTGATGACTTTATTTTAAAATCATATTGAGAGATTAATGGTCAACTTGTTTTCAGACATACACTTGTATATAAAGGAGTTTCTTAAAAGATATCAGAAACCAACGTAATTATGACTATCAGTTTTAGTTTTGTTCTTATTTGCAGGTTCAGCTCCCTCAGCTGGGTATAGAAGAAGCAGAGAAGGTGTGTGATGCATGTCGACCAATTACAACACTTGTTTCAAAGACAAGGTTACAGTCAAAGGTATTATACAGATTTATACAGATTTATATTAAGGAAAAAGTACCATATACTGTTTTAAGAGCTGTATCGCATAGTAATTCATCTCCATTTGAGGAACCTTTACAACTATGTGCTTTTGTTAACCAGGTTTGCCTTGGTTATTAGATTGGGGTATGTCGTTTGGCGAGCATGCTCGTCAAACTCTTCGTTTCCGCTCAATAACTTTTGTTAGGAATGAGATATTGCGATGAAACTTGCAGGGTAGTAGCTTATATGGAAAGGAAGGTTGGGATTACATTTGGGGTCACTGGGGTCAAGGTCAAGGTCACTGTTACTAAAAATAGATAAACAGTTTCCGCTCAATTTGGAAAACCTGGTTATTAGATTGGGGTATGTTGTTTGGCGTGCGGGCACTCTTCGTTTCCACTCGGTAACTTTTGTTAGGAATGAGGTATTGCACGATGAAACTTGCAGGGTAGGTATCTTATATGGAAAGGAAGGTTGGGTTTGCATTTGGCGTCATGGGTCAAGGTCAAGGTCACTGTTACTAAAAAAAACAAAACAGTTTCCACTATATAACTTAAGTAAGGAATGAGATATTAGAATGAAACTTGCTTTGTAGGTAGCTTATATCAAATTGCATTTGGAGTCACTGTTACTAAAACTAGAAAAACGGTTTCTGCTCAATAACTTTAGTTAGGACTGAGATATTGGAACGAAACTTGCTGTATAGGTACCTTATATGGAAATGAAGCTTGGGATTGCATTTGGGTCACTGGGGGTCAAGGTCTACTAAAAATAGAAACACTGTTTCTGCTCAATAACTTTAGTTGGGAATGAGATATTGGAACGAAACTTGCTGTGTAGGTACCTTATATGAATAGGACATGGGGTCACTGGATCAAGGTCAAGGTCACTGCTAATAAAAATAGAAAAACGGTTTACGTGCAATAACTTAAGTAAGGAATGAGATATTGGAACGAAACTTGCTGTGTAGGTACCTTATATGGAAAGAATACTTGGGACACTTGGGATTGCATTTGGGGGTCACTGGGTCAAGGTCAAGGTCACTGCTAATAAAAATAGAAAAACGGTTTCCGTGCAATAACTTAAGTAAGGAATGAGCTATTAGAACGAAACTTGCTATTTAGGTAGCTTATATCAAAAGGAAGTTTGGGGTCACTGGGGTCAAGGTCATTTTACTAAAAATAGAAAAACGCTTTCCGCTCAATAACTTAGAAGGAATGCGGTATTAGAATGAAGCTTGCTTGTAGGTAGCTTGTATAAAAAGGAAGTCTGGGATTGCATTTGGGGTCAAGGTCAAGGTCATTGTTACTAAAAATAGAAAAATGCTTTCTGCTCTAACTTTAGTTGGAAATGATAGATTGGAACGAAACTTGCTGTGTAGGTACCTTATATCAAAAATAAAGTTTGAGATTGCATTTGGTGGCACTGAGGTCAAGGTCATTGTTTCCGCTCAGTTACCTTAATTGGTAATGAGATATTGGAATGAAACTTGTTGTGTAGGTACCTTATATGGAAAGGAAGCTTGGGATTGCATTTGGGGTCACTGGGGTCAAGGTCACTGATAACTTACGTAAGGAATGAGATATTAGACTGAAACTGACTTGTGTAGTTAGCTTATATAAAAAGGAAGTTTGGGATTGCATTTGGGGTCATGGTCAAGGTCATTGTTACTAAAAAAGAAAATAGTTTCCGCTCAATAACTTTAGTTGGGAATGAGATATTGGAATGAAACTTGCTGTGTAGGTACCTTATATGGAAATGAAGCTTGGGATTGCATTTGGGCTCAATGGGGTCAAGGTCACTGTTACTTAAAATAGAAAAAACTATTTCTGCTCAATTACTTAAGTTAGGAATGAGACATTGCAATGAAACTTGCTGTGTATGTAGCTTATATTTGCCTTACTAACAAACCTTTTCTTTCTTTACAGTCCTCATTTACTGTATATATGCATTTTTTTGTGATTCATATGTCATTCTATTTATTTCTTTATTCTACACTGTTTATATCTGTAATAGCATTTCAAATGGAAAACCTGATTTTCATGGCATTGCCATGTTTCTTGTTCATGTTTTGGCATGGGTAAATCAAAACTAGCACACTCGTGCCTTCTGTGCATGCTTTGAATGGAGTGTACATGCACAATATCTGGTTTTCATACAAGCTAAAAATAAAGTGTGTGTCTCCAGCATATACGTGTGTGTTACCAGTGTAGATACAGCCAACTGCTGTCATTGAATGATGAACAGTTGAAACCCTTAGAGGGTACAGGTTTTGTCCGCTTTCTTGTTTCATATGCAGACATAATGCACTAAGGATTTGAATTGTAGTAGGAACGCCACTCCCCGCTGGCATCTGGGGAACTCTATAAATTAGACCAGCATCCATCTTACTAAATAAACTCTTAATTTACCAAGCATCCTGCATTCAAAAATGTGTGCAAATCTGACCACAGCATACCATACGTCAGTCTCGGGGAGACCAATAATGGGGTTTCACCCTCATACCCAGAGAAATGTTGAAACAGGTAACCCTAAGGAAGTCTTAATGTGAAATTTGATTTGCAGTAACATGATTTATTTATGACCTGATCATGTGAAGGTCAGTGATGATGGTAACTACACATACATTGCTATGGAAACAGTTTCTGTAAAATATTCTTCAGGATTTACAGTTGGCAGCAATCACAGATCTGGCAGAAATGTGCAAAGACAGCAATATGCTAATTTTGGTAAGTTTTATCAGTTACTTTATTGAATTATTATTTACTTTATATATTACTTGCATTTCTAAAACAGTTTCCCATGGATTGTCTCCAAACTTCATATACTCATAACAACCGATGACCTTATGTCTCTCTACATCACATATTTTTGATTGCCTAATTTATTAAAGAATTATGTCCCTTTGTTTGACTTAGAATATTTCACTGTAATTATTGTATACCGGTAATGCTGCATCCCGAATGAAAAGTCTATCATTCCTACACAAGACATTTCAAGAATATTTTTAGCTGCGCTGTTTATTCCAATCTATACCTAGAATGAATTTGACGGCGTGCCATCACAAAATACCCACGTTTTCTTCACACAGGTCACTTCCCTTTAATCCTGTATCCATTTTACATGTAATTGTTTTGATCGTTGTTTGATACTCAGATCAGAAATAGTATTATATATGCTTTTCTGTATACATGTATGACACTGTAAATGAATAAAAAATGTTTATGGTATTTGTGTATTTGAACTTTTGACCCCTATCCCAGAGTCCCATTCTGACCCTGGATCAAATTGTACTGATATTCCCAGAATCAATACATTTTATTGAGAAAGAAAAATAGATATTTGACCGAATTTACTTCTCTCCCCCGCAGCCCCTACCCACCTCCACCCACCTCCACCCCTCCTTTATCAAAAAAGCGGGGGTGTTCATCACCTTTAGTGATAGTTCTAGTTTATGATATGCATCGCGTTGTCGATTGTCAGCACAAGGAACCAAACTAATAACAGAACGTTTATTCTGCATTTAAGGGTAATGCACATACTGCTTGTCATAGGTATATATTGTGTCATTAGTTGTTCAAAACACGTATGTTCAAGCTAGTTCATCATCAGAGGCAAAAGGCCTGCCCACCAACATTGTCGTCTGAGCACAATCCTACATATTGTCATTATTTTATTCAGATATTCCAGTTTGGAGGATTCCATACCCTGCTGGCTCAAGCCAAGATTCATCTGGCCTCCAAGGATATGCAGATCATGGTATAACACTGGCATGTTCATGGTATAACAGTGACATATGCATTGTATAACAGTGACATGTACATGGTATAACAATGACATGTATATGGTATAACAGTGACATGGTATAATAATGACTTGTACATTGTTTAACAGTGACATGTACATGGTTTAACACTGACATGTTTTTTGTATCAGTGACATGTACATTGCATAACAGTGGTATGTATGTACATGGTATAACAGTGACATATACATGGTTTAACAGTGACATGTACATGGTATAACAGTGACATGTACATTGTGTAACAGTGATATGGTATAATAATGACTTGTACATTGTTTAACAGTGACCTGTACATGGTTGAACAGTGACATGGTATAACAGTAACACATACATGGTTTAACAGTGACATGTATGTGGTATAACAGTGACATTTACATGGTTTAACAGTGACATGTACATGGTATAACAATGACATGTACATGGTATAACAGTAACATGTACATTGTGTAACAGTGACATGTACAGTGTGTAACAGTGACATGTACAGTGTGTAACAGTGACATGGTGTAACAGTGACTTGTACATTGTTTAACAGTAACATGTACATGATTTTACAGTGACATGTACATGGTATAATAGTGGCATTTACATGGTTTAACAGTGATGGTATAACATTGACATTGACATGGTATAACAGTGACATGCACATGGTTTAACAGTGACATTGACATGGTATAACATTGACATTGACATGGTATAACAGTGACATGCACATTGTTTAACAGTGATGGTATAACATTGGCATTGACATGGTATAACAGTGACATGCACATGGTTTAACAATGATGGTATAACATTGACATTGACATGGTATAACAGTGACATGCACATGGTTTAACAGTGACATGCACATGGTTTAACAGTGACATTGACATGGTATAACATTGACATTGACATGGTATAACAGTGACATGCACATTGTTTAACAGTGATGGTATAACATTGGCATTGACATGGTATAACAGTGACATGCACATGGTTTAACAGTGATGGTATAACATTGACATTGACATGGTATAACAGTGACATGTACATGGTATAGCAGTGACATGTACATGGTATAACAGTAAAATTGACTAAATCAGCATTTGATAAATACCATTGAATAATGACTTTGCTAAATAATCTTCTCTTTTCAATAATGGCAGTTTTGTTTTCGGTTGTTACATTGAAAATGATACTTGGCAATGCTGCATGTGATACCATACATCAAATGTGAGCAATGTTTGGGACCCAGTTTAACATGGTCTATTTTCAGGGGATGGTTGTTGGTGGTCTACATACCCTGGCTACATATGAACCCTTACATAGCTACATGGTGGAGTCTGGAGTGGTGAAGGTGCTGTGTGAGTGAGTACACTTTCTATGCTTGCCTGTCCATCCGTCTCTTTGTGCATTAATTACATTGCTCATCCATCTGCCTACCAAATATCTGTTTACACAATACCTTGCACATGTATTTGTCAAATTATCTATCTGCTGACCTGCATTGACTTCTTGTATGTATTCATTCACTAAATGAATAAATCTATCATGAAAAAATAGTGTTGTTCAGCCATGATGTGTTTTACTATAGCATAGTAAGTAAAGATTAGAAGCACTTTTTTTTTAGTCGTCGAACCAATGGAGTAGCAGTTTGATGGTAATATACAGAAAGGTTAGTGTCAACATGACATTGTTCTTGTGTCCCTCACATCAAGGTCAAGGTCACTCAAATGTCAGAAGTGGTTATGTTTGTGTCCTATCTATAACTTTTACACCACTTGTATGATTTACATAGCAATAAGTGTCAACATGACAATGTGTTTCTAACAACATTCAGGTCCCTAACGTCCAAAACGTCAAAAGAGGGTTGTTTCTTTGGAACCATTTGTAGTTTACAGAAAGTTAAATGCCAACATGAGCAATGAAAATGAAATGAATGTGGTTATATGTTCCGTTAATTTATGTAAGTGGAGACACCTCAGAGGGAGATGAATGATGAAGTATCCCAAAACTGGCGGCATCCACAGGACAATCATTTTAATTAAATATCTGCCGTGCAACTCACTTTTATCTAAATAATTTCGTCTCAGTAAATTAAATGGCTATCAAACTACCATGAAAGTAAAATTTAAAGTATAGAAATACATTTTATTATTCCAGAATCCTTGGCAAGGTGACCACATGGCAAGAACAGATTCTGTTGGATGGCATTAGTGCCTTAATGATCTTCTGTAAATCTCCCAACTTCATACAGACAGGTCAGTATTATGTTATGTTTTTTGTCTCATCCTTTCAAAGAAATAAAGCTAGACATATTTATTGATTTTCAGGTGACAAATTCAACGTTAGTCTCATTTATTTGACATCTGGGTTGCTTTTTTTACATACGGAAGCAGTCTACGTGAAAACATTTTCAGGTCCACAGGACATTCGGTCAGACAGACTGTTTGTTGTCTGACCGGACGCATTTTTGTCTGACCGAAAAGTGAAAAGACATTTTTTGTTAAAGCGCAATAAAATGCTTGGTCAATTAAACTCAACATCCTTACACAAATGTTGATTTATTGTGCTATGACCGACTGACTAAAAATGCAGCGATATATATATATATAATTTTAGGATGGTGCCGCAAATCACGGTCAAAAACCGTACCTGGTCCCACAAATTAAGCTATCCATAACAGGTGCGCGTTCGCGGTGTTGTTTAGCAGCTTGCATTTGTGAATAAGTATTCGTTGTAACACGTTCTTACAGTAGAGTAGCTACCTATTAGGCCAAAAGGCCCGGGCCTGCACATAATTTTCACATGCATGGTTGAAAAATATAACAATGAAATAATAGTGTATGAATTTGTTGAATTTTGAAGTGTGATTTTGCTTAAATTTATATCTAAATATACGCCAAAACGCACCAGAGACGTTCTACGTTTTCAGAATTTTCCGGGGAAGCATGCACATACCCTACTAGAAATAGTACGGCCTGCACATCAAAAAATGTCTAGCTATGTCTTATAACACAGAATTCGCTATTAATAAACTACAAATTCAAAAATATTACCGTTTGAACTGTTAATATTCAATCTTTCTTCTTCAGTTCAACGTGACAAAGTTGCGTGACCTTTCATTGACGATATGAAAGCTGTAATGCGGTCGGTTCAGTCTAATAATCGACCAGTGAAATGCGTGCTTATAAATCGATAAATTTTAATCAAGGGAGAGAACTGTCTATTATAAACAAGTACGGCTTCAAATGCGATTACAACATGATTTCTGATTGGATTTTAATGACCGGACACTCAGACAGAGTAAAGGGAAATTTACAAATTTGTGTTGTCGTTAAAACAATATCAAAATCCAGTCAGCAGCTTATCTTTCAGACTCTCAGAACGAGTACTAATACCGGGTACCAGTCAGCAGCTTACCCTGTAGACTCCCAGAATGAGTATACTAATACTGGGTACCAGTCAGCAGCTTACCCTGCAGACTCCCAGAACGAGTCTACTAATACTGAGTACCAGTCAGTCAGTACCAGTCAGCACCTGACTGAGTCAGCACCTGACTGCAGACTCTCAGACTCAATCAGCTAATACTTTGTACCAGTCAGCAGCTTACCCTACATACTCCCAGAACCAGTTTTCTAATACTGGTTTGCAGTCGGAAGCTTAACCTGCAGACTTCTAGAACCTGTTGTTTCTTATGGAGGTATACAGTACTGGTGGAAAAAATGGATGGTCTGCCTCCACCACAATAAAATCGACTCATATATAGCCTAAAATGTGCTGGAAATTATGTAAAAATCATTCAACCAACCCAGAACATGTCAACTAATATTGGGTACCAGTCAGCAGCTTACTCTACATACAGACTCCCAAAACCATTCAGCTTCTACAGGGTACCAGTAAACAGCTTACCCTGCAGACTCCCAGTACCTGTCTGCTTATACTGGTACCTGTAAGCAGCTTACTCTGCAGACTCCCAGAACCATTCTACTAATACTGGGTACCAGTTTACTTTGACCTACTTACAAGGAGGAAATCTATGCATGGGATGCTGGACTTAGCTGACTTCATCTTGACTTTTTTCTCCAGGTATTGGGTTTGTTGTAAGTAAACTTAGTTTTTGTGAAACTTTGTTCATTGTATTAATTAGGCAGAATTACTGAAAGTGCTATTTTGAAATTTTCAGTACTTACTGCCGGTGCTCTACCGGTGGTCCTTGCTTTGTGCAGTAACCCAAGTGACACCGTTGCCCTGCTGTCAGTGAGCACACTTAGTTTGATGGTGGAACATCCTGGTACTCATAGAACAATCATAGACGGGGACCGACAGGCGTTGCAGAGACTGCTGGCTTTAGGGGCAGCACACAATGAACAGGTTGTCAAGTCATCAGATTTATAAAAACAAACTTGTTCTCGTAAGAAAATCTGAATATTTTTCCTAAAATATTTAAGCTGAACTGTAGTTACGCATGTACTAGCCATGTTCTATACTGGTCAATTTGATGGCATAAAGACATTGGCACAGTCAAAAATTATTTGTCGTTTACTAATGTGATTTGAAAGAAATACTAATTTGATATGAAAGAAATACGAAAAATTATGAAGAGTATTCTGTATTGAGTTGGTGATTTCCATTTTTGTCCGATAGAAATAGCTTTTATTACTTTTATAATGTTACTTTAAGATGTGCGTTTTTGATTGATATGCATGCATATATATACCAAACAGATGCAGGCGGTTACATTGAAGTGTCTCAATTATTTATCAATGGGAAGTGACTGGAATAAACACAGAATAGTACAGGTACGGTTATACACATGTACAGGTATGGTTATACACATGTACAGGTACTGTTATACACGTGCACAGGTACAGTTATACTAGTGTACAGGTATGGTTATACAGTAGTACAGGTACTGTTATACACTTGTACAGGTACAGTTATACACTTGTACAGGTACAGTTATACACTTGAACAAGTATGGTTATACACTTGTACAGGTACTGTTATACACGTGTACAGGTACTGTTATACACGTGTACATGTGCTGTTATACACTTGAACAGATACTGTTATACACTTGTACAGATACAGTTATACACTTGTACAGGTACGGTTATACACTAGTACAGGTACGGTTATACACTAGTACAGGTACGGTTATACACTTGTAAAGGTACAGTTATACACTTGTACAGGTATGGTTATACATGTCTACAGGTAGTGTAATACACTTGTACAGGTACAGTTATACACTTGTACAGGTACAGTTATACACTTGAACAAGTATGGTTATACACTTGTACAGGTACTGTTATACACGTGTACAGGTACTGTTATACACGTGTACATGTGCTGTTATACACTTGAACAGATACTGTTATACACTTGTACAGATACAGTTATACACTTGTACAGGTACGGTTATACACTAGTACAGGTACGGTTATACACTAGTACAGGTACGGTTATACACTTGTAAAGGTACAGTTATACACTTGTACAGGTATGGTTATACATGTCTACAGTAGTGTTATACACTTGTACAGGTACAGTTATACACTTGTACAGGTATGGTTATACATCTGTACATCTACTGTTATACACTTACATAGGTACAGTTATACACTTGTGCAGGTACTGTTATACACTTGTACAGGTACTTTCATACACTAGTACAGGTACAGTTATACAAGTGTACAGGTACTGTTATACACTAGTACAGGTATGGTTATACACTTGTACAGGTACAGTTATACACTTGTACAGGTGCTGATACACTTGTACAGATACAGTTATACACTTGTACAGGTACAGTTATACACTAGTACAGGTATGGTTATACACTTGTACAGGTAGTGTTATACACTTATACATATACAGTTATACACTTGTACAGGTACAGTTATACACTTGTACAGATACAGTTATACACTAGTACAGGTACGGTTATACACTAGTACAGGTACGGTTATACACTTGTACAGGTACTGTAATACACTAGTACAGATACAGTTAAACACTTGTACAGATACAGTTATACACTAGTACAGGTACAGTTATACACTAGTACAGTACGGTTATACACGTGTACAGATACTGTTATACACTTGTACAGGTACAGTTATACACTTGTACAGGTATGGTTATACATCTGTACATCTACTGTTATACACTTACATAGGTACAGTTTATACACTTGTGCAGGTACTGTTATACACTTGTACAGGTACTTTCATACACTAGTACAGGTACAATTATACAAGTGTACAAGTACTGTTATACACTAGTACAGGTATGGTTATACACTTGTACAGGTACAGTTATACACTTGTACAGGTACAGTTATACACTAGTACAGGTACTGTTATACACTAGTACAGGTATGGTTATACACTTGTACAGGTTACAGTTATACACTTGTACAGGTACAGTTATACACTTGTACAGGTGCTGATACACTTGTACAGATACAGTTATACACTTGTACAGGTACAGTTATACACTAGTACAGGTACGGTTATACACTTGTACAGGTAGTGTTATTCACTTATACAGATACAGTTATACACTTGTACAGGTACAGTTATACACTTGTACAGATACAGTTATACACTAGTACAGGTACGGTTATACACTAGTACAGGTACGGTTATACACTTGTACAGGTACAGTTATACACTAGTACAGATACAGTTATACACTTGTACAGATACAGTTATACACTAGTACAGGTACGGTTAAAAACTAGTACAGGTATGGTTATACACTTGTACAGGTACAGTTATACACTTGTACAGATACAGTTATACACTAGTACAGGTACGGTTATAAACTAGTACAGGTATGGTTATACACTTGTACAGGTACTGTTATACACTTGTACAGATACAGTTATACACTTGTACAAGTACAGTTATACATTTGTACAGATACAGTTATGCACTAGTACAGGTACAGTTATACTGTAGTACAGGTATGGTTATACACTTGTACAGATACAGTTATACACTAGTACAGGTACGGTTATACACTAGTACAGGTACAGTTATACACGTGTACAGGTACTGTTATACACTTGTACAGGTACAGTTAGACACTAGTACAGGTACGGTTATACACTTGTACAGGTACGGTTATACACTAGTACAGGTACGGTTATACACTAGTACAGGTACGGTTATACACTTGTACAGGTACTGTTATACACGTGTACAGATACAATTATACACTTGTACAGATACAGTCATACACTTGTACAGATACAGTTATACACTAGTACAGGTACGGTTATACACTTGTACGTTAAATGAATATTCATGACTTTCTCATCCATACATTTTGCTACAAATGTCAGAGATGTTGAGATATTCAGAAGGTGAAGTAAAGGTTGTTACTCAGACTTTATTCTCAGTATTTATATGAAAAATCAAAATCTTTATTGAAACAAAAAAGTATTTGACATATCTTCATGAAGCTTCACACACATTATCATCTTAACCTAAGGAATGTTGTTACACATGTCCAGTAACTCTGACGTTCGTTTTGGCAGAGTTATGCCCCCATTCCTAAAACTTTAACCTGTAACCTAACCAGGCTCATAACTGGCCATAACTTAAGCAGTATTTTACCTATGTTCATGAAACTTCACAGATACCACACAGAATATTGTTAACCATGACCAATAACTCTGTCTTTCATTTTGACAGAGTTATTCCCCCTTTCATAAAACGTTAACCTGCAACCTAACCAAGCTCATAACTGGCCATAACTTAAGAAGCATTTGACCCATGTCCATGAAACTTCACACACATATCCATTGTAACTGAAGGAATGTCGTTACACATGTCCAATAACTCCTGACTTTCATTTTAACAGAGTTATGCCCCTTTTCATAAAACTTCTAACTACAACCTAACCAAGCTTATAACGCCATAACTTGAAAAGTAGTTGACCTATGTTCATGAAACTTCACACACATATTCGTCTTAACTGAAGGAATGTCGTTACATGTGTCCAATTACTCTGACTTACATTTTGGGAGAGTTAAGCCCCCTTATCATAAAACTTTAACCTGCAACCTAACCTAGCTCATAACTTGGCAAAATATTGACCTATGGTCATGAAACTGTATACATTCTTCGTGATCAATTATCCCATGCAGATTTATGCACCTTTTCATAAACTTACACTTTAAAAAAAAACACTGCTCCATAATTCATGAAGGATTGCACCCGTGTAAAAGCACACGGCAGGCGACACAAGTGTTCGTGGAACACCCTTCTAGTTGTTTTGTTGGAAAGAAAAAGATAATGAAATGTTAAATTAAAATCTGGGAGGAGGTAAAAAACCCAGAAACTATCAAATTCCCTATGAAAAAAAAAAACACTTCTAAATTTCGTTTTGCTGTAGGAGGGTTGGTAAAACATATTATCAAAAAATAATGGCCTAATAAGTCAAGTCGATGCCATCACTATAAGCACTTCAAAACATTATTAAAAAATGAAATTTATTGAAGTTTAGAATTACCCATTAAATACAAAATAGCATTGGCACGTTTTTGATAATCAAATCACAAATTTAAAATAGAAAAAGACAGGCATGAACCCATTCCTAGAGAGGCTTTGCCAGTAGTGTTTGACTAATTTGAATGTCTGTTATAGAATGTGAATTTCAAGTATTTAAAAAAATGATGCTATACGAGTTAACTACTTAAGATCTTGGTATCAAATGGGAAACACACTTGACGACTTTTATAGAATACTTTGTACTACTGATTCTGTTAAAATAAGGAAAGTTGTAGTCTATATATTGTATCTCCTACAATGAGAGTAAGGGAAAGTAATACTTTTATTATAAATATAACATTCTGAATTATCTACCATTACCACATGTATCTATTAATACAAATCAGTATATGTATAGTTATATTATTAGCCAGAGCTTATGGGATGGTGAGTTTGTCCGTCTTCCATCCGTCGTTAACTTTTGACTCGTTAAGACGATAGGGACTTCATTTTTTATCCGATTTTTACCAAACTTTACCAGGTTGTTAATATCAATGAAAGCTTGGACAAGTTTGAAAACTAGCCAGATCGGACCAGGAACATTGGAGTTAAGGCCTTTGATTTAGTTAAAAATGCTATATTTTGCCTCGTTAAGACGATAGGGCCTTCCATTTTTCATCCGATCTTTACCAAACTTTACCAGATCGTTAATATCAATGAAAACTAGGACAATTCGAAAACCAGCCAAAGCGGACCAATAACACCCGAGTTATGGCCTTTGATTTAGTTAAAAAGGCTATATTTTGCCTCATTAAGATGATAGAGCCTTCATTTTCCATCAAATCTCTACCAGATTGTTAATATCAATGAAAGCTCGAACAAGTTCGAAAACCAGCCAGGACCAGGAACACCAGAGTTATGTGGCCTTGAATTATTGAAAAAATGCCATTTTCAGCCTTGTATGCCTTCATTTTGTATTCGATCTTTCCCAAACTTGGCCAGATTGTTGATATCAATGAAGCTCGGACGAGTTTGAAAACCAGCCAGATCAAACCAGTAACACCGGAGTTATGGCCCTTTTTCAGTATTTGATAATGTACACTGGAAACCCCAGGGGTCTTGGGTTGAAATCTCACTGGAGGCATTTTTAGCTCTACTGGCCAAGGGCCAGCAGAGCTTATGGGATGGCGAGTTGTCCGTTGTCTGTCGTCTGTCTGTCCGTCCGTAAACTTTTACCTTGTTTAGGGCTTCATTTTCCATCTGATCTTTACCAAACTTTAAGATATTGTTAATATCAATGACAGCTCGGACAAGTTCGAAAACCAGCCAGATCGGACCAGTAACAGCGGAGTTATGGCCCTTGATTTAGTTAAAAATGCTATATTTTGCCTCGTTAAGATGATAGGGCCTTCATTTTCCATTCGATCTTTACCAAACTTTAACAGAATGTTAATATCAATGAAAGCTCAGACAAGTTCGAAAACCAGCATCGGACCAGTAACAGCGGAGTTATGACCCTTGATTTAGTTAAAAATGGTATATTTTGCCTCGTTAAGACGATAGGGCCTTCATTTTTCATCCTATCTTTACCAAACTTTTCCACATTGTTAATATCAATGAAAGCTCGGACAAGTTCGAAAACCAGCCATATCGGACTAGTAACAGCGGAGTTATGGCCCTTGATTTAGTTAAAATGCTATAATTTGCCTCGTTAAGACAATAGAGCCTTTTCTAATTTTTTTTTTTTTTAAATATTGTCTTTTGTTCGATCCTTTTTTTTTTTTTATTTTTTTTTTTTGATTCGTTTTATTTTTAATTTTTTTTTTTAATTTTTTTTTTTAGCCTTATGTTGGACCAGTCGGACCAGTAACAGAGAAGTTATCGCTCTTGATTTAGTTAAAAATGCTATATTTTGCCTCGTTAATACTGTAGGGCCTTCATTTTTCATCTGATCTTTACCAAACTTTACCAGATTCTTTAGTTATGGCCCTTAATTTAGTCAAAAAGCTGTTTTTTTGCACGAAACTTTCAAAAAACCATAAATGGCAGTCACTCGCTTCATTGATGTTATAAGAGCCATGTGAGCAAGTAGAGCGTCCACAGGCCCTCTTGGGCCTTTGTTGTTTCTTATGGGATGGTGTGTTGTCTGTCGTCTGTTGTCTGTCGTCCGTCGTCTGTTAACTTTTCTTCAAACGACTTCTCCTCAGAAACCGCTTGGCTAATTTTGACCAAACTTCACATGGATGATCCTGAGATGAATGCTTTTTAGATTTGTTAAAATTGGGTCAGCGCTACATCCAAGATGGCTGCCATTACCATATATGGTCGAAACCTTAAAAAATCTTCTTCTCCAGAACCGCTGGACAGATTTCAACAGTTTTTCTTTTAAAATGATCGCCAACGCCTAGACTATCAAGTTTGTTCAAATAAAGTCCCCGGCATCAAAAATGGCCGTGCCCTGGGGGTCCAAAGTTAGTATATTGAGGTTTTGCATGTTTTTCATATAGACATTATAGGAAAAAACTTTAAAAAATCTTCTACTCTGAAACCACAAGGCACAGAGCTTTCATGTATTACATGTAGCCTCAGCTTATGGTCCTCTACTAAGTTTGTTCAAATGGTGACCCTGGGGTCAAATTTGTCCCCGCCCCGGGGGTTACAGTTTTACATAGACTTATATAGGATTTTTTTTTAAAAAATCTTCTTCTCGGAAACTACAACAGCCAGAGGTTTGATATTTTGCATTTACTATAAGCTTATGGTTCTTTACCAAGTTTGTTCAAATGGTGACCCTCGGGTCACTTTTGGCCCCGCCCCAAGGGTCACATGTTTTACATAGACATGTATAGAGGAAAACTTAAAAAATCTTCTTCTCTGAAACTGCAAGAGCCAGAGGTTTAATATTTTGCATTTGCTATAAGCTTGTGGTCCTCTACAAAGTTTGTATAAATGGTGACCCAGGGGTCACATTTGGCCCCATCCCGGGGGTCACAGTTTTACATAGGCTTGTATAGGGAAAAACTGAAAAAATTCTTCTTCTCTGGAACCACATGCCACAGAGCTCTGATGTATTACATGTAGCATCAGCTTATGGTCCTCTACAAAGTTTGTTCAAATGGTGACCCTCGGGTCACATTAGGCCCCGCCCCAAGGTTCACATGTTTTACATAGACATGTATAGGGAAAAACTTAAAATATCTTCTTCTCTGAAACTGCAAGAGCCAGAGGTTTAATATTTTGCATTTGCTATAAGCTTATAGTCATCTACCAATTTTGATCAAATGGTGACCCTGGGGTCACAATGGTGACCCTGGGGTCACATTTGGCCCGCCCCGGGGGTCACAGTTTTACATAGGCTTGTATAGGGAAATACTGAAAAAAATCTTCTTCTCTGGAACTGCAAGAGCCAGAGGTTTAATATTTTGCATTTGCTATAAGCTTATGGTCCTCTACCAAGTTTGTTCAAATGGTGACCCTGGTGTCAAATTTGGCCGCGCCCCGGGGTACACAGTTTAACATAAACTTATATATTTAGGAAAAAATAAATCTTCTCTGAAACTGCAAGAGCCAGAGGTTTAATATTTTGCATTTACTATAAGCTTATGGTCCTCCACCAAGTTTGTTTCAATGGTGACCCTGGGGTCAAATTTGACCACATCCCGGGCGTCTCAGTTTTAAATAGATTTATATAGTAAAAAAAAAAAATCTTCTTCTCTGAAACTACAAGAGCCAGAGGT
Organism: Cyrtodaria siliqua; assembly: GCA_037043455.1. Classification (NCBI taxonomy): domain Eukaryota; kingdom Metazoa; phylum Mollusca; class Bivalvia; order Adapedonta; family Hiatellidae; genus Cyrtodaria; species Cyrtodaria siliqua. The sequence continues at coordinate 62,385 of JAWPHD010002952.1, forward strand.
TTAATATTTAATACTTTGTCTGTGGGGGTATATAGGAGTGAGCTTGTCGGTCTGTCCGCCGGTCTGTCTGTCCGTCGGTCGGCCTGTTGGTTTCCGGACGATAACTCATGAAAGGGTTGATGGATTTAAATAATATTTGGTACACGGGTATAACACCATAAAATACAAGTCAAGTTCGACTTTGGTTACAAACCACCAATTTTTGACGGAGTTGTGGCCCCTTTTCAACTTACAATTTGCCCAAAATACGGTGTCCGGACGATAACTCATGAAAGGGTCGACGGATTTAAATAATTTTTGGTACACGGGTTTAAGACCATAAAATACAGGTCAAGTTTGACTTTGGTTACAAACCACCAATTTTTGATGGAGTTATGGCCCCTTTTCAACTTAGAATTTGCCAAAAAAATGCTAGTCAACTCTGAGGAACCTGCTAATTTGGGTTTGTATTAAATTTAAACAATTTATAATGCATCCTCTTCATGACCATGTCTCTTTTTATTACACTTATACATCTTTGACTTGAACGGTGTAACAGGCAAATTTTTGTTAGTCTTCTTCCCTGATCACTAACAATATTGAAAACTCTCTCTCTCTCTCTCCTCTCCTCTCCCTCTCTCTCATTATTGTTTTTTCCTGTTTATTTCATATTTTGTAGTTTAAATAATTTGTTTGCCATTGTCTAAATTGTATGAATATTTTGTAGCGGGAGGGCCGGATTTCTAATGTTGTAATAACTTGTGGCCCTACCATTGTTTTCTTGTGGTTGCCATGTTCATGTGACAAGGCAGTATTGTGGGGGTATTAATCACGTTCAGTGATAATTCTAGTTTGCATTTACTATGAGCTTATGGTCCTTTACCAAGTTTATTAAAATGGTGACCCTGGGGTCACATTTGGCTCTGCCCCAGACTTGTATAGGTAAAAACTTAAAAAAGCTTCTTCTCTGAAACCACAAGGCACACATCTCTCATATATTACATGTAGATTTGTATTTGATCTTTACCAAACATAGTCAGTGTCTTTATATCAATGTTGTTAACATAACAGAGGCCACATTTCTTGAACAATCCTAACTAAACTTGCACAGATTGTATATGACCATAAGGTTTCGAAGAAGTTTGATAATGGGCCATTAGTCAGGTGATCGATATAGGGCCATCTTGTTTATTTGTTATTTTTTTGTTTTTTTTGTTTTTTCCTCATAAGAAACCGTGGTTCATTTTTCTTTAATTGGGAGCTTAGGGGCCCTTGTTGGATCAGTTTTACATAGAGTTATAGGGAAGAACTTCAAAAATCGTCTTCTCTGAAACTACAAGAGGTAAAGGTTTAATAGTTTTTATTTATTATCAGCTTATGGATCCTCTCCTAAATTTGTTCAAATGGTGACCCTGGGGTCAAATTTGACCCCGCCCCAGGGGTCACAAACTTCATTTGAGTGTTTATATTAACAAAAGTTTGATTGGTTTTAAAGCTAGCCTAACTTTAGCCAAATACATCCTGCCCACTATATCTTGGTAATTGAAGACAGTTTATAAAAAACTAGTTTGATACTGCCATATCTGACACACAATCTTTCTATCCCCACACCCCCACCACCCCACCATGGACACCATATAGCCAGTAGAATGATACAGGCCCTCTTGGGCCTCTTGTTGTAAAAAAACTATGTTGTTTATTTTGGGCTGGTGGCCTTTAAAATACTAAATAAAAGTACTTGACTTACAAGTATCCCAGTTACTTTTTATTTCATATCTTTTTAAGTGGATTGTAAAATTTACAAGAAAAAAAATCGTTTGAAAACTCATCAGTATGTTTGTAACAGATTCATCAAATAAAGTATATTAAGTTAATGGTCAATTTGATATTTGGATTACATGCAGTCACGGTGCTTTAAAGAATGTGTTCTAAATTTGAGCAAATTAAAATGAAAAATAAATGTTATATTAGCATTTAAAAATCGGGGCACTTATAAATATCAAGTGTACATCAAAAACAAAGGTTTTATTATCACTACAATTGCATTTATAGAGGTCTCGGGGGTCAGTTGAGCTTCAACGATAAACACCGAGTCTTACGACCTACCCAAATGTGGAGGTGTGTCACTTTATTGATCGTTGATTGGTCAGTTCTTGGGATGATGCCTTGCTAAATTAGGAATAGGACCTGTGAAAGTGACAACTGGGTATTTGAAAGATTCTGTCTATTATTAAACATATTATTTTTTTGTGCAGTCAAGTGGGAGTCTCAGGTGACACAATCAACAATTTGTGTATGACTGAGAACCCTCCCACAATACTTTTTGGATTATTTAGGGGGTAAAGCTTGAGCACTACGCCAGCCTGATAATCACTGACCTTCTGCACCATCTCCATGGTTCTACACACAGTCATATTGTAAGTCAGAGGAAGAGAATTTATCATGTTACTTTCCAAAAACAGCCCCATGTGGTTCCCGGGGGCCCCGTTTGGTCATGGGGCAAAGAATAGGGCCACTGCATATCCCTTTGGAGGGGTAGGCAGAGGGGTAGAATCCCCACAAATTCATGTTCATTTTATCATTTTTTGTTCATGTTCATTAAAGGTCTTCATCATGATCCCTGCATTGTTTCAGGTGCCATCTCGCTCACATCAAAAGAGTAGTGGCAGAAAAACAATAAACGTGGCTCCAGCGTAAATGGAGTTTCTACGATAGAATCTGCAGCAACTGTGCAGTTCAGGGTGAGAAGGTTCTAGGCCACCTTTCCATGTACTAGGAGGATGAGCCTGGCATGTTCATGTCTTTAAGGCGCCATATAACCTTTCATGTGTTGGTGCGCCTTAAAACCCAATTCAATTCAATTTCCAAAAACACAGTTTTAAACATCTCTATGTCAAAAAGAAAAGGATGATAAATGATTGCCCGCAGTTATATCCAATGTTTTAATCACTGACACCCATAGGTTGCATGTCATGGTTTCAGTATAAATCTAACTGTGTTTTCGGAATTATTGGATGTGTAATTTGTTACAGGAGGATTTCAGCGCAGGCAAGCCCCTGAAGACGGCATTACAGAGTAATACCAACAACATGCAGGTGCTGGCCAATGCAGCCTGCCTCGTCGCAAACCTCGCAACAAGTCCAGATGATCAGGTGAGGCTGTACATTGAGACATTGCTGTTTAAGAGACTGAATAAAAGTTAATTTTCATTCTGAGCATGGCAATCCTCCAACAGAGTAAGATAAGAATATGTGTTTTAAAATTGTATATTTAAAAGAATTTGTAAGAGAACATATTACTACGCCTTGCACAACAGGTTACAGTTTCCCTATTTTGTGACCAGTGAAGTCGATAGCGACATCACAGACATTTCCTTACTCACTGACCTCTATCGACGGTTCACCTCGTGAGACGCTGCTGTCGATCAATTTTGACACAACTGGGGGAAAATGCGTGTAACTACCTACACGCGGTGTATAAAATGTACATAGGAGTCGACTTACTAGTATTGTTTGTGTACAACATGACCTCGCCATTTTGTGGCTTTTTATGTACACAGTCAGATGAAATGACCAAAATTGTAAAAAGGGCTGGTAAGGTCAGAGAAGGCTCGGATTAATTAAACACGTGACATGTGACCGAAAGTGGTGGTACATTTCCCCGGGGTACTTTAATCAGGACCCGTTTATATTACACGTCTACCTACAGTGCCTGCCTAAATTAATGTTGCAAAAGCTCCTAGTTCCAAAGATCTAAATATGTATATTTTCTTCATTCAGAAAGCTTATTACAGAAAATGGTGACAGTTGCGGTATTTTTTACTGAGAAAAAAGTCTTATCCCATTGAATATCATTTTTATTTTTTTTATACAATATCAAGGCACACCTCTCCAACCCACCTTAATGTCAATGTTTTCCTCGCTACCCAATTCTTTCGAAAAAGTCATGTTTCATTTCACTACGCGACATGAAATGAAGTTATATAAATCTAAAACAATAATAGGGTGCCGAGCAGAAACAATGAGGGATGAACAAATGTTTGACATGCATTTTGACAGATCAGTCTCCGTTCAGTTTTCATTGGCCAACAGTTACACGCTGGTAATCTCAGGCCAATCAGAACTGATCAAGCAGGCTCTCAAAAGGCCACGTTTGATCAGGGTCTTGATGCGCTTTAAACTGATCATGTCCAGGTAAACGCTTGTCATTTTCAACGGGGCGAGAAAGGTCAAGACGGTACAACACAGACAAACTTTTGATTCGCCACATAGTGGAGTTTCTCTAACCTGTTGTGCAAGGCGTAGTATAAGACAATATCACATATTACAAACACAACTTTGATTATTTTACTACAGGTGGCCCTATCGGACTGTCGTGACTGTTTGATAGATATTCTGAATTCTGACATGACTAATATCGACGTGCTGATCCATGTCACCAGGGGGCTTGCCAACTTTGCCAAGTTCAAACAGAGCTCAGATAGACTCGTAAGTTCCAAGAAAATTCATAAGTTTGGTTTAAAAGGCACAGTGTACCCATATTACTGAAGCACGCAATGGGGCACATTGTTACATGCGAGTTTGACTGGGGATTCCTTCTAACTGTCCCATTGTTACATGCGAGTTTGACTGGGGATTCTTTCTTACAGTCCCATTGTTACATGCGAGTTTGACTGGGGATTCCTTCTAACAGTCCCATTGTTACATGCGAGTTTGACTGGGGATTCCTTCTAACAGTCCCATTGTTACATGCGAGTTGGACTGGGGATTCCTTCTAACAGTCCCATTGTTACATGCGAGTTGGACTGGGGATTCCTTCTAACTGTCCCATTGTTACATGCGAGTTGGACTGGGGATTCCTTCTAACAGTCCCATTGTTACATGCGAGTTGGACTGGGGATTCCTTCTAACTGTCCCATTGTTACATGCGAGTTGGACTGGGGATTCCTTCTAACAGTCCCATTGTTACATGCGAGTTGGACTGGGGATTCCTTCTAACTGTCCCATTGTTACATGCGAGTTGGACTGGGGATTCCTTCTAACAGTCCCATAATTAGATAGCACTGTAGAGCTGGGGATTCCTTCTAACAGTCCCATTGTTACATGCGAGTTGGACTGGGGATTACTTCTAACAGTCCCATAATTAGATAGCACTGTAGAGCACTGATTTGTCTTTTAGTTGTCCACAAAGGTGAGCATTAAATGAATAAATAAATGCACCTGCTTATGAATGGTTATATTGGGATAACAAATGATTAACATATTTTAATGAGATTGGTGTGTAGGACTTATTAAAAAAACACAAAGAAACTGTTCATCGTTGGTATACTATATTTTTAGATTTCAGTGCTGCCTGTGATTGTGCGTAGATGTTTGAGGCACACAGATGGTACAATAGCCAAACACGCACTACGAGCTGTGTTGGGTCTGCTAATGAATCAGCCCTCCCCAGCGAAGGAACAACTGAAGCGGTACAGTTACTTCATTATATTACACACACAAAATGCTCTGGAAAACAGACCAGTTAAAACATGTAAAATAGTTTTGCATCTTATGTGTAGGTGCTGAGTATTTTCTGGTATAATGTTCAATTGTTAGTAGATACATATGTAAATGTTAAATCATTCTATGTTCCACATAGATTAAAAAACATTCATAAACAATATTTTTCAAAATTTCTAAAATAATTTTAATAAAAATAGGCAAAACACATTTATATTCTGCAGCTGGGATATTGGGCTACATCCTGTCTTAATGGGAGGAGTGTTAACATCATCTTACAAACGAATTTCCACTAGTTTATTTTTCCTGACCAACTTTTGTTCGTTTCCACACTGCAAAATATACAAATCTTCCACAGAGATGGTGTTGACCTAGTATTGGAGACCCTAGTGTGTACCCCAGACATGATGGAGTCCATCTTCTCCGTTCTTCTCAAGCAGCTTCCTGACATGGCGAAGCCTCTCTGATAGTTTCAACATGCGTGATGGAAAAAATTGTGGAAATTTCAAAATATCGCTAAAAGGAAACAGCAGGAATTTAAGTTGATATGATATGAAAATATGAATAAAAATCATCATAAAAACTGGCACAAGTCGAGAGTAATGACTATCACAGAATTGAACTGATTGTTGTTTGAGAGAAACATAAAAACAAGGAATGAAACAATGTTAACCGAAGAAAGTCGACTCCATTGAACTTAAAAATAATAACTTTTTAAATATTTTATACAAGTAACGAATAAAGCAACAGCGCTTGTGAAGACTACTTTGGTTGATGCATAATATGACACGAGCAAAACTCAATTAAATGAAACATTGTATTGTATGCCAAGTTCTGTCTAACAGTTGTACAAGGTGCAAAGTCAAAGTTGCCTCCCTTAGACTACACTATAACCCATATCTGGAATTGGTCTGAATGGGTTTGACACGTAGGTACAAACATGGTAGATCTTCTTTCTTATTGAAAACAATTTTCATTGTTCAAGTTGCACGTGCCTGACATTGTTCAAGTTGCACGTGCCTGACATTGTTCAAGTTGCACGTACCTGACATTGTAGCAATGCAGGTTGTTTGTACCTACCATGACCGGCCAAACCCATCAGAGGCACTGTGCATTACAACTACTTTGATGTAATTTTGTTCAACTTTGTGCAATATATTTATTTTTTAAACTGTTTTTTAAGCAGAATGTTACATACTAGTATTGTTTTACATAAAATTAGTGCTTATCATGTTATGAATGCAAAAATGACAGGTTGTACCGGGTCAGAGTTGCCTCCCTTTGACTACAATGTACCCAACTTATTTGTTATTTTATTTTGCTGAACTTTGTGCAATATTTTTTTATTTCTTTTAACTGTTAATTAATTGACATATTTGAAAAGTAAATAAATTGGTGCTTATTTATTTGCAGTTGTGTACTGTTTAAATCACCTTCCATGTGTTGGTGCGCCGTAAAACCCATTTCATTCAATTGAATGCCTTTATAGCGCTACTGATCAAGGTCAGCAGAGTTTTTGCAAAGTTTTGATGTTTTTTTAAGCTCTGCTGGCCAATGGCATCTTAGTTTATGCACTGACTGTTATGCTGTCTACAGTTAATGAAACTGTTATGCTGTCTACAATTAATGAAACTGTTATGTTTACAGTTAATGAAACTGTAATGCTGTCTACAGTTAATGAAACTTTAATGCTGTCTGCAGTTAATGAAACTGTTATGTTTACAGTTAATGAAACTGTAATGCTGTCTACAGTTAATGAAACTACTTTCTACAGTTGATGAAACTGCTGTCTAGTTAATGAAACTGTCATGTCTACAGTTAATGAAACTGTTATGTCTACAGTTATTGAAACTCCTGTCTACCGTTAATAAAACTGTTAAGCTGTCTACAGTTAATGAAACTGTTATGTCTACAGATTATGAAACTGCTGTCTACAGTTAATGAAACTGTTAAGCTGTCTACAGTTAATGAAACTGTTATGCCTACAGTTAATGCAACTGTAATGCTGTCTATAGTTAATGAAACTGTTATGTCTACAGTTAATGAAACTGTAATGCTGTCTACAGTTAATGAAACTTTAATGCTATCTACAGTTAATGAAACTGTTATGTCTACAGTTAATGCAACTGTAATGCTGTCTATAGTTAATGAAACTGTTATGTCTACAGATAATGAAACTGCTGTCTACAGTTAATGAAACTGTTAAGCTGTCTACAGTTAATGAAACTGTTATGTCTACAGTTAATGAAACTGTAATGATGTCTACAGGTAATGAAACTTATGTCTACAGATAATGAAACTGCTGTCTACAGTTAATGAAACTGTTAAGCTGTCTACAGTTAATGAAACGGTTATGTCTACAGTTAATGCAACTGTAATGCTGTCTATAGCTAATGAAACTGAAATGATGTCTACAGTTAATGAAACTGTAATGCTGTATACAGTTAATGAAACTCTAATGTCTACAGATAATGAAACTGTTATGTCTACAGTTAATGAAACTGTAATGCTGTCTACAGTTAATGGAACTGTAATCTGTATACAGTTAAGGAAACAGTAATGCTGTATACAGTTAATGAAACTAATCTCTACAGATAATGAAACTAATGTTGTCTACAGTTAATGAAACTGTAATGCTGTCTACAGTTAATGGAACTGTAATCTGTATACAGTTAAGGAAACAGTAATGCTGTATACAGTTAATGAAACTAATCTCTACAGATAATGAAACTGTAATGCTGTCTACAGTTAATGAAACTGTAATGCTGTCTACAGTTAGGGTAACTCGCCCCTGAGTCGGACAGGTTATCGGTTCTCGGCACCTCTGTCTATTTATGTTCATGCTCCTGCTTGCTGAAACCATCTGGTTGCTTCCTCGGTGTTTAATGTATCATTCGATGTCAACTGTTTAGCGGTACCAGCATTTTTGCTGGGATTACGTCTTACTTTTCGCACTCACCAAAGAAATTGTCCTTATTTTTCTTCATGTATGTATATAAATTTCCTTACATAAATTACATGTTTTAGATGTCTTCTTGTGTAAAATGTTCGGGTATTGGCTCCCGACTTCAGTGTTCGTCTTCAGGGCAGATATATTTAAACATGCCTCAAAGTCTAACATGTAATTGCCCTCGAGTCGGACTATGAAATCAATAGATTGGGGGTAATTCTTGTTTTGAATGAAAGAAATCGTTGGATTGCCTCCCTTTCATAGTAACAGTTATTGACCGTTTCCAGTTGAGAAAGATATTCAACCATCAATAACTGTCCGAGTCGGGGGCAAGTCCAACTTAAGGGCGAGTTACCCTAATGAAACTGTTACGTCTACAGACTGAAATTGCTGTCTACAGTTAATGAAACTGTAATGCTGTCTACATTTAATGAAACTAATGCTGTCTACAGTTAATTAACTTCCACTGGTGGAGGAAGACCCCAGGTGCTCCACCGGGCAATTTTCATGCACGGGCAGGCACCTGGGTAGAACCACCGACGTTCCGCTAGCCAGCTGGATAGCTTCCTCACATCTACAGTTAATGAAACTGTTATGTTGTCTACAGTTAATGAAACTGTTACATCTACAGTTAATAAAACTGCTGTCTACAGTTAATGGAACTGTAATGCCATCTACAGTTAATGAAAAAGTAATGTTGTCTACAGTTAATGAAACTGCTGTCTATAGTTAATGAAACTGTAATACTGTCTACAAATACTGAAACTTATGCTGTCTACAGTTAATGAAACTGTTATGTCTACAGTTAATGAAGCTGTAATGCTGTCTACAATTAATGAAGCTGTAATGCTGTCTACAGTTAATGAAACTGTAATGCTGTCTACAGTTATTGAAGCTGTAATGCTGTCTACAGTTAATGAAACTGTTATGCTGTACAGTTAATGAAGCTGTAATGCTGTCTACAGTTAATGAAGCTGTAATGCTGTCTACAGTTAATGAAACTGTTATGCTGTCTACAGTTAATGAAACTGTTATGCTGTCTACAGTTAATGAAGCTGTAATGCTGTCTACAGTTAATGAAGCTGTAATGCTGTCTACAATTAATGAAGCTGTAATGCTGTCTACAGTTAATGAAACTGTAATGCTGTCTACAAAACTGTAATGCTGTCTACAGTTAATGAAACTGTTATGCTGTCTACAGTTAATGAAACTGTAATGCTGTCTACAGTTAATGAAACTGTTATGCTGTCTACAGTTAATGAAACTGTTATGCTGTCTACAGTTAATGAAGCTGTAATGCTGTCGGTTAATGAAACTGTTATGCTGTAAACTGTTATGCTGTCTACAGTTAATGAAACTGTTATGCTGTCTACAGTTAATGAAACTGTAATGCTGTCTACAATTAATGAAGCTGTAATGCTGTCTACAGTTAATGAAACTGTAATGCTGTCTACAGTTAATGAAACTGTTATGCTGTCTACAGTTAATGAAACTGTTATGCTGTCTACAATTAATGAAACTGTAATGCTGTCTACAGTTAATGAAACTGTTATGCTGTCTACAGTTAATGAAACTGTTATGCTGTCTACAGTTAATGAAACTGTTATGCTGTCTACAATTAATGAAACTGTAATGCTGTCTACAATTAATGAAACTGTAATGCTGTCTACAATTAATGAAACTGTAATGCTGTCTACAGTTAATGAAACTGTAATGCTGTCTACAGTTAATGAAACTGTTATGCTGTCTACAGTTAATGAAACTGTTATGCTGTCTACAGTTAATGAAGCTGTAATGCTGTCAGTTAATGAAACTGTTATGCTGTAAACTGTTATGCTGTCTACAGTTAATGAAACTGTTATGCTGTCTACAGTTAATGAAACTGTAATGCTGTCTACAATTAATGAAGCTGTAATGCTGTCTACAGTTAATGAAACTGTAATGCTGTCTACAGTTAATGAAACTGTTATGCTGTCTACAATTAATGAAACTGTAATGCTGTCTACAGTTAATGAAACTGTTATGCTGTCTACAGTTAATGAAGCTGGCTGTCTACAGTTAATGAAACTGTTATGCTGTCTACAATTAATGAAACTGTAATGCTGTCTACAAGTAATGAAACTGTAATGATGTCTACAGTTAATGAAACTGTAATGCTGTCTACAATTAATGAAACTAATGATGTCTACAGTTAATGAAACTGTAATGCTGTCTACAATTAATGAAACTATTATGCTGTCTACAGTTAATGAAACTGTAATGATGTCTACAGTTAATGAAACTGTAATGCTGTCTACAATTAATGAAACAAATGCTGTCTAGTTAATGTTAATAATCTGCTGTAACTGCCGGTCTAGTTAATGTTAATAATCTGCTGTAACTGCCGGTCTAGTTAATGTTAATAATCTGCTGTAACTGCCGGTCTAGTTAATGTTAATACTCTGCTGTAACTGCCGGTCTAGTTAATATTAATAATCTGCTGTAACTGCCGGTCTAGTTAATAATCTGCTGTAACTGCCGGTCTAGTTAATGTTAATAATCTGCTGTAACTGCCGGTCTAGTTAATGTTAATAATCTGCTGTAACTGCCGGTCTAGTTAATGTTAATAATCTGCTGTAACTGCCGGTCTAGTTAATGTTAATAATCTGCTGTAACTGCCGGTCTAGTTAATGTTAATAATCTGCTGTAACTGCCGATACATAATCAAAGGTACTAAGAAGCTTCTTGTTCAATATAAAGAAAAAAGATCTTGTAAATAGGGATACAAAGTTGCAGACCTGTTTCTTGCTTGTAATGAATCACACTATTCACACGTGCTGAAACCAGCACTAATATAGAATGAAATCAGTTCGACCTGAAATGAAAACATTTCTATCGGGGAAGCACCTCTAATTTCATATTTTACAATCCTGTAAACAGCAGGTCCATAGCCAATGCATTACACATACCAACATTTCCTCAGTAATGATAATCTGCATCCTGTATCAAGGTGCCCAGTTTCATCATGTTTATATACTACAATCCAGCTGGGGTTTAAAGGAACAGTAACACATTCTTAATTATTTATATTTTTATTCATTTTATTTTAAAATAAAGATTTTCACTATTTTGATATGTTGATATCTGGCATGGACAAAGGTTTACCTCCATCGTGTGTAAGGAATGGAATGTATAGAGCAAAACGTCCCCACTATTACAGCCGTGACAAGTTCCACAAGAGGCCATTTCCAATGTAAAGCAAACTATTTCAATTAAATCTGAGCACTAATAGAACTACTTTTAAGTCTGAATTTTAGAAAATGTTACTTTTCCAAAACTCAGCAGTGTGAGATAGCAGTTCTAACAATGACCATAATCCAAATAGCGTGCAGAACGATGTAAAGATCAAGTGCAACTGTCCAATGTCTTTATGCAGATCCAAGAAAGGATATCTAGAAGAAAACTTCAATAAGTCTTACAGTGACACATGCCAATCATGAAGTATTTAACATTTGTACTCATCTGTTTACATTAAAGCTATCTATATATTTAAATATGGAAAAAGCTTTGGGATATTTTACCATGTTTTTACCATGTTTTTGCCAAAATAATTTGTTTTTAAAACTTATAAAGTATAATTTGCAAATACTCATTTTGCTGTGTGTCTCTTTAAAACTATTGTGAGAATAATAGGCACTATCTCCCATAAACGAAATCTCTAAACGATATTAGTACACTGTAGAATCATTTCATAACTCAGTCTGGTTAAAATCAGCATAAATATCTAAAATTCTATTAAAAGTTTGTTCTACTTAAAGGGCCACAATATTGCTCAGATAGGAAATTAGCGCACTTTTTTATTAAAAAACATTTAGTACAAGGAATTTCTTTTTATCAATAAATGCAGGTAACAAAATGGTATATACTTATCGAATAAATTACTCTAAATTTAATGAAACATCACGGACACAATTTGTCAAGATTTTATGAAACAAATAATTCCTAACAGTATGATTTTGGGAAGTTAATAAGCCTAATCTGTTCTTTTGTTTAAATAGATGTTATATGTGCATTATTGTGACCCTTTTAATATTTCTCTTGCAGACAAGATCATATCACAGCCAAGCCTTTATATACAATATCTCTCAAAGTTTACAATAACAAATTTCATTCACATTACTTCAATATGTGTTTAAGATCATCTTAAAAACAGATGTAAAATTTCATCAACCTGTAAAATGATTGTATTGTTAAAATTCATCTTCGAATGCATAACAGCATACTCTGAATCATGTTAAAATACCATTCACTCTCAGCACTGAATAGTTTCCGTCAGAATTTAAAAACAAGAGGTCAATGACCTTGAAGCTCTACTGATTGATTTTGATTTCAGGAAGTAGTCGCTACAAACTTATTTTTAGCCGTGGCGGCCATCTTGAATTTCCGGCCGACCTGAAATTTTGCTAGGATCAATTAGACATCGAGAGCAACATTCCTGTGAAGTTTCATGAAAATCTGTCAAGTAGTTTCAGAAAAGTAGTCGCTACAAGTTTTCATTATATAACTCTATCTAACAAAGATGGCCGCTGACAGCCATGTTTAACATCGAATCAAAACAATTTTTGACAAGGACCAATTTCATGTCATGCTGATCATTTTAGAAAAAGTGCCATATCAATATCACTTATAGTTTTCAAGAAGTAGTCGCTACAAACTTGTATTTTGAAAATCTATTTTTAGCCATGGCGGCCATCTTGAATTTCCGGCCGACCTGAAATTTTGCTAGGATCAATTAGACATCAAGAGCAACATTCGTGTGAAGTTTCATGAAAATCCGTCAAGTAGTTTCAGAGGAGTAGTCGCTACAAGTTTTCATTATATAACTCTATGTAAACAAAGATGGCCACTGGCAGCCATGTTTAAAGTCCAATCAAAATAATGTTCGACTCCGATAACCATCATGTCATGCTGATCATTTTAGAAAATGTTCCATATCAATATCTCTTATAGTTTTCAAGAAGTAGTCGCTACAAACTTATTTTTTAAAAATCTATTTTTAGCCGTGGCGGCCATCTTGAATTTCCGGCCGAGCTGAAATTTTGCTAGGATCAATTAGACATCAAGAGCAACATTCCTGTGAAGTTTCATGAAAATCCGTCAAGTAGTTTCAGAGAAGTAGTCGCTACAAGTTTTCATTATATAACTCTATGTAAACAAAGATGGCCGCTGGCAGCCATGTTTAACGTCGAATCAGAACGATTTTCGACAAGGACCAACACCATGTCATGCTGATCAGTTTAGAAAAAGTCCCATATCAATATCCCTTAGAGTTTTCAAGAAGTAGTCGCTACAAACTTGTTTTTTAAAAACCTATTTTTAGATTTGGCAGCCATCTTGGATTTCACATCAACATGAATTTTTGCTAGGATCAACTACACTTCATGGGCAACATTTCTGTAAAGTTTCATGAATATCCATCCAGTAGTTTCAGAGTAGTAGTCGCTACAAATAAAAGTTTACGGACGGACAGACGGATGGACAGACAGACGGACGACGGACGCCGCACCACGGCATAAGCTCTGCTGATCTCTGATCAGTAGAGCTAATTATGATAAATGGTGGATTTCATAAAAACAGTCTTGATTCATGAATGTGTTGAAAAAACTCAACATCAATCTGGAAATGGTTACACAACACAACATTTAAAAATCATGACTAGCAACACAGTCAATATAACGGTAAAATATTTACGAATAGTTTTGGAATGATTACTGTACAAAATACTTGGTACTTCAACATGATACTTACAAGTATTTACATAAAACGAATGCTTCAACAAGAATGTACATGCACCGTATGTTTATGAATGAAAAAATTAAAAACAATAAACCATAATGTTTACGAATGTTTGATATGCAGAATGTTAAATAAATGTTTGATATGTAGGATGTTGCATAAAAACAAGCATGCTAGAAAAACGATAACAATAAAAGTTATTAAAAATTTGAACACACTAGACTATGAACAGGTTTAATGATACCGGGCCCCTTTAAACCAAATGTTATTCTAATAGGAATTGCAGTTTAATGCATCCATATACATTAAGGCACATAGAAAGCAAGAAAAGTCTCATTATTAAACAAACAATATTTTCATCAAGAATCTATAATAAAGACTGGAATGTATGATTTACTGTTACATTTCCCATTTTTTAAAATGATGTATCTTAACAATGCATGAATTGTTCTAGTCACTGGAAAAAAACACTTTACTCTTCATTTATAAAAAAAAAAGTTTACTGTATACTGTTGTTTATATAACAGAGCATTGAGCGTGAACCTACTGTATATTATTGTTTATATATAGTTACAACAGTCGTGTGTTCACCCAGGAATTACATCCTGAAGAAAACACAATAAATCTGAGGAAAATGTTTCTCAAGCCATACAGTGTTACACAGAGATGTAATGTAGACCAACATATGCAACCAAGAGTAGTGAATTCGATAGTGAAACGCTCGTGTTAGGAGTGCTTCCCTGTCGATAAAACTCCTTTACCATAGTATCTGGGCCTACTGTTCAAAAGTAATATTTTCCTCAAAACTGGTAGGTATGAAATTGCTCTGGAATGAAAGATCATTCAAGATAATTTCAAATCCACTTGACAATGTATATATTGTGCTTCTAAAAGGTAATACCTTCTCACATAATTATGTTCATGTGGAAATAAAGGTAAAAAAAAATAACAAAAATACTAAATCTTACTTTTTCTTTTTTCAGTAAAAAAAACCCATCCTTGGGTACTCCTCAACACAATATCATTAAACCTATTGATATATAATTACTATATTTAATATGTAAGTTATTTATAACAGTATCTTTGGCAGTAACAAATTAACTTTCTCTCAGTGGTGAAAAAGTGTGAACTAGTTTCTACAACTACTTTACAGGTTTTGTGTATATAATTTTTTGTTGGTATATCTTTTTTTTATATTTTTCATAAATATGCTTAATAATACAATTCTAAAGATAACATACTGTGTACAGTTTACAATATAATTCTATAAATAATTGTCACACTTTTGCATCACCGAGAATTACAATTAAAAACGATAACATTAGCTTTATAAATCATCAACATATAGTTATGATCTAACAGAAATGGTGAACCTCTACTCAAATACTACCGAGACGGTGTGAACTTGCTCATATAATATGTACACTTGGCACAGTAACTTTGCCCCAACTCAACACCCTTTTTATGACACAAAGCGCACGCCCCCTCTCCACACACCTCGACTGGTGAATCACTTGTCGAACTATCATTGTCATCGTTTCTTGTCCCAGAGAGTTGGAATTTCACTTCCCTTCTCTCTTCCTCGTCGCTTTGGTACCCTGCCTGAGTTGCATGATCATTATTATTGTCTAATAACGAGTGCCAATCGTCCACAGCCGCGACAAGACAAATATTGGCAGAAAATGTCACAGATTTTCTCGTCTTATTCACCCTGTCAGTGTTTTTGCTTTTTTTAGACAACACAGATTTTGGTCTTGGCGGCTGCAGTGCCTGGAACTCTGACTCAGACTTGCTTCTCTGTCGTTGTAGAGGCCCACGGGCACCAACAGGAGATTCAATCACGGGAACGCTATTGACCGGCCCTAACCGTATATGATTGTTGCTGGTGTTGCTGTTCACACTCGGTCTACCCTGATCTGTAGGTTGTTCGCGTCTTTGTTCACTCGTAATGCCCGTCGTTTCAAACTTTGACAACAAGTCCCGTACCCTGACGGGCTGACTGCCTAAGTCCTCAGCAGGCTCAGAACACAAAACTTGTGGCGTGAGAGGGCGCTGTGGAAGAGACACAAACTCTGTTCCCGACAACTGCCTCAGGTCTGGCTGGCTCTGTAACAGAAAGATGAGTGTTATAATGGAGGGAAATCATGGAAAAGGAAAACGAAATGTTTTAGTTATTATTCTTATATGAAAATATTAATACATTTTGAAACACTTTAACAAATTGTTTACATGTTCAGTGATTAAACTTATTATATATTACATTAACTCTGCAAACAAGGTAAAAGTATATACTTATAAATAAAATAGTAATAAAATAAAAAGTTCACAACTTAGTGAAATTTGTCTACTAGCTCTACAAATAGTAAAAAGAAACACAAATCTACCCTTTCTCCAAGTCTAGCTATACTCGACCAATCGTGAATGTGCATGATGGTAAAGCGCTGCAGGAAGATAACCCTCAGTGGTAGCAAAGCCATCTGTTGTGCAAGGAAACGTCTACTTCTACAAGCTAGTCCCTACAAGCTAGTCCACAAGCGCCAGATAGAAATGAGGGGATGGGATGGGAGAATGTAGAGAGAGATGTGCATTCGATGACGATGAAATGGTTATGAAATCATTCCACACACTTCTGGAACTCTTAGGACTCGACCTCGAATCACTGGACCATGTCTGATGGCCGAGTCCAAGTGTTGCAGACAACGTAGACATACTGGTATATCTAAATCTAAGAGTTTGTGTGGTAGAGGGTATGAATCACCGAGCATTCAATAGGAATGAGAGAGAATAGATATGTAATGTTTCCTTTTTATAGCATAAAACAAGCTTTTGCAATGTTTCACGATTTTGATCAATCTGCTTTTGTATACACTAAATTCGTTGACAAAATTGAATGTGTACATCTACGGTTGTGCCACTAAATATAATGACAGTCATGCGACGACTGTAAGATGATTAAAGGTAACTCTGTATAACAGTAGACTGCACGTTATTATGGTCATCTGATTACAAGACTAGGGTACATCCAGATGTATAGTAATAACAGCCCAGGGCCCTCACGCTACTTTGGGGGAAGGGGCCCGCAGCCCTCAGAAGGGGGAATTTTTGTAACTGGGGGGAATTTTTACAACAAATAAAAAACTCTGTTTGATTAACACGTTTCACTTTATTAACATACATTCGTCAACCATCTGGTTCTTTTTCTGATAAAAAAACTCCACTTAATAACCATCAATGGCATGTTTTCATCGGAGATCCACATTAAAAGTCAACCCTTCTCTTCTTTTTATCCCGAAAAAAACCTATTGCCCTGTCCAGTTGGGCATCTGGTTGAGTCAGTGCCCGATAATAGTTAAAACGTCCTGTGCACGATAAACAGTCTAAAACCAGTCTAAAACCAGTCTAATAATAATCAAAACGTCTTTTTCAAACCGGTAAACACGACATAGTGAGCATATCGTCTTGAAAATCGGATTTTTTTTTTTTTTTTTTTACGAATTTCTGAGGGGGAAAAATATCAATGTTTGGGGGAAAAAAAGATACTTTTCAGGTGGGGGACTGCCGCCGAATAACGGCGGCAGAAATGACCAAATGAGGGCCCTGCAGCCATAATACCTGCCAGTGGGTGAGAACTGGAAAAATGTGTCAATAGTCGGTACCTTTCACCACGATGAGCAACTTTCTCCTAAATAGTGAAATACTGCACCAAACCAAATCGAAATAAAAATTTAGCTTGCAAGTAGACAATTGTGTGTAGTGCGTTTATAGTGTTAACCTAGATAAGACGGTGTTTATAGTGTAGACCTAGATAAGACGGTGTTTATAGTGTAGACCTAGATAAGACGGTGTTTATAGTGTAGACCTAGATAAGACGGTGTTTATAGTGCAGACCTAGATAAGACGGTGTTTATAGTGTAGACCTAGATAAGACGGTGTTTATAGTGTAGACCTAGATAAGACGATGTTTATAGTGTAGACCTAGATAAGATGGTGTTTATAGTGTAGACCTAGATAAGACGGTGTTTATAGTGTAAACCTAGATGAGACGGTGTTTATAGTGTAGACCTAGATAAGACGGTGTTTATAGTGTAGACCTAGATAAGACGGTGTTTATAGTGTAGACCTAGATAAGACGGTGTTTATAGTGTAGACCTAGATAAGACGGTGTTTATAGTGTAGACCTAGATAAGACGGTTTTATAGTGTAGACCTAGATAAGACGGTGTTTATAGTGTAGACCTAGATAAGACGGTGTTTATAGTGTAGACCTAGATAAGACGGTGTTTATAGTGTAAACCTAGATAAGACGGTGTTTATAGTGTAGACCTAGATAAGACGGTGTTTACAGGACAGCTCCATTACCGGTAGAAAATCTAAAAGTGTTTTTGCAGTGATTGTCAAAACAAGTCTAGATTTATAAACATAAGAGCCTATCACCAAACATCACATCACAACAAGTTCTATATACTTACTGCGCCGGCGTGTTTTGCACACCCAGCCAGACTGGGCTTATAAGTAGTCCCATTATCGTCTAAATAAAAAAAACATATGTGAAGAAAACTACATTAAACCATTAGATTCAGACATATGAAATGTAGATGCATCGATTTAGTGGGACCTTTAACTACTGTATGAACTTTTAATTTTGCCGAGTAATTGTTACCTTCTAATATTTAAAGACTCAATTATGAACTATTTAATACTAATGTATGATGTAGTAACATCGCACAATATATATTAAAACTTTGACATGGCAATTTTATAAAGTAAACATCATTAATTTTATATTACACCTCCAGATATTGACATTACATTAATTTTAAGAAGATAACATCTAAAGAATGAAAACTGGATGCCTCAAACTGGATGTCTCAAACTGGATGCCTCAATAACTACTTGAACGTGTTTAGGTAAAACTGCCTTATATATTAAAATATAATCTCAAACATGACTCTGCATATATAATGTATAATAATTTTAATGACATTTTTAAAACCTACAATTTTTTAAAAAGCAAAGCTTTTAAATTTGCAATTAATTTTATTAAAATCACTTGATGAATCGATACCAAAATCTATTTATAAACTGATCTCCATGCAGTATGCATTTACCTTGAGATTGTATACCTATCTTTACCATTAAGTGAACTCGTACAATAAATCAAAGAACATGTTTTGATTGATAGCCGTTTTTGCATTAAGTTAGTAAAAAGAAGTGGGCCTGTTTGTCAAGTTTTTGATAAACTTCAGTTTTGCGGCACAAACAGTTTGTTTGTACTGCGATACCCCGACATGAATAGGGTGTACATTTTCATCAAGAGCGTAACCTTCCATCTCAGTCGAGGTCGCTGTAATCTTACTGGGATATAAAAGGCTGAAGTACCTTCCATATTTACTCGTAATTTTGATAGTAAATCACTGAAGCGTATACTATAGTAAGTGATTCAACAGTTTTAATCTTGTCAATTTTAAGAAGCCCATGGGTGGGTTTATTACAGGTTCGATTTTCTGTTTTATAGACTCGAGTGTTGAGAGAGCAATAACTTCATTATTATTCAATTTACTTTTATGATCGATACTTTAACAACACTGAGCGTCATACTATGACAAGTTTACTTTGACAAACCCCTTTTATAATCAATCGTTTTCCTACACTGAAAAATACTATTATTTATTACACATCTTTATCTGCTATTAAAATGAGCCACACCTGTGAATTTATCTTGGTTTTCATATTCTGACAGAATATCAAAATCATTTTAAAACAAGACACTCCAAATCCAGTTATGTAAACAAAAAAAATGGTGTTACAAGTGTTTTTTGTTTGAGCATAATTTTTTTAGAATTTACTTGGCGACAAGATTGTATATTGTATCAAAACTTGATCCAAAAAGGCTAACATTTTAAAATATTTGAAAGCAAATGTTTGTTTTAAATGTTAGAAGAAGCATGGGAGGTTTGTTAGTACCTGAATGTTTGAGGGTTATCTGTGAGTAGGATAATGGCCTTGCGGGATGTGAGAAAGAAGCACTGCGATCTAGCTGTTTCCTGGTCTCACTTGACCGGTACCGGTTTGGGCCACCGGACCTGAACCTAGGTGTAGAAGTAGAAGCTGGTATTGGAGCTACTGTATGATCCGGATTACTGGTAAAGGTAACCGGTTCACACTGGCCAGTCATGCAGGTTGCCGACAAGGGAGTTGAGTACGCTGTCTGAATGGCAGCCGACGGTGCAAATAACTTGCCGACAACTACATTACTATTCCTTACATGGCTTGCTACACTGCTGGGGATATTCTGGGTTTTCATACCACTTTGGGCTGAAACGATCCATTTCTTGCTTGTATTACCATGATATTGAGTACCATAGCAACTATCTTGGTTTTCATGGTTACCATGCACATTTGTCTCCTGATTGGTTGAATGTAGCCAGACTGGTTTCACCGGTGTAACAGAAATAGACTGGTTACCAACCTCAGTGTGCTGCGATTGGTTACCGATTTTCGGTGCTTCGACAGGAGCAAACCCAGGTCCTATCTGGCTGCTCATGTATGCTGGGAGTGTCGCCTGTTCACTGTAAGGTTTATTTACAGTGGTGGAATGAGCCAGCTGTCTAACATGTGCCTGACCTGACTGCACGTGTTGTGTATGAATTTCAGTTCTCACAGCCTGGCTGTCATAACAATCACTATTCGATGGATCATTTACCGGGGTTCTCGCCCCAGAGTTAGTCCTACTGTGATGCACATTTTGCTTTCTCTGATTATCCAGGAAGTCTTGATACACTTCTGTCTCGTGTTTTTGATTATTGCACATTCGAGTATGTTCCTGGGATTTCTGTGTCTTCCTTCTTGGAAGTGTTCCGTAGAGATCAGCGTTATTTGTTCCGGAGTCAGGAGTATTCGTCTCGAAGCTTCTGTCCTTGTACCCGGCAAGGTACTCAGACCCTGGCACATGGGCCTCTACGGGTGGCACTCTCTCATCCGTCGATGGCCTCATTACTTTGTCGAACACGGGCGTGCCACTTCTCCCGGAGCTGCTCGATGTGCTGCCTTCTTTGTAGCTGTCCATGGAATTCTGGGAGCTCGAGCGAGACGGGGGATGCATGCTGGTGTTGGGCACGTGCAAATGTTGCTGAGATTTGGACTGATGAAGGTGCGGCCTTTGACTCCTGTAGATAAACAGAGTTAAGGGTTAATTGAAACCAAACAGGGAAATTCAGCATGATTAGGGTGTTTATATATACATATATAATATGAAAGCTGTATATGTAAGTGTGAAAGAAAATAGTTGGTTCAGCTAATCTATTCAGGACGAAATATATACTAGTATGTAGAATATTTCATTTATAAATGGCCTCACAATTTTATCATACATGTATAAAATAATTAACTACATGATCCATTATAACCTAAAGAAGACAGATTATTTACCTGTAGTCATGGTTTATCCCGCTGTCGCTGCTATTGGTGGATGTGTTTGATTCTTGACGAATCATGAGTCGCTTCTGCAAACTCCTTAACTTCAGAAGACATGAGTTGGATTTGCGCTGGGCATAGGTGTATGACGTTTGGCCAATCTCTGGCAACCTCATTGCATTCTTCAGATGGTCGATAGCCTGTTGGCAGTACGAGAGTGCCTCGCCATACTGCTCTGAAGTCTCGGCCAGCACACAGTTGTCCATAAGGTCCTCAGCCTGGTGACACAGACCCAGAAACTGCTTGTTGCCTCCTGGGAGAACATAGCCTTCTGGGTAAGACTGGAGCCCTGCAAAGAGAATTCAGGTAATGCTTGTATTCATAAAACAAAATTTGTAAAACAACAAACATTTTTAATCAACATATTTTACAATTTAAATACATAGTGTGACCATGGTCAATTTTAATCTTCTTATTCTTTAGACTTGAACAATCAATTAAACTTTCCATGTTTTCTCTTCAAATTTAATGAAACTTTATGTAAAATTGACACCATGGAAACCAAACAGATAACAAGTGACCTTACCATAAACATCACTAAGATGAGTGTAGGGAATAACAATCTCTGATGCGTAGGGAACAATGCACCTCATTATCCTAGCGTGTGACAATTATCATAAAACAACCATAAACGTACAATAATATCCATCTCAACACCACACTGGGAACAATGATTGCCTCAAACACTATTGTCCATTCTATACTCGGTATTGTCCTATATAAATCCTTTTGTCCGAAGACTATTTACTATCCTCTGCTGTGACATGGCATGACATGTAAACAAAGCTTCTTAAATCATCCTCGCTAATCCATGTTCTAATCCTGGCTCTCATCTCGATCATTACCAGCACACGGACATTTTAAAACATATTTAACAAATTGATACTAAGTAGTTACTAATTGGTGTACCATTGTAACTATGATAAGTTTCACGCCTCCTTGTGCATTCCATGTGTTTGAAACACAAAAGAACTACAACAAAATCTCTGAAAAAATGTGAACCCTGACCTAGGAATTATTCTTAATAAGCCTGCAAGACAATAGAACAGACAGTAAGGGTCGGTGGATAGATATGTACAGATAAATATCTTTAATAACAATACCTCTGCATGTACACCCATTATAATTAAGTGAATATCAAGGGAGAGAGCATAAACTACCCATCTACATATAGAAGTAGATGGCAGATGGCACCTTACTGCTCTGATTAACTCTAGATATGTTAATTGTTGCCACAATATTAATATTATTAATACAAATAGGTATCTGTGAGAAAATTAAAGTTAACAAATATCTATTCACTAACTTGTAAAACAATATGGAGTTAAAACTGTTGTTTAAAAGGTTCATAATAACAAATCATGCGATACTGTCTTAAACATTTAGTATTTGGGGTTTACTCCATTTAATATTTCAGTCTTATTGCGCAATGGACATGTTGGCAAGCTTTGGTTCTATACACTGGGGGTTCTATACACTGGCAAACATTGACTTCAGGCTGATACCACACCTTGTCCTAATATACAATTTATATCAAGTGTTAATAATTTAATTTTTAATGAAGAAAATTAAAAACGACTACAACAATGCACTACACTACACTACTTTGATAATTTGTCCACATTAAATTGTGAAACTTTTTAAGGTCAAGAACGCCAACTTCACTAACAAACAGTGCAACGTCATGCCTGAGTAAGTTTCCACACCTATAAAGAACTATGTAGAACACGAGCAAGCCACAAGAATGTTGTGCCATTCATTCTCCCTGATCATCATTACCAGCCATTGTCATGTTACCATACAATATCATACACCCACAGATGTGTTGGGACAATACATACATCTTGACCTAGCACAAAATACTTGTTTAATTGTTCTAAATAGATTCTTGCACGCAAACAATATATATATAAAGAATGAGAAAAATGGAAAGTAGCGAACATAAATTCCTTTTTGAAACATTGCATCAATTGTTAAAAGATTGCAGGAAAGAATTTCCAAAAAGTAAAATTCCAACTCTATTAATGTAATGGTTTAAAGTATGATAAGTTTATATAACCTTCTTAAAACCTATTTTTTGTAATGAAAACTCGTAACATTTTTTGTTTTTAATTGATAATATATAAATATCACATTCATGAGAGAGTGATAGTAAGAATGTTCAGCCTGAGGATACATTCTTACTATCATCCGGTCATGGATGTGATATTTATTTTATTATACCGAAATCCCCTCGGGCCAAAATAAGGTTCACATTTTCCGTACAGATTTCACTTTGCCAGATATTGTTTTTTTAAAAAAAAAAAACTTCTAAAAAGCTATATCGTTGGATTGGAAATAATGTAACTAAAAATTCACCATACTGAGCCGATGACGTCACTGAATCGGTACGCACACCAACGTGCATCAAAGCTGCGCATGTGATCATTGTTTTACTATCTCCCTGCGATTTACTATTACATACATGTGATACCTCACGGCGTGAGATGAAATCTCACGGAATTCTAACCCTCCTCCCGGCCCCACGGAATTGTGTGAAAAACTCCCGTAAAATTGCTAAAATCGATTTTTCGAAAATCATCGGTCTATTACCTGCCAACTTGATGTTATTGTCTCGCGATTCGCGAGACCGTCACGTGACATACCTAGATTTGACCTGGATAAATAGCCTGGGGGAAAGTGGGGGAAACTGTTATTTGCAAACAGTTTATTGGCTTAATTGATCTTACCAAAGGATTAGCAGCACACTTATGAAGTCTTTAATGATGTATGTAATTAAACAGGTTAGATACGACTTGAAACAAATTGCCGGCGTCATTTATTTACAAGGTTGTTGAAGTGAATAGCGAAAACGAAAGTAGACTTTGTCAACGTGAATTTGATGAGTATGTATGATTTAATTAAACACAATTGAGTTGTGGGGAATAGGGGTGGGTATCTGAAATAAATCGATCAAGATAGAGTCTCAAACATTTTTAATCAAGATGGGGTGTTTTTCGAGTTAAAAACACATTATTTCTCGAATCAATACTCGCTGATAAGCAGAAATAGAATGAATTCAAGAACGACAACTCCTACGAAATTTCGTACTTCGTACTCAATCAGATTCGTACTATTGTACATCAAACTCAATTTGATTCATACTATCGGTTATTTTCCAGAGGGGAAGTTATTATGCAGCCAACCGTGCAGCCGTCTTTTGCACGACCATTTTTGAAAAATCGCGGCCAATATTTGGTGGAGTGGGTGGGGTAAAAAAAAAAAAGAAAGATTTTTTTTTTTTTTTTTTTTTTTTAAACTCTTACTTTCTCAATATTTTTATGTTTTGTAAGTACGAAAATATAACAACAAACTTTAAAGGGACACTGTCTGTAAGTATAAAAGTAGATTATTGAGCATAACCAAACAACAGCGAAATGAACAGCGAACATGTTTATCATTGGTTATTAAATACAATATTGTTTAAAAACTGTTTTTATTCATTCTTGTTATCTCCCCTGACATAAATGAAGAAACATGTTTAAAAGTGTATTTTTAGGTATTCGTTTATGGAATTTGGGTATAAAATACTGCTCGCGCGCTAAAAATAGTCCGTGAAAAAACCTCCCAGATTTTTGCATGAATCTCCCTTAAAAAAATCACTAAACTCCCAGATTGAGGTCCTGAAAGTATCACATGTATGCTATTACCCTGTACTATCAATCTCGCCTGAGAAAGTAAGAAATTACACATTGTTGTCTATGGGTATTTAGCATGAGCGTTTTATGTGAGGTATAATAAACATATTGCAATTATTGTATCTCTGTTTTATAGAAGAAAAAACACAGACAAGACCACATGAACATTGTTGCTTCAATAACCCAAACTGTCATAGTTTTTCAATTTGAAATGAAGAAAGCAAATAAGAATTACCTTTGTCAGCCAGATTGCTGTTCCCTTGAGGTCCTGTATTCATCCTCTGTTGATTCCAGCCCTCGGTCGCATAGCCAGCAGTCTGAGGCCCTCGGTTAACAGGCTGCTGTCCCTGCTGGGGCCCTTGAGAGTTTTTTGACAGTACTGGCGTAGGGGGAAGGTTCTTCTTTCTTCCACTAAGGGCATCATATAAATGCTGATTCCTCTCCTCTTTTGACATGGTAGTTATGTCCCTCTGATTGGGGATTTGCGAAGGAGGATCGAAATTTGGTTTGTTTGCAGTTAACTGTTGAGGGTAATTAAACTGCGTCTGTTGGCAATGGCCGACAGTTAAATTCTGATTATGGTGTTCATTAGGATTGGTAACTAGTGACTTCAGATCCTTTTCTTGTGTATATTCTAGCCCGTTCACACCCGGACCCTTGTCCATCAATTTTCTCATGTTTTCTGCCATCATTTGTTGGTTTAAAGTTTTTGGCGGGATCATGCTGCGTGACAGGAAGTACTGCTCATAAGGGTTCATCGTGATGCTTCCGGTTGAACTTGAGCTGTTTCGGTCACTGCTTCCATACCCAGAATCTTTGTGCGAGTCGAGGGAGGCCTGATCGAAAGGTATCTCTGATGACAGGTTGTCCTTAGGCAAGGCTCCTTTACCTTTTATAAGAAAACCGTCTGATTCTACGCTGCTGGTGCTAGTCTGGCTTACGCATGAGCCAGAACGCTGCAACTTCTGAAAACTTAGGACACTTTCCACCATTCTCCTATCAATATACAGGTTCTCTTCTTCTGCAATACCTTCATCAGGTTGAGATGATTTCTTGTCAGGCACTGGTGGTGGCTTACTGGAATTTTTGTCCTTTTTGCTTTTTTGTTTTTTCTCCTCTTTCTTTTGTTTACCTTCCTCTCTCTTTTTACTACTTTCTTCCTTGTCTTTCCTCTTAGATTTAGACTTTAATTCTTTAGGTTTCTCAGTTAATGTGTCCTGGCTTGCAGAAGAAGATTGACGAATATGTGAATCGGCATCTGCATTTTCTTCATTTTGTGAACACTCGATGACGGTACCCTGACTCAAAATGCTACTGCTGGAACTCTGCCGAGAATGGAGGTCAGCACTGACATTTTGGTAAGTGAGACAGTTTTGATAACTCATGTGCGTCCGATTGTTTGACTGAATGTTGTAAGGCGGGGATGAGGTGTCTGATGGATTATATTGCTGATTAGTAGCTGCCATTAAATGCTGAGATCCTGGTCGGTTTTGTGAATGATTTAAAGTGGCTGATGTCAACGATGGTGATGACGATGATGCACTCACTGATGTATTAGTATTGCCAGTAGGTTTTTTACTCCTCGGGAGTGTGGCCAAGCCAGACTGCACCGGAGTGTGTGCTCTATTCATAGAGTCCACATTATCGAACATGGGAGAACTAGATGGCTTGGGTTTGATCACTGTATGAGAACTACCACTATTATTACTATTGCTGCTGCCACCATTGTCAGGTAAATTCACGAGGTTATCCTCGAGACTTTGAGATCGTTGTCTGAAATGGGCAGGTTTCACTGGGAGAGCTGGCTTATTATTTGAGACAATTGGTCCTTTAATATCAATGTTTACAGGAGCATGCACAGGAGATCCTTGATCTGAGTCCGACGACTGAGATTGCCGCCGGTTTGGATCCACATGATATCTAATTACGTCTGCCGCAACCTTTACTTTTCCCTTCTTAAAACTGTCCTTTCTTTGAGCTTCAGTAGCTCGTGAAAAATTTGGAGTTAATGGCAATTTGCCCGGATCTGGGCTACTCAATCCGGGTCTCCTATATTGGTCACTTGTTGACAACGTGTAGTTGTAACTGTCCGGATTTTCTGGGCCATCCATTACATCACCACAGTATCCACCCTGATTTTGTTTCACGTAATTGTTTCGCATATCACCAGGACTGATATCTTTTAACGAGTTCATGATTTTAGAATTATTATGTGGCACCGCGTAAATGCTTTCTTTCTGCTTTGTGACAGCAATCATAAAGCTGGACTGCCTTCTGTGTTCAAAGCTGGAATTCCTCGCAAGTTGCTCCTTCTCACTAGGAGCTTTATTTAAGTTTTCACCAGACTGGTTTGCATCTGCTTTATCCGAACTTGGTGTCACTGATCTTCTGGATGAATTCTGAGTACCAGTCTGATCCTTTGTTATGGTTGTGCTTGACTGGTTTTTATCTTCTTCTTGAGAACCTATAAATGACAAATTAATTGTTTAATTAATCATGTGAGTAATGTACGTTATCGATGACGATGATGGATGAACAAATAGATCATACATTATCATAAAGAAATGCAGACCTACACCTATTGGTAAGCATCTCACACTTTCTGCCAAATCATTGCAACATAAAAGGCTACTAGTTGACCACATCAAAGGTTTATGGCCTGTAAGAATACATGTTAATATGGTCATGATTGGAGAATCCATCACCAATACACATAAACATTATATCAACCATGTATGGTATCTCTTCTTTAAGTATAGCATTTTCTGAAACAATATTCTCACATATTCTTCTCAATCAGAAGACACTTCAAATACTGTACAGAAAAGAATAACTTAACAAATATTAATTGTATACGAGTAAAAAAAACGTACAAAAAAGCTAAACTACCATACCTTTGTTTGTAGTCATAGAGTAACCTGGGGCCATAACCCTGGTATTGGGGGCAGTCTCCGTGGGCACAGGCTGGGCATTGGGGTTGGAGTAAATCAGGAGCAGAATCTGATATCGGCTACGGACAATCTTGTCCACTACCTGCTCCCACCGCGTACCAACCTGAGGAAAATAAAAGCGGTCATGATCAATAAAGTCGTATAAATATTTAACTATAGTAATATTTTGACCATTATGATATTATCTATCCATGGGTCATGTACCAACTGATACAGGAATCATACCAGAGTTAAATTACATCTGGTGTATTGTACTTCTTATTCTAAAATCTTTGTTTTGGTTCTTTAACATTTTGGTTGAATATAGGATTCAGTGTAATCTTGCTTGAATGTACAGACAAAGTGGTATGACAAGCAATGGTTGATGACAAGCAGTGGTTAATGACAAACAATGGTTGATGGCAAGCAATGGTTAATGACAACTAAATCAAATTGGGGTTTTAAGGCGCACCAACACATGAAAGGTTATATGGAGCCTAACAGGAATGAACATGCCAGGCTCATCCTCCATGTACATCAAGATAAAATATGGAGAACGATCCTAGAACCTTCTCACCCTGAACTGCAGAGTTGCTGCAAATTCTATTGTAGACACTCCATTTACGTTGGAGCCACGTTATTGTTTTTCTGCCACTGCTCTAGTGATTGAGCGAGATGGCACCTGAAACAATTCAGGGGTCATGTTGAATGAGCATGAACAAAAAATGATAAAATGAACATGAATTTGGGGGAGTTCTACCCCTCTGCCTTCCACTCAAACGGGATCTGCAATGGCTCTATTCTTTGCCCTGTAACCAAACGGGACCCCGGAACCACACGGGGCAGTTAATGACAAACAATGGTCGATGACAAGCAATGGTTAATGACAAGCAATGGTTGATGACAAGCAATGGTTGAACATTTCATCAAAGTTCATTGAAACTAACGTAAATAATTTAATCTATCTATTCAGCTATTACACAAACACAAATGTACATGTAAAGTCAACCAAAAACATTGCATTCAAAACGAACATTAATTACAAGGAAAATAGAAACAAAGTAACAGCACAAACAGGAAAAGTTTGACAATAGAAGTGGTGATCTATGATTGCAGGATAAAGAAAACATGCGTGGAGGGATGCCTCCAGCACAACAAGGTTGAAACTGAGACATTGCCATTTATCAATAGTGTAAGTTCAATCACCAAGTATGAAGATTTACAAACTTGTAAGTATTGTCAACATACAATAATTACTCCATCAACATTCATGGTGATATCAGATATAGGATCAAATCGCCTTGTCCATTTTACAAATTTAACACTTACGCTAGGATACTTCAATAGAAACTCCCAATAATTCCCTTAAAACAAGCTCGACAACTTTCAAGGTGTATCTAATTACATCCGATAAATACCAGTATATGTCCATTCACTATCAACTAACAAATGTATCTAGTTATCATAAGGAGAGATAAACATATTCATGTTCTCCCACACGGGATGGTCAGCTATGCATATTCCTGGGTGACACATTACCATAGTATGCCTGTAGATGAACACACTGTCTATACTATCCTACCATAGTCAGCTGTCCCACACAACTCTCACTCAGGTAAGTAAATCATCACAGGTGTAAATAATCAAACAAGCGGTATTATATATATTTTAGTTTGTAATGATACAAATTTAGGAAGGGAAAATAGAAATTATATCCTTGTTAATTTCAAAGTGTTTCATGTTTTTTGCTCTAACTATCCAATTGTCTGTATTTTTTTCTGTAACTAAAGATAAAAAAGTCGTCGACCAAAAAAGGTGATTCTATTAATATAATATCATTTCCACATTTTTTTATTTTATAAAAAAAAATTCTCACATGTAATACAATATATAATAAGCATAACAATTTAACTGTTTTTCAATATTTAACCTAAATCTGTTTGAAAAAAGACAAGATTAAGTAATTTATCCATTATTAAAGACATTGTAAAATAAGTGTTATTTGTATAGTAGTACAACTCTTATTTATTTGTCAGAAATATTGTTTGGTATGTAGTTATCAAAAGATACTCTTTCTTTTTTTTTCCTCACTATGGCTATGAATTAATTATTTACAAGTATTAAAACAGTGTTGGATGTTAACAGCATAGATGTATAAATGACTAGCCCAAGGCAATCTGACATGATTTACTCCCCATAAAGTAAATCTATAAACTTATACATTAACAAACATACCCCTCATATTAAACCATAAAGCATCATGAACTACAGCACTTAACCTTGCCCACCTATCATAAATAGAAATATTGGACATCATTTCTCCTAAATGGGGTTGGTGTCTATTTTAAAACCATTTATTGCACTACAGTTTAGTAATACAATGCATAAACCTGCAGATTGGGGGCCTATTTAAGTCATTTATTTCAATACAATTCAAAAATAAAATCATACTCGGATCTATAAAGACGGATTTCATATTTAAATATTTGGATCAGGACCTCAGAGCACAAACAATATTTACATCAGATCTTGACCACCATGGAACTGCATAAATGCATTGCCAATGCTGTCCTTTGAGCAATGTTTCAGCAAAATTTCATGAAGATCTAATTGATAAAGATATCACTTTTTTCATGATGATTTTTGTCAGAATGACTATAATGTACTAATAAATAGATAGTTTGGATCCCAGAGGTGGGGTCATGTTTTACCCCAGACTAGGTGGGGCCATGTTTTACCCCATACTCGGTGGGGCCATGTTTTACTCTATACTAGGTGGGGCCATGGTGTAATGGGTAGCACCTCAGTTTAGTAATCCAGGTTGGCTATGTTCTATCCCAGCCAGAATTTGGAATAATTATTAAAATACTTAACAAGAATTCCACGCCCGACCAGTCTTTCAGATTAGTCTTTAAACCAAGGTCTGCTCACTAAAATGCCAAGTGCAATACAGCGAGGATAAATAAACAGCTAAGCACGACTATAACAGCCTTTGCATCCATTGTACACCCAAATCAGCCTGCGAGTAACTCGCAGGCTGATCAGTGTTTACAATGTGCATCTGCTGATCAGTCTTTTTCCCCAAAACACCCCTTTGTCACATAACTGGAATGGTCTCAAAGAAAGAACAGTCCATTATATATATGTAGCGGGTTAAGGGTTTACACTACAGTAATGTATCCCTTTTATTCACATGATCAATCATATTTATTGTATACAAAACATCTGTGGCAATTTAAAAGCAAGATACTCCAACTCAGTGTGATACTTCATTTATATTTATACTAAACCATATAAACCATAGCAAAACAGGTAAACAGTTTATTCATCACATTTAGTTGATCTTGTATAAGAAATGAGGCAAGGTACAGAGATTAAATCTTTCGACTCCGACACTAATCACAATTTGGCGCCATTTTTCATCTCCAACATAAAATTGTCGTTAGAAATTACTAAAGCGAATCTGATTTGTTTGCTCCTATCAAAGAAGTGACAGCGACGGGAAGAGTTTTTTGTCCAACGTAGTAAAATAGTACAAAAATAGTAGCAAAAGAATACACAAAGGCTTGTACAAACTGAAATGGGCATTAATTAAATTTTAACGTAGTATCCTCTGTGTGACATGTGCCACATGACCTGATGTATGCCCCAAGGGGGTGATTTGGAAGCTTGCCAAACAACCTGCATTATATTTACACAGGTGTACCATATACTGATACACATACTGAGAGGTCAACGTGAAACTAATGTATCTCAGTCTTTATTTATATATAGATACAACAGTCCTGTGGTCATTCCTCATATATATAGATACAACAGTTCTGTGTAATTAGTCAGAGAAACTGGCACTTAAAATGATATCAAAATGGTCTTTATGTCTTTTTTTGTATGTTATAGCACTGCGCACACTTCTAGTGTAGAATAAAAATAAGCAAATTGAATAGATAATGTATGCACAACCTGCACTATAGAACAGACATGGCTTTGTTCAGCTTCTAATTAAATAGCCATAAATGATAGGGCAATGTGATTATGCGACTATATTGTTTAAGCAATAGACATGATGGAGACACATTTCAATTATGTCACTTACCTTTATTCAAGGGACCAGATACGGGAATGGATTGTTCTGAATAGCATTATGTAGTCTATAGTCTACACTGAAACATACTTTTATTTTGGAAACATAAAGGGGACAAGGGACCACTGATCAGGGACATAACAGATCGCACATTTTTCAACCTAAATGAGCTCTAATTATAAAACATAAAACAAACTTTGACTTCATAGGAATTTAATTTGAATACTTTTAGTAACATCTACATACAGAAATAATTAATTATTACCAAAATGTATGTGGTTTTGAAAACCTTCACTAGTACTTAGAAAGTAATGTTGTTTTTAACTTTAACGACATAGAAGCAAGAAATGTATGCAGCTCACTCTGCCTGATGAATTTGCCAGACCTATTGTATTATTATTTTTCTTTGTAACATTACTATGGAGAAAACTTACTCAGTTTTATTACAATAAGGAGACGTTAAGGCAATAAAACTAGGACAACCGCAGTTTCCTCCCTCCCAGCTACAAAGGAGCCTTGAACGTGTCAAAATTCTGGTCGATCCCCATCTAAACTGATCTATATGGCACTTTGTGGTTTTCTGTTTGTATAGGTACCTTATTATAAAGTTTAAGATGACCACTTCTGAATGTGGAAAGAGCATTAATTACTGGCCAGGTGGGTGGTCATCGTAGGTCATGGTGTGGAAATGACCACTTCAAGGACAAAATCTCCACTGGACATTTTTTGACGGGTATTTGAGTAAGTGTCTCGACACATCATCTTGAGAAAACTCTAAAAGTGTTAATAGAAAATGGCAAAGGATAGACACTGAGACTTCTATCGTCCCGACTTGATTTGATCACATGGATGTAGTTGACGAGTACTACAGGAATACACAAACCCACACCTGCGAACAGACACACCTGCAGGAATACTTACAATTCAACACTGTGGTCACCATTTTAATACTATTCTAAAGCTCTTCTAAAGGTTTTCATATTAATTTGACATGTTATGGTTTGGGTATCTTTTTTTTTCTCAATTTCTTCAGCTATTACAAACCAGAACTTGAAAAGTTCTTTGCCAGTACTTTTTTTTGGAAGCTCCATGTTTTAATTAAAGCAGCGCACCTCTAGAACCTGTCGTGACATCAGATTGTCTAGATTTTGTTTATAGTTTCCTTACTGCCAAAAATGAGGCTAGCTTATGATCGTTTTGTACTTGCATATTATGTGACATCACACTGACAGTGGTTTTCTACTGAACAAGACTCTCAAAATAAAAAGAAGAAAAATCCATTTCAAGAGCAGTACACACTAAGCCTCATCTAACTCAGATACACCCTGCTGTAACATACAAAATGCTAAACACATATATCATAGTAGAAGCTCACCTCTCTCACGGTGGCATCGTCGAAGTAGACCCAGGTCTGGAGTTTTGTGTGCCACACGAACGTGGAGTAGTGTTTACCATAGTAACACACCAGGGAGCTCAACTGTAACCGTGGCAACTTCGTACCGTCACTACACATGACCGAGTGGAAAATCTGAAAATAAACACACTTCGATTTAATATATATGAAATTTAGAACAATAAATAAGGAATTAAGACTAGTATTAATTATCTAAATATTTGTTTACACATTGTGTAATTGGCACAGTCGTGTATCAATTTCACCTTTTTGCAATAGTCTTAGTTTCATGAATTGAGGTAACAAAATAGAGAGGGCGGGATTTTCTTTTAGATGTCCTCCTTTTTTTCATAAAGAGCTATTGATACTAAATTGGGGTCTGATGCCTAACTGTATCAACACGTGATTTAGATTTTGACATGTTAAAATGACCGTATTATATCAAGACACCAAAGTAATCAAAGTTCACTTTCTTGCACTTTTGACATGCTATTAAATAAATCAGTGGTCGAATAATTAGGCGCAGATCTGACAATGAGTACTTCCGAGTCACATTCCCCTCAAGTCCACCTTAAAGTCAACAGCATTGCATTCAATTTAATTAGGTGCAAATCATTTTATTCAGTATTTTTGAGAACTATTTTGATACGCAATAAATGGTCTTTTGTGTAACAAGTAAATTTGACAAAACATATTTAAACTGAAACCGGATGATGGTTGCCGCGTGTCAGCCAACACAGGGAGTGTGGAGTGGACAATACAGAACACTTACTGCTAAATGAACCTATGTAGATGAAACACGATATTACATATAGGCTATATAAGACCCGGGCATAATCTGATTGTAGCTTCATTCCCCGTCTCGACTGCAACGAAGCATTACAGGCACACCGCATAAAATGTAAGCTTCTTAGTCTTATGTGTCAATCTCACGCAAGTTTTGTCGTATAAAACTTTATACAAGTCAACATCGTTACTTACTTACTCCCTCCAACATCTGTTGGATAGTCACAGATGACTAAGTTGAAGACATTTTTTAAATAGTAGTAACTGTGGGAATGAATATTTATGAGGTAGTAAATCTATAATGGAATTCAGAAGATAGCCTAAAAGCCTGTCACATTGTTAATTCATTTAGTTATATCCCTAAATATAACTGACATCGCCTATGGGGCAAAAAGGTTGCTTAAGTTGATGAATTAATTCTTCATAAACCATTTTTTAACTTATTTAATTTTACCTTTGCTATGTTAACATATATTAATGTGACTTTTCCATTCCATAAATTAATAGCCAATTAAACAGAAGAGTTATAACTGCTAGCACGAAAGTAAAGGATGCTTTAGTACTTGTACCTAGTAGTTATTGTAGGTATACCACACAAGATATTATCACAGTTCTGATCATTAAATATGAAACTTTTGATTTATATTCCTTTTCTCCAGAAATTGTTTTAAATAGATCTATCAGTGCATCGTTACTCTTGAGTATCCACCATCTAACCTTATCGCTATGTACATATGAAAACAACCGAAAGTGATAACCTATACATGCTGGTATCAGTTTCTACATTTCAATCCTTGTTATATATAAATTTTATATCAACATATTACATGATAACAAGTTTCCACTGATAACCATCACAGTGATTTTGTGTGTGTACATTTGACAGATTTTCATGCAATCAATAATCTCTTGTTGAGTGAAAACCATCAGTAACTTGGTACTGACTACCCCAAGGTTAATCTAAGGTTTGAACAGACAGAAGCCTATTTTGATCAATTAATAATTAATATTAAAGATAAACTTCGGAAAGTATAATGATGTTATCAAGAAACTATTACTCTTAATATTCTGTATAAATGAGTGTGAGATACGTTCTATGAAAAGTATTGTACTGCCAAGTCGTGAATAATGAGCGA
Organism: Cyrtodaria siliqua; assembly: GCA_037043455.1. Taxonomy (NCBI): domain Eukaryota; kingdom Metazoa; phylum Mollusca; class Bivalvia; order Adapedonta; family Hiatellidae; genus Cyrtodaria; species Cyrtodaria siliqua. Next base: position 98,065 of record JAWPHD010002952.1, read on the forward strand.
CTATTTTTGGTAGTTAATATTGTAAAGTCAAGCTTGAAAAAATACTAATGTTATCCAAAAATCACCTCAGTATAAAACTTGTTGCATTATTATTTAGGATAAGTTATTGTGTGTATATACATACATCAGGCAGGAGCAGTGTGGTACCAATAGTACGTGCCACCTCAGTCGTAAGTTCCGGATCTGGCTTGTCCGAGCCCCACACCAGCCCGATACTCACTGAAATATCAAACAGGATCATGGGAATATTGGTAATACTTTGTGCAAGACTTCACAAACATGGCTGTGTTTCGTACAATCAAAAGTATGAGTATGATTCTGACATAAAGAATTATATAATATTTCAAGTAAAACTACTTTTGGTATTATTTACTGGTGTTTATTTTCGCAAATTATGAAAGTTCACGTCTTGAACCATTTTAGATTATGTTGGAAGGTTTTGAATTTAAAACAAGCATGACATGTCATGAAAAACGATAAAAACTTTTTTTGTGATTCAGTATTATTATATGACAAGGACTAAGTGTGTTACTTACCAACATCGGGTACATTTAACAGTGTTCTTCTGATCTGCACTCTCTTACCACAGCTGCCCTAAAATGGAGGGGAATAATTAATTACCAAACATGAAGGTTGGCACACATTATACAACAGTATTTTCGAGTTACTGAATCTTAATTAGAAGGAATTCCATGAAGCTAGATGTTAAATCATAGTGATCTTTGATTCACAATTTATAACAGTATATTCAGCAATACAATCTAGTGTTCATGGCATTACAACTTGTATCTGTATAAACTTACGGGACAATCTCTGACATCCCCGACGGCGCCGGCGCTCCTGAGGAGAAGTCCAAACCGGTTTGGGTGTAACATATCGCCATTCTCCTGCATTGTCCGTGACTGGGACCTGAAGGCACAAAATATGCTGATGATGGCAAATGTTAATTTAAACATAATCTTGAGCTGATTTAAAATAATTATAATATCAGTCACTACAGATCTCATTGTTAACAATATGCCTTGTCTGTGTGGTAATTTTATCAACGCTGATTTCCATTAATTAGAAGAACATAATTATAATCTTTAATTATGATCTTCACCATCATAATGGACTGACAACTTTTGCTAATTTAGGTTTTTAATTTATTTTTTTAAAAGGCAGCTTTACTAGAATTACACTAATTATACTAAAGTTTGTACGCCATGTGGTTCAAAGCTCAATATTACTTAATGCTACAATTAACTATATTGCACTGGTTCCAGGCGACTAAGTTCTTTCACCAAGGTTTTCATCAATATCATGTTTTTTTTTATATCAAAGGCAAGTTATATGATTAGCATCTCATTACAACTTATTCAATGTCATAGTTTAGATTTTTTCATACAAGTTGCTGCTTATATAAAGGCCATACACATTTTATTTTGAATTAGAGAAAAGACAAGTCAGATATTCATTAAAGCTTAACAATACATAGCATCGAGAATTTCTTTCCCTACATCACTACAGTCATGTATGACTTTTAATTAACACTTCTTTCACTACTCGTAACTTGACCTGTATAATATATACTCTGACTTACAGCGACTTATGAATACTAGTTGGAAATCACAGGTGTACACCCTTTACAAATTATTCAGTTTTGAAGCGTTTAATATTTTATGGTTTAAAGATTCTATCAAGGGTAAAGTTTTGAAAATTATTTGCATACTATCAGTCAACACTCCGTGAGAGAGTTTGCTTTTGATTTCATGCACGGCTTCGTACAATAATGTTATCATTCAAAAACATCTCAGCTCCAATACTAATTCTGCATGGCTGTCCAAATTTTGAACTTATTGTAATTATGTCAACAGCACTGGATTATAAAACCCCAGATAACAATCGAGGGGAATCCAGAAACAAGTTTGTTAGTTTAATTTAACCTTTCATGGTTAGGTTCTCAGTAAGGTCTTAACCCAATCACTCTCAGTAAGTTGTTCAGGCAGGTAAGGAAAAGCTGACATTAAACATTTCCGACTGTACTTGAAATAAAGGTAGATTAGATGGTCACGTATACACCTGTATGAAGACTCCCAGGGGACCTAATTATAATCATAAAGGGAGACAGATCATACTTACACAAGGGCATTTGCTGATATATAGTGCACCATCTCATGAAACTTGAGAGGCTCGGACGATGCACCACAGGGGCACACCAACTGAAATGGAGCAAAAAAACATATATTAGCAAATATTGAAGAACAAAAAAATAAATGCATACTAAAAAGTCTGTAAGTAAACAAGAAAAACTTGTGTAAATCATCTTCACTGTAATTACGTTGTCACCACTACTTCTTGAATCTCAGTTTGAATGTTACTGTATTCATATTCCCCCACCAATCATTTTGATAATTAATGGAAAACAAAATTGTGTAGCAATTCCTTCTTTAGCCAGTTTTTTGTTACCGCTACCAAGCAAATTGAAATGTTACCGCTACCTAGCAAATTGAAATTAGTAAGTGCAGTATACTATACTGGCATAATTAGAAAATTGACATAATTATAGACAACCAGTTGAAACTGTATATCGAAATTGGTCTGGAGACCAATTATTGTATCCAACAAGCTGAGCTAGCGTCCCTGCAAAACATGAAGGTATAATGCAGGGGAAAGCAATTAAGAAAGTAAGGTAGAAGTTCACTGCTATAAAGCATTGTAATTTGAATAATTGCTGAAGGAATCGTGGTGACAAGCTAAAACTGCAATATAATAGCATTACATTTCTTTTTGTGTGCAATAAATTATAACTTACTATTTGAGCAATAATTTATGGCTGTCTTTGCAATTAAAATTGCAATAAAACAAAGCAAGGACATTATATACACATTATTTGAGTTGAAATTACTGTTGTAACTATGTAAGTTTAATTAACCATGGTTTGTTAGAAAGGAACATTTTTAAAAAAGTGGGTGTTGATGAACATGGCCGAAAGATGAGCTCTCGATTTAGCAAATGGTAAGATCGAAACTTGGGATGAACTGTTTCAGACAGAATCTAGATTTACCTGATGTCTCATTAGAGAAACAAAAGGTGATTATCTTTAGAATCATTAGCAAAGATTTATCAGCACAAACATCACGCCTAAGCCAGTTTGTCTATTCAAATACAGTTTCAGATGACATTCCGATGGTGATGTTGCATTTTGTGCTGTACATTGCTTGGCTGAAGAATGTTACTACACTAAACTGATACTTTGAAACTATTCAAACAAACATTTATGTTGTTTACCGATACAATGGAAAATGTTAACCTTGTCCTTCAAAGAAAGCTTCAGTATGTTTAGGAGTAAGCGAAAAAATAGCAAGATCTAGTTAAATTAAACAAGGTATACTGTAAGAAAAATAATATGATCATCAAACTTTTATATGTAATTATTCTAATATCTTTGAATTTTTCTGCAGACTATTCCTGCAGCAAGCATATACAACCTTACCAATTAGGAGACACTAAAGACACTTTATTATTATTATTGCTTAAGCTCATCTATTGTAATTTTGGGCAAGCATTTACTGATACTGTCTTATTGTATAAAGCTGATGAAATTATCTATTGCAATTTTGGGCAATCATTTACTGATACTGGCATATTGTAAAGCTGATGAGCTTTATCTACTATAATTTTTGGCAAGCATTTACTGATACTGGCCTATTGTATAAAGCTGATGAGCTTTATCTATTATAATTTTGGGCAAGCATTTACTGACACTGGCCTATTGTATAAAGCTGATGAGCTTTATCTATTATAATTTTTGGCAATCATTTACTGATACTGGCCTATTGTATAAAGCTGTTGAGCTTTATCTATTGTAATTTTGGGCAAGCATTTACTGATACTGGCCTATTGTATAAAGCTAATGAGTTTTATCTAATATAATTTTGGGCAAGCATTTACTGACACTGGCCTATTGTATAAAGCTGATGAGCTTTATCTATTGTAATTTTGGGCAAGCATTTACTAATACTGGCCTACTGTAAAGCTGATGAGCTTTATCTAATATAATTTTGGGCAAGCATTTACTGACACTGGCCTATTGTATAAAGCTGATGAGCTTTATCTATTGTAATTTTGGGCAAGTATTTACTGATCCTGGCCTATTGAAAGCTGATGATCTTTATCTATTATAATTTTGGGCAAGCATTTACTGATTCTGGCCAGTTGTATAAAGCTGATGAGCTTTATCTATTGTGTGATTTTGGGCAACCATTTACTGATACTGGCCTATTGTATAAAGCTGATGAGCTTTATCTATTGTGATTTTTGGCAAGCATTTACTGATTCCGGCCTATTGTATAAAGCTGATGAGCTTTATCTATTGTAATTTTGGCAAGCTTTAACTGCTCAAGGCCTATTTGCCCCTATTGTACCATTGGACAAGCACTTCATTACGTTAGTATTGTCTGTGGTGACATCAACCATAGAGGCGTTATTGACTGAGAAAACAATCAATACATGAAGACATTAATTCTGGGTGTTTATATAAACATTGTATATACCACAAACAACCCTGTGCCAACAAATATTACATCAATACAAACTTCGGCTCTTTGAACTGGAAATGGGCAAACAGTTTATTGTGTGCCATTGAGAGAGGTAAAATATTATGGCAGGCAGAATCAAAGGGGAAAAAAATGGCAGTCAAATTTACAGTAATAAAGAAATACAGAAATTCCCTAATATTCACACAATGTCAAACTTGTTCTAATTTGTTTACAAAGCAAACCTATTGTGAAACATAAATTACTAGTTGAAAAAGAAAATGTGACTATTAAACACAGATTAGGAATAATTTATGTACACAAATGATGCATTAAAATACCATTTACTATTAACTCCATACAGAGCTTATTAAAGTTAAATTAGTAAGCAAGTTTGTTAATGCCATGATGTGTAACCGTATTGTTGTTACTGTGAGTAGGCCCATCTTCCAGGTATCAATTAGCAAAACTGTTATAAATATGAAATTTTATCAAGTTTAGTTCTTAGTGTCTGCCTTATTTTGGCAGTTTGGCCTCATGTGGTGCAATATGAATAGTTGTTTAATATATTATGTCACATCATATGGGGCTGGTTCTAATGTTTAATGTCAGGGAGAGATCATCAAGAGTAATGTTTATGCTCCTAGCCCAAACATAACATTTAATATAGATTGTTTAATGTCAATTGAAGCTCAAGAGCATATGAAGGTCACTTTTAATTTTTGTGTTTTCGGTTAGTCAAAACTTTTGAAAACAGACGACTTCTTTACAGAGCTCATAACAACATACTAAAACAGATAGTGAAATAAACGCCTTAACTGTTGCAGCTTGCCACCTTTTGGGGAGAAAACTGCAATGCCATGGCAAAACTGTGCAGATTATAAACAAGCCGACTACCCAAGGTATACAAGCCAAAACAGAAGTGGATATTTGTGCTTGACACAAGACTTACCTGGTCGAAAACGGTCATGGCAAACTTCTGATGGGGGATACAGTGAGCGGCGTTGCACGTGTCCTCATTGTGGGAGTTGGCGATGTGGTAGTGGATACGATTCAAGATGTTCTCCTGCAAATACAACCAGTATTTAGTAGTGTTTGCAATAAATGGCAGAGATGATGATCAAGATGGAGTGGGAAGACAATATTTGTGTGTAGATTTATTATTTTAGGTCTCATTTAGCAAACTACTGTTAAGCAAAATGGATGAGGCAAGCTCAGAGAGAGGAATCTAGGACATCTGCCCCCCGGACATCTGCCCCCCTGCTCATTTTTGTATAGGTGGACGATTGCCCCCTCACGTTTTTGCAAGGGTGGACATTTGGATGAGGCAAGCTCAGAGGTCTTATACTTTAATGAAGACATCATCAAAGATTTTTATATTATCGAGTCCAATTTTAAGCTTTTTCAAATTTTCTCATATGAGGATAACTGCTTTTCATAATGTAGTAAGTTAAATTTCTCAAACAAAACTTATAAATAACATGACAAAAAAAAGAAGAAAATTGAATTTGGTGCTTGAATTTTAATGTGAAGACAATATCCACCAATAAGAAGTCTTATCGGAACAGTCTTTATATAATACTTACAAAGCATTCGGCAGCATCATCCATATGTCCAAGCTGAAATCTCTCCTGCTTGGCAAAAGTGTTTGCGAGGGCTTTCCTCAAGGCATTCGGCTGTAGGGATGACTGATCACTGTATTGGAACTGGGTGAAGATCACCTGAAAAACACACATCCAGTAGATCATAAAGCTGGGTTTGTAACTGGTAGAAAAGTAACAAGCTCTATTGTTTTAATGCTATTCTTTCTCTTATGAATAGATTAAACTCAGAAAGCTGCAATTTACCATCATCCCTTTACATATCATCTCCTCTCTGCCTGGAGGAGTGGCCATTATTTTAACCATCTTTACTACCGGTAATCTAGTAGGGTAACTCAATAAACGCATGGCTTATCTAACAGTATTTTTATTACAGAGGGCTAGACCTTAATGTTGTATCTATATATATATAAATACATACATACATATATATATATATACACTTGCACTTCTATTTCATTAACATATAAATTATGATGTATTATTTTTCAGCTAAATCTTCACTTTTCTAAATGTATATACCTAACACTAGACTTATGATTATACTATCTCAAGTTCACTAAATCAAAAGCAAAGTACATAGAAACTGCCTGGTTTACAAGGAAGAAGGAATATTTCAATGTTTTGAAGATCAGGCCACTATAATGATTATAGGCTTCAGATTGGAGATTAACTTCCTGAGTACCCGGGTAGTAATATGTCTTCTGTTTACATTACAGCTACTAGGAAGCACATTTTATACACCTGCCTTTTTAGGCCATCAATATCAGTGGCAATAGGAAGCAGAAAAAGTTCCTTGTTTATTACAAGGACAACACAGTCTAAATATAAACTTAAAGCTACTTTAAACTTCCTTAATCTTTTCTTTGAAACCAAATGATTCATAAGTTGTTATTGTTGTTGTTTTTTTCCTCGGTGCACTCTAAAATAAGATAAGAAAAGAGTGCATGCTCATCAAGATGTGTCATTATCACAATCTTCCTACATCTCTGACCGCTTCAGCTCTGGGAATATATTTTCTAAACCGAAATTCATTATCACCTTGAATTGGGTCTTATGTAAACATTATACAGCTCCCCAAAAGCCATAAAAGTTGTTTTGTATTAAATTCCCCTACCCCCACTTCATATAACAGAGAGTCTTTACAATTTTAAAGTGCCCTCATTGACTGATTCACAGGGAGTTGCCTGAGAAAACCAGCAAAGAGGTTCTGGCCAATCTATACAGGTGTACTCTGGCCATTCTATACAGGTGTACTCTGGCCATTCTATACAGGTGTACTGTGGACATCAAAGGGGACTTTCTAAACCCGAAAATAAGTAGCACCAAACTGCAAATTTTGACACATGAAGTTGCATTGTAATGATGAAAAGCCGAGGTGTGAAAGTTACATTTGAACAACCTCGGACAATTGAATTAACTGGTCAGCCATTGCTGGTCAAGTTTTCTCACCTAAGATTTAAAAGATATTTAAGAAACGCTTTCAAAAGACATTTTGCTATTGAATCCATTATCATGCTAAATAATTTTATCATTTGAGGGATATCCTTTTTTTATCTGTGTTCCATTGTATTGAAATTTTCTTTTTAAGCAATTGAAAAGTTGCTATATACTTGTGTGTGTCATTTACACATAGTGTCTGGTCAAGTTGACTCTGATGACCATCCTTTGTATGCCTGCACTGTACGTGACAAGACATTTCTGTAGCTTAACACTTGCAATTTTCACAACTGACGTGTCACAATGTTTTTGACCATTCATATCCATTCAAGAAAAATAACATACTGGCGTTGAAATACACCAACCAGAGACGATAGATCAAACATACCCAGAAGATGGGACATTTGATTTCTAAACAGGAATATATATTACAGAGATAGTGTCGTGCCAAACTTTCACACATGCGTGCAAAGTCAAACCAATTGTAGTGCAAAAAAATAAAATCCATTCAAATCCTGCTATAATTATTTTGTTTGCATTGAAAGATAGAATTTATATCCCTTATAAATATCTCCTTTTTTTTTCTGATCAATAAAAAAAAATCTAGCAATTCATTAAGCATTCATCCATTTTATTATTCCAAGTTTGATAAGGGCTTATGGAATTAAGCTTGACCATCATGTTCATTTCAATGCCATTTATCATGGTCATCGCGGACATGGAGGAATTAATTGATACTGGCGACCAGTGATCAATATCGCAGGTGGACTGGGCGTAAAATCTATTGTCATGAGCACAGGTGTGATTGGAACTGATACCAGTCTAATGAAAGATGATTTGGGACTAATGAAAATAAAATGACTGGGCACCAGTCTGACACACGAGGCTTCTGTTTCAGAATCAATACAATCATCATACAGTGATCCCATTTCCGATATTTCTTGCTAATTAATTTCACTTTTAACACAGGTTTCTGGAAATACAATTAATAATGTTATTTGTTCCATCTTTTATCTATTTCAAATTTCTTTTAGTATTAACTCTCCGCTATAATTTATGTTTTAATTCAGTGCAGCTGTTCAACCCAAATATGGTATATAATTATGTTCATACAACTGTAATCATATAACTTCAAAGATTCATCACAAAAATATGTATTCAGAATTTTTTCAAAATATTTAAAAATTGACATCATCCAATTAGGTTGCAATCAATCATACTGATATAAGATGTCTGTCATGTTATGAAGATGGGGGCTATTTCCTTTAATTTTACAAATTACATAACTATTTTTGACATGAGATGACAGCTTCAATTTGGAATTTATACAGTTTATTTGTACAGTTGTTATATTTTGATATTCAATTCTGACTTTCAACTCCCTTGTGCAATCTTTTTAATCGCTCACTTCGACTCTGCAAAGTTCCAACTAGGTGGAAGGAAGCGTATGTTACCGCTGTCTTTAAGAAAAATGATCCTTCCGATGTTTCTAATTATCGGCCGATTTCGCTCCTATCAACGATAGATAAAATTTTGGAAAAACTTATCCACAAGCACGTTTTTAACTTTTTTCTAAGAAATCGTATCATAACTGCTTTGCAGTCAGGCTTTGTACCTAAAGATTCAACTGTTAACCAATTAGTAGATATATACCATACTTTTTGTCAGGCTCTAGACGAAGGTAAAGAAATTCGTGCTGTTTTTTGTGATATAAGTAAGGCCTTTGATAGAGTTTGGCACAAGGGTCTACTATACAAATTACAATCTGTTGGCATAGATGGCCCACTTCTTTTGTGGTTTAAAGATTATCTTGAAAATCGAAAACAACGTGTTATTCTCCCTGGTGCTATGTCTGATTGGAAGCACATCAACTCTGGTGTCCCACAAGGTTCTATTCTAGGTCCATTACTATTCTTGGTATATATTAACGATATAGTTGACACCATTAACTCTACAATTAAGCTGTTTGCTGACGACACTAGTGTTTTTATAATAGTCGATAACCCACAGCGAGCCGCTGACATATTAAAAGCTGATTTGGTGAAAATACATTCTTGGGCTGAATCATGGTTAGTTACGTTCAACCCAAATAAAATGGAATCACTAATAATATCTCGCAAACATATTAAACCGTTACATCCTTCGTTATCTATAAATAATACTATTATTCAAGAAGTAGAAACTCATAAACATCTCGGACTTATATTTTCAAATGATTGTAGTTGGCATGTACACCTGCAATACGTCAAAGAACAAGCATGGAAACGCAATTATATTATGAGAAGACTCAAATTTGTTCTAGACCGTAAATCCCTAGAATCCATTTATACTACATTCATTCGACCAATTTTGGAATATGCTGACGTAGTTTGGGATAATTGCACACAATATGAAATAAATGACTTAGAAAAAATACAAATAGAAGCAGCTAGGATAGTAACTGGTGCAACTAAATTAGTATCAATATCCCTATTAAATGATGAAACAGGGTGGGAAAGTCTGCAATCACGTCGTAACAAGCATAAACTGACATTATTCTTTAAAATGGTAAACTTAATTACACCCCCATACTTAAATGAACTAGTACCCGACAATGTAGCCGAATCCACACCATATGAACTCCGAAACGCCGATAATATAAGAACAATTCCATGTAAATCACAACTATTTGCTAAATCTTTTTTACCATCCACAATAAAAAAATGGAATGAACTACCAGTAAATACAAGGAATGCCCATACCGTCGATGCTTTTAAAAGGCAACTTAATATCTCCAATATACATATACCCCACCACTTCTACTATGGGGAGCGCAAGGCACATATATACCATACACGCCTTCGGCTGAAATGTAGCTCTCTAAACCAGCATTTATACGCCAAAAATATAATAGAAAGTCCATTGTGTAATTGTGGGTCAACAGAAGACACGAAACATTTCTTACTGTGCTGCAGACAATTTACAGAACAACGACGCATTTTAAATAATACCCTAAGGACATTGGGCATACTTAATGTAAACACTACCCAACTTTTAGAGGGCATCCCCCACACACCTAATGAAACAAATATTTCAATTTTCAAAGCTGTACAGAAATATATTATCAGCACAAAACGATTCGAAATAAACTAACCTCGAATAAATAATGCCTATTTGGGCGACCAAAACGAGAAAAACACACAACAAACACTCTTCTCCAACTCTATCTACCTTTTTCTTTATTCATCCATTCTTTTTATTATCTGAAATTCCTTAACTAAAAACTATTTTAATATTTCTATTGGTTCATGATTGTATAGACTTCTGAATATCTTCGTTTCATAACATTATGTAATTATGGAAACGGATTGATATAAGCTAAAAGCTTTTTTCCGAATCCACGTTTTTAAATTGTGTTAAATTTATTATAATATTGTGTAACCATAATAATTGTATACATTTGAGAATAAAAATATTGTTTAAACTAATTCTGATTTTCAAAGTATGTCATTATAAAAATTATATATATCTTAAATGAAAATTTAGTTTTAACTGTACAATCATTTAGCAGCAATACTAATACACTCGCACTATATAGCCAAGTTTAAAATATCTCGTTATATTCAACAATATATCACTGTAACGTTAGCAACATTAGGAGAATAAGCAAGGCAATGCGAAAGATACCACTGTAACGTTAACGTTTGCAACGTTAGGAGAGTAAGCAAAGCAATGCGAAATATTTCAGATGAGTGCGTTATTTTCACATTTTAGGGGTATTAAAATAGAAATAGAATATCCTTTACGGTGAATTATCTTGTAATATACCAGGGTTTGTCGTTCAATTGAACTCCAAACGGTGATATATTACACGATAATTCACCGTAAATGATGTTCTGTTTCTTAAATATAACCAAATATAACCAAAACTCCTTCAGGCATCTCACACAGTGCAGTACCGTGAAATACTGCAGGTGTGCAAATTGCTGGAGATATTGAATTTCCAGACATCTAGACATATAACAAGTGATATATTTACCTTCAAGGCACAGAAGATACATGAATGCCCCATACACAGATGTCCCGACAACCTTCTGTAACTCCGGCGAAACACATCGATATGCCAGAATACCTGCAAGTACACAAGAAAAAAACATATACAGTCACATAAGTTCATTAAAATATTTTGAGTCTTGCAAATAGATAAATTTCCATGCCACCATATTATTATCAAGTTAGAGTAGCCTTGAATTATGGAGTATCACGATACACATATTTCTTACATTCGCTGTTGTTGTTGTTGTTGTTGTTCCTAATTGTTAACTTTTAGTATTTTGAAGGACCCTGCAAGTATCATGCAAATATTTTTCAATAAAATTGGTTCTGGAGGGTGTTATAACATGATCTCTGACATGGATATAGGTAGATCCACCTGTCATTTTGGTTGATTACTATGTTAGATAATCACAGTGGTGGTAGATCGTTATCCACCCGAGACTTCATGTTTATAGCCCGAGGGAGGAGGGGAAATGTCATAGTTCTACAGACATCACTGTTATTCTTAAACAAAATATTTGAAAAATTACATGACATATAAAACGTGCCAAGCTAAATGCCAATCTAAACATACAACTACTTGGTTAAATATTTTAAGCATTGCATAATTGTTTTTAAATGTAACTAAACATTATGTCAAAAAAAGGAGAAATTTACAGTTTAGCCCAGTTCAGTAATTACTTATAAAGATCATGTCCCTTTAAAATCTCTCCAGCTTTTAGCACAGTTTGCTCACAGGAATTTGGATATTACAACTCTGCATGTCCAAGAGTAATAATTTGCATACCCCTTACTGTAAATCGCTGTTAGACATACATTGCATGATGAAGAGGCCCGCTCAATAAAGCTTCTTATGAAGTAAACATATAAAACAGGTTTCTCATTAAATAATTGTGTTTTGGTTTTATTTTTTTACAAAACAATAAAGAATTACCAGAAAAGTTTTGTATTTAGTACAGCTAAATTATTAACTTATATTTTTCTTCATTGAAGTCAAGTACAGTCATGTTTGTTTTAGCTATAACCTAGAAAATATTCAACATAGCAATGCTAAACAAAGAAATAACTTTAATCTGGCCTCAACTTATATACTTGAACTGCTCATGAGAATATATGTATACAAAAAGTAGTTTGCTCACAGGAACTTGAAAATATAACAATTCCCATTAAAGTGAAGCAAACCATGTTACCAACTGGGCTATATTATATGACTGCATGAGCCAGACATCTCAAATGTTGTAATCGATTTTTGCAAACATTTTTCATTGTTTTAATTCTTGAACAAGGTCCTGACTTGAAATTTATCTAAACTTAATCTTCCATTCTGTCATTAATGTCATAATATGGGGAGGCTGCTTCATTAAAGATTTATCCCAGACATGTCTAGAACAATTAAATGTCTTAGATTGTATCTGTCTCTAACATAAGGAACAGGAACTAATTGGCAATTCACACACACACGCCAGGTTCATATCAACATCAAAGAATTATGCAAATTGGCACACAGGTATTGATTCCCTGGGCCACGCATGTCCATATAAGGTAATGCCATTACAGCTGAAACAGCGGAAATATCCAGGTATTGATTTTGCAACCACTGTAAACATGCTCTCAATAAGAAATAAATCAGCTGTCTCAATACAAGCATGATGGAACTGAAAATCGATTTTATATAGTATAAAACTTGCAATTGAAATTCAGAAAAAGGTATCATTAGGCCTTCAGTATGCAATATGTCTACCAGCAAAGTAATAAACATGCTGCTTTTATGCACTTGTCAATGTTTGTACATTATTTATCTATTCCCATGGAAATCTAGAATCCATATGTTTTTATGTTTGTTTAAGAAGTAGCACAGCATTGCTGTTAATCAGGATTTTATTAGAGCTGATTGCACTGTGACAATTTTACAGGCATAAAAGGTAGCATTCGTTGCACCATTTTACCACATACAGCTTCCCCACGTCCCTTTGTCCCTGCTACAGGATGCAGAATCTGATTACAATACGACCAAATCAATAATTTTATTTTCAAACCAGACTCCAATTAATCTATAGGTTAATGATAATTTCAGCGACCCAACTGTGAACAAATAATTTTGTTCTGTTACGTTTTATAAAACTATAATACTGCCTTAGTATTAATTCCTATTATAGAATAGAACTTGAGACTTTGGAAGCACAGCAAATGTACATTCTGAATAAAACTGAATGGCATTAAAGTCTGAGATGAATCGATTACAGACAGATGAACATTTTAATATCAAATTCAATACCTGTCATTACCTAAATAAGATCATATTTGCAAAACTGTACAATGAATAATTAAAGCAGTAATTGTTGTGTATGGTGTAAATAAAACTGCCGTAACACTAGCTTTGTCAGGCACTCACGTACAATAAACGTACAATACACGTACAATTAATACACGCAGGTTAGACAGCCACGTATATACACACGTCAGACCACATAATATAGCATGTATGGATCAAAAACAAATTACAACAAAGGTGGACATTTATTTAAATGTAACATGTATATACTAATGTGAGAACCTTCTGGTCTTTACACTGTGTGATATACCTCATGTTTACACTGTGTGATATACCTCATGTTTACACTGTGTGATATACCTCATGTTTACACTGTGTGATATACCTCATGTTTACACTGTGTGATATACCTCATGTTTACACTGTGTGATATACCTCATGTTTTAACACCCTTTAATCAGCATGTAGTGGGTTGTACAAATTGCTAAACGAACATCCATGTTTTCGAACATTCATTACATATTATATATAACTCCTGTTATATATTTTGATATAAAACTCATCATCTGTGACGAACATTGGACGTTTCACCAAAAGAAATGGCTCCAAAGTTCACTAATATATACCACATAGCTGGCTTTTATATGAAAGGGAACAGGAGTGTTCGGATAGCAATTCAGTGTATAAGTATAATACTGGATATTTAACTTTCAACCATCTAGTGACATGTGACTACGGTGTATATATAATAGCAATAATATTTATTCATTAATTTCTCATGCTATTCATAAATAATCCTTGAAGATAATTTGCTTATACAGAGTCGAAATTTACCATATATTAACTACAACCATAAGTAATAAACTAATATTTCATCCAATTATGTTTACACAAAGCAACCCCAGTTCAAACCTGGTCAAGTTTCAAGCCTGTGTCCCCAAAATCTATTAATGAAAATCAGTTTATTGATTAGATATGAAATGTATACAATTAATATTCAAACAACCCTGATCAATTAACTGATAGGAAAAAATTGACTAGCTGTCAGTCCAAAAAATGATAAAACAGTTTTGACTGACATTAATTTAGTATCATAAAATCGCTCTTAATTCAGTTTGTTTGGACAGGAATCAAAACTTTATATGGGTCAAAGTAGTTAAGGATTTTGGCGACGTTGTTTGCAACTTTTAGACTAATCTTTGATAGTATCGGAGATTATCACGTCAGATGTACTGATACCAATCTATCATTTGTAAGTAAACAGTCGTTTGTCTAACACTGTCCCAGAAATAATTCGTAAACATGTAGGTTGCAATTGTGAATCACAGCGTGGGTTGTCTCCTAGGTGTCTCCAGGAAAATGTTGGGGGTTCACTTGCTAACTAGACATGGATTATCCACCAAAAGATCATTTTTATAAAGAAAACAGACTTCTTTTCTTGTTTAATTTGTTTTTGTAATTTACATTATATTACTCGAGCATCATATAACTAGAAAATAAAAACAGCCATACAATTTAAAGAAGGAAAAGTTATTTCAAATTTTCTTTGTGCATCTTTTAAATATACGTTACAAGTGTCCCACTACAGCGATCCCACTACAGTAGGCGTTTTATATTAATGTTTCCTTAATCAGATGAACCGTTAATCAGAGTTTTGTTCTTTATTTTTATAGTATCAGTGAAAGACCTGAGGATACAGGCACTCTGAATCTATCTATGACCTACAAGAAAAAATTACACCAAAGTTAATAATCTATCATCTATGCTCTTCCATTATGTCATTTCTCTATTCTCTGTTCCATTCTCTATTCTCTGTTCCATTCTCTATTCTCTGTCCCATTCTATATTCTCTGTTCTGTTCCATTCTCTATTCTCTGTTCCATTCTCTATTCTCTGTTCCATCTATTCTCTGTTCTGTTCCATTCTCTATTCTCTGTTCCATTTTCTATTTTCTGTTCTGTTCCTTCTCTATTCTCTGTTCTATTCTCTGTTCCATTCTCTATTCCCCTCCACACTGGTTGTTTTGGCTTGTTACCGAGCTTGACAATAAGATGATTTACGTTACTCTGTCAGGTATTGTTCCTGTACTTATTCTCCAGGAATTCTAATGTACATTTGTCACACAATGTTTTTTTAACAATAGAAATTTGCACCACATTTGTATGCTTTTTGAGAATTTACCCATCATAATCATTGTGGTGAGTTGACAATTTTTTCTAAAGATGGTCAAATTGGCGTTGATTTTTTGTATATCTTTTGTTTAAATAGCAAAATCACTGCAAACCTGAAGTAGGCTAATAGGAGGTGTTTCACAAGATAATAAAGTTTTGTCTAAATTCAGAAGTAATGGAGCAAAAGTCTTGTCAATTTACCTACTTTCAAATGGCCAGTTGGTGTAATTATGATTTTTTATTTGTTTATTTTTATAACGTAATTAGCTTAAATACTTTTCTACCCAAATTTTCTTTGACAACTTCATGGAAGAGCATTTACCCTTATCAAGTTGGTAAAAACTCAGACTTTGGATCGCAATTTACAAGTTCTTTATACATGTACAAAACCTTTATCCAATCTTTATATCTTTTTTATTAACTTTGTTCTGTCCAGAACCTTCTGAACATTATTTTCCAAATTAAAAGCATAGCCGTCATCAACCGTTATAGAACATATTGTGAATAAATGCAATAATTAGACAGGACTGCTACCATATTGATCTGTTTCAGTAACCAGGTGGAAATGTTGCCATGTTGGCAGAATAAACAAACATAATAACAGCGTCATAGCTACATTTGTATGAATAATAGCACCACTTTGTTGCGCAATTCCTGGAGATTGTTTCTCGACGCCGCCCCAGGACTACTATTTTGATGAATCATTATATTCTAATATTGGTAATACTGGGAACTGTGTTTATTGTCATTGATCTCTGTATGTCACTTTTCCCGAGTATCACTGCTTATTATTCAATCACAATCGCAAAACTTCATGACATAAATTCTGCTGAAACCAATACTGCTGAGTAGAATATTTGTTTCATGACATGTCATATGTTAATAGAGTTTTATGTTAAAGCTACATGCAGATTTATTCAACTATCAACAAAAGCTGTTCTTGTATAATAACATCTTTATTTCGAATTTCTTTAATATGTATTTCTTTTTTATAAATAAAGGATTGTGAACAAAAAATCTCCATTTATAATCTATTCTGTATCAATCAAGATGTCACATATTATTGAAGTTCATGACTACTTACAATTTTTTTTTTATTTCAAGTACGTAACATGTCAGATTGAAAACAAACGCTTTTTTGTGACGCTTTTACCGCAGAACTCTATTAACAGTATAACATTATTTCTTTCAAATCGATTCAAAATGACCTTCCCCATTAAGGTGACGGTTCAATTAAAAGAAACTCTGGTGCAGTACAAATAATTAGCCGCTGCCCATTAATTTTCAGATTATCGTGATAAGTCACCAAGTACACAATACATGCATTATAGGCAAACTATTGATGAATCACTAAAATACACTTTTCAATTTCCGTTTTATTTTACTTTATGAATTGCGTATACATTAAAATCGGGCTAACTTCAGGGCGGAGGGTTACTAATCTATAATCAATACATGTAAGCTGCTTTATGTGGGTAGCGGAGATCACCGCAAAGATAAGTAGACCTGGGTCGGATAAGTTTTGATTTATCAACGAGACAAGATTAGCTATTTTATCCCAACATATGAGAGACACGCGACTAACACTTACAATTACCTTAAAACCGACTTGCGAGTTAATGTGCCATGATGTTGTTTGCATTAGAGAGTAGATCTGACTTTCTGTCTCCGGGCAAGAAAAAAAACTCTTTGATGTCATCTTAATTGCTCTTTCAAATATAGAAACAAGATTATTCTTGACATTCGCAGTACAAGTTTGAGAATGAAAAAAAAAAGAAAATACTAAATTTGTATACAAAAGAGATGTCCAATAACATGGTAATAGCAATCCAAGAGATTCATTCAATTTGATCGGTAGACACAATATGACTCAGGTATAAAATTTCCACCACAACAAAGATTGTTATAGTTATGATATTTCAAGCATGTGCAGACACAGGCTGGTAAGTTGTAGAAAGAACAAATTAATTCAGAATAAATACTGATCTATTTGAGACAATCAGAATAAATACTGATCTATTTGAAACAATCATTCCGTTTTGCTATTTTACGCCATTAATATCTTGTATTGCTTTGTATTGTCTAGTCCATATTCATGCTACCAAATATTTTGATCAAGGTGGGCGAATCCTTGACATGCCTTACAAATTGATTACATATTCACCTTTGTAGCACGACTTGCTAAAGTACCCATCAGCACAGAAATATGCTAAATTTGGTTCAATTTTAGTATTGGTTTATTATACTTACGACAACATTACCATTGCTTTACTCAACTTGCATAAGTCCACGAGTGGAAAAAATTCCCTTCCCGGGACTGCGGCCCGATAAGGGAGCCGCTAATAGGTTAACCCAATACCTCCGAAATCAGAACGAGGCTTACTTCCTCTTATTCCGCAAATTCTAATTAAGGAGGGGTGGGATTAATGTTGTCGTAAGTATAATAAACCAATACTAAAATTGAACCAAATTTAGCATATTGGTATATTGATTACTTACGACAACATTACCATTGCGACTTTAACAAAATTAACATGGGGTGGAAATAAGTAGCCTGTTATGATAGGTAGAATGTATCAAGGGAATTTGAACAAACTAAAACTAACAAGCAAAGGGGAATGATCAAACCTGCTATAATCGCAAGAAATTAGAGCAGATTAGAAACTGCAGAAACAACTAACTGACACTCACCCATATATAGGGGTCCTGCTTGGTTCACAATACACAAATTGAAGGAGACTCCATGACATCTCCAGAAGAGGTGAAAATAACATGGTGAATGTGGCACGTGCAGTCCTATTCCCAAGTACATGTAGAAGTTCGGAACCTCTACTACACCCGTAGCTAATTCAAAGGTGTAAATTGTCAAATATGGTACATTAAACCGTCCGTCTGTCAAGAAGGTCAAGGGCAATTAAGCCCAGCACCATTGAATAATCGACAATATCAAGCATATCTATCAGAAGAATATGTTTGTATTAAATTGATTGTTAATAGAGAACCAGTATCAATAAATCCCAATTAGATACTTACATAAACAGTTTAAGTTTCATATAATTAACTGTATAGGCAATAAACTATAAACACAAAGTAACATTTAACTGTGTGCAAATGGGTAAAATAAAACATGCATATGGGAAACATTTTAACCAGCTATAACAGTACCATCGGTAAGGCTGGTACATGCAAAACATGCATATGTAATAAAGTTTGGTTCGAAACCCGAAAGTTAGTGACTTGCAGACAACCTAGTCATCTAACTGGTCGGGTAGCGAAGCTCCGATGATGAACTGGGCAGCAACCAAAGGAACCAGAGCAGCCAATTTGTTATTGAGCTGGGAACAATCCCTTAGGTAGAATCTAACAAAGGGGTTGTCCGAATTCCAGCAGCATGCTTTTAGAATGCATTCTAAGTGAATTGAATTAGACCCTGCTAAGGATGAAGACAACGCTCTGACTTCATGCGCTGTAGGGTTTGACCCTGGTAGATCGGTCTTTTGCACATTATAGGCCACTTTAATGGTTTCCCCAATCCATCTAGAAATGGAAGCCAAAGAAATTTCTTTAGTAGCGTGCAGAAAAAGTGGCAGAAAAAGTCTCTTTCTGCCCCGCCGCCAAAACCCTGAGTGCTCCAGGTAGATTCTTAAAGCCCTAACCGGACAGAGGCTAAAAGAAATGGTAGCACCTGAGGGGGGTAGAGCCGGAATAACCAGTGGTAAGCTATGAACTGAAGGTCGCTGGTTCTTAGCCAAAAACCTGGTAAGAATGTATGGTAACTGAAGACACGTCTGCAGCAAAAGCAATAGATTCTTCAGTCCCCCGTAACTGACTGGTGATAGAGCCAGTAGGAGGAGCCTCTAACTTCTGAGATGGGCAGATGAACGTTACAAGGTGAATATGGTACCATCATGAGTCCTTCAATTCGGTCAAGGACAATAAGTCCACCACCATCTAAAGTCATAATCGACAATTTCAAGCAAATCTATGGAACAGAAATTGCTAGTATTACTAGATCATCTAAATAAGTATGGACCACTTGATTCAAAAACTTACAATAACAACTTCATAACTGAGGTGTAAACACATTTTGAACATTGTGATATGAAGTGCTTACCAACCAAGATAAGCAAACAATCAATAAAACTGCAATCGATTATTATGCCTACCGTTATAGACTTAGGCAAGGCCAAGTCAGCTAACTGGTAGAGGAGCACAACCTAATGACTGACTGGATCTAGTGAAAACAATATTTACGATAGAACGTAACAAATAATTTGTGAATTTTAAGTCAAATAAATGCTCTGACTTGTGCAGTCTTATTGGAATTGAAAAGGGTATATACCCAGACAAAAATCAGTCAGTTTGTTACTGGAATCTCTCTAGAAAAAGGTAAAAAGAGATCCCTCTAGTAGCACTAGAGTGAATCGACTAAGATGGAAGTGTAATAAGAACTGCTCTACACTATTCTGCCAAGCTAAACCTCCGTGCCCTCAGAGTAACCCAGTGAAGGGCCTCCTGGAGGTACACTTATGTGAACTATTACCGAAAATTAGTCTGAGATGTAGTTAGAACAGACAAACTGCATACTGATTCGGAATGGAGGATAGTGGCAGATGTAGAATGTAACCATGGTAACCTCACTTAGGGGTTAACGCAGTGGTGAAGACACCAAGATGGACAGAAGTGCTGAGACAAGGGAACCCTATTAAAATTAAAATAATCGAATTTATTTATTAAGGATAACACATTAAGTAAGTGAACAAATCTTACATGTGGCCCTTAAGGAACAACTTTAGGGTTACCAAAGCCAACCTGAGAGACCCTTAAAAATGCATTAAGGGTAGCTCTACTAAACCCCTAGACCACGGCAGAAAGTCACCTTGAATGTGGCTGTGCACATGCACGCGCCCCCCACCCACTTTTGTTCTGATCACGGCAGAATGTCACCTTGAATGTGGTTGTGCACCCGCACCCACCTCCACTTTTGTTAAAGTAAAAGGCCAACGAGACTTTAACCTAGCATGTAGATCTAGCCGAAAAGAACTGTGTCTCCGTACGAATGTGGCATATATAGAAACATTAAATAAAGAGATGCGCCACATTTATCTCAAAACCGCCTGAGGGTAAGACTTCAACGAGGAGAAGTCCGGTTCCTAAGGCATAATTAATTTACGGATTAGAAGCCGGGCCTAAAAATCAGTATAGCCTACCAAGACGTTAGGAACATAATCATACTGATAAAACCAGTGATTCATTTTGAAATCTGCTTTAATAAGTCCCTGGGACTCACATATTTTGAAACAATGGGTCCAAACTAAAAAACAATGGGTCGAAAGATTTTTTCAAATCAAATTTTGTTAAATATAATTTATATAACCAGTGTTTCATTACGAATTCAGTCTGAATTAGTCCCTAGAACTCACATAGATCCGAACAATGAGTCCCATGAAAATTGGTTCTGTGATGGTGTTGACAACAGTTTGTCGAAAGATTCAAAACAGAATTAAAAAGACTAGAATATAGGCTAGGCCAAGTGACTTTGATTTGCCTTATTTTAATTGTTCATTCTTCTTCTTTAGATTAAGTTACCGTGTAGAATTTCTTAAATTAGTTTTCAGATTCAATTGATGCATGCCATGGGATGCACATTTTTGAAATGATGGGTCCACAGAAAAAAGTGTGAGTCGGGGACTCGGGATGCGTAGCAAATGAAACGCTGTAGACCTACTCTAAACTGGCAGAAACACTAGGATACTGTATCCTGGTTCTCGCAAGACTAAAAAGGGAGGAGAATGAACAAACTACGCGAACTATCATCAGTACCCTTAGGGTAATGGAGAGTGAACCCTGGTACTACAGCCCATTAACTGTATGACTGTATGGAGGAGTGGGTAGGGTAAGGAATCTAGAAAGTGATCCTAGCTGCAAGAACTGGAGACAATAACGTCAAAAGCGGCATTACGTAATTGTCGATATTTCACAAGTGAAACACAACCATGAAATATAAGGTTTATCATAAAATCCACAATAAAAACAAAAAGACTGTTGTCTTGTGGCTGGTATGGGGCACGAACTAGGGACTCCTCGCTACAGGGGGAAGTATGTGCCACTGTAAATAAGAAAAGCTATTGTAAATATAAACCTACCTCAACAAAGGTGGTGATATAATTTGATATCATTAACTTACAAATAAGCGGCCCACAGAGCAAAGTAGTGGGGTATTTGATAGATACTGTATACAATATTAGTAAAAGTATCCATATCAACCGGGCAGGGCTTTAAAGAAAGCGCTTATTTCTCTTTTTGGGAAAAATACAAGGTTTCATAAATTAAGTAAATATGACATTAATATACTTTATTTATATTGTCATCCATTATTTACCATAATTATTAACTTCCATGTTGGAATTTACTTAGCAGCCAAAAACACACTGCAGAATTCATGCTTTTTCTCAAATTCTGAGAGACTGTTGTTTTCCGATTGGGAAATATTTTTGCCACAGTTGGGAAAAAACAGTCCAATTTTCTGTTGGGAAGATCCCCTTTACAGGCCTCTATTATATAAGGTAAAAAAGCCCTGCCGGGTAGACGAGTCTAAGTAGCAGGGGGAAATAACCCCCTATCTCTTAATGACACCCTTGGATATAAATATTACTGCCGCTAAATAAAATAAATGCTTATATACCTGCAAGTCTGTTGAGCATGAACATAAACAACAGACCTGCAGTCATCATCTATTAAACCGTAACCAGGGCAGGAAACGGTTGCAGAGTTACTTGTCCATAATCCACAGATCATGGCGGAGAAACCGTAGTAACTAAAATCATCCTAGATAGGTCAATTCTTGTGACAGACCTCGAGAGTAGGTACTGACTTCTAACGAGGTTACCTGCAAACTAGTTCAATAGTTAAGTCCATAAGGACAGAAAAGAACAAAGTCATTCACTAAGAATCTTTAGTTAAAGACAAGTATCGGATTCCTCCGTAGTGGGTATAAGCAAGACCACGAGAGGAATATACTTTAAATTTAAATACTCTGTAAGGATTATTAGTAAACACATAGATCCTTAAGATACAAAAGCATTCAATAAGGATCTAAAATCGATAACAAAGGCAGACAATGCTAAAGAAGTGTTTATAAATAAAAGGACTTCACTCTTGGAATGCGGTTATAATACCAAAGAGAAAAGATTATCCCAATAACAGCACTGTCTAGGAATTATGATTTTCTAAAGAGGTCTAAGTCCTATTGTTGCAAGTGTTTCCGACATAACACTGAAAAGAAGAACAAGAAAGTGTCCCGGACACATTTTATAATCCATATGTTATCTATAATTGCTATCATATGATTTGATTTACTGTTTGTTCCTTGTCATGTTCACATTGTTATGAATATTAAAATAAAATATTCTATTCTATTGAATCTGCGATTATACAACACGTAAGAAAATATAATAACAGAAGGTAGTCCATGACTAAGAAGAAACAGTCCAGACTCTATTGTGCCCATCGCGGAGGGGCTACCCTGTCGTGTTTGTTGGTGGAGGGACTTTAACCTCAGAACAACACGCACACACATGACTAAGAAGTATTACCTGAATAATCACAGTTACCCCTGTGCCTGGACTGTCGGGAAGGTGACCTAGATGAGTCCGAGTTGGAGCTGTTCTGAGGACCTTCCGCAAACCCTTTAGGGAGAGTCTCTGCCAACACCGTGATCCCCCCCATTACCGGTCAGCTAACTGAACAAGGGTTGAAAGGGGAACCAGGTATCTCTTTTCTCTTCTTCTCTGCCACCACCGTGATCCCCCCCATTACCGGCCAGCGAACTGGGACAAGGGTTGAAAGGGGAACCAGGCAGTTTCCGTCTGGGTTGGGGTTTATCCTGGGCGTAAGGGGTACTCATTTCCCCCTTCGAGCAGGACTCCCCACCCAGCGGTGGCTTGGTCACTTGCGACATTTTAATGCGCTAAAAATAGAAAAAGTACAACAGCGAGTGCTAGACACACGAACTGTAAATGTAGAAAAGGTGTATAACGATAAAGAAATACCAAAATAAAGTCAACAAAACACAAAACCCGTGGAAGAAACGCAAAATTGAGCCACTCGAAATTACCTGATCCTTTCGAAATCAGCGCGAGTGGAATAAGAGGAAGTAAGCCTCGTTCTGATTTCGGAGGTATTGGGTTAACCTATTAGCGGCTCCCTTATCGGGCCGCAGTCCCGGGAAGGGAATTTTTTCCACTCGTGGACTTATGCAAGTTGAGTAAAGCAATGGTAATGTTGTCGTAAGTAATCAATATACCAATACAATTACTCATATGTATGGGATGCGTTTACTTTATAGCCTGCATTACAACACAGATAAACTGTTCATTGCTACCATGTGTAATTATAAGATTGCGTTATCAAAGTGAAAAAAACTCAAAGAAACTATTCATTACTACCTTACCATGTGCAATTACTAAAACAATATAAGAGTCGCTGCCGTTCCGGCAGTGAATAAACATGACACCCGAGTTGTCAATCACTTATCCATTTAACCAATCAAACCACTATGTACCTCCACAACAATAGCAGGTGCAACTGTATTATAATAAAATACTCCAACATCAACAATAGGGTGGAGTTGTCTAAGTACTGGCATCATGTTAATTATGGATGTACCAGACTTGAAAATCTTTACTTAATCAAAGGCACTGATAGAGCATTCAGGCACTGATAGAGCATTCATACAAGATCAATGAATGTATTTTGACATAATAATTTTTGTTGAAAACCAGAAGCCATTTACTGTTTTCTTGTAAACAAGCTGAAATTACCTTATTTTGAAAAAAAAACAAAGGCAATAACTTCATAATGCATGAGTCAAGTTATGAGTCAAGTTAACTCATCGTTAATCTCGTCCTCGATCTTATTAAACCTTCAAATTCAAGTTGGTGAAAATCAGAAGCTGTTTACTAAAGTTATTGCATAAAAAAAAAAAATGAAATTCCCTTTGGCATAATCAAGGGCTATAATGCCATAATGCTCAAACAGGTTTTGCTCATTGTTAAAGGTTACCCAAGATCTTACCGAAACAAACCTACAAATCAAACATTGTGACAATCTGTTTACCGAAGTTATGGTGTCCACAAGAATGCATTACGTGGCCCCGCCTTAATTCCATTAAGCGATGGGAAAGTTTATCTTAGCAGGATTTGATTATGGTTATTTCAACAATAAAACACGTTTAAATACATTTTTACTGAAACAATGCGATAATTAAATGTTTTAATTTTATAATATGCAAACTTTTTAAGCCGAAATTAAAGTTTTATTTCATACCCCAGCCAACCCCGTTTTCGCTCTTGGAGAAAGGGATGAATTGGGTATGAAAGTTAATACTCGGGCCACATAATGGAGCTAAGGGATAACAATGGACAATGTACCATTGCATAAACTCGATTTTTCTTGGCCAGTGGAGCACAACGTGTTGCCCTCTGGCACTACTGTAATAAATTTTATATATATATATATACATATATAAAGTTTGATGAAGATATATAAAGATGAAAAAGTTACACCCATGTTAACTTTGTGTTAGAACATCCTTTGAACCCAGAAATTGACCCTGACTGTGACCTCGTCATTAATATATTGGTAAGGTCACATGACTATTGTAATGAAGACTATAATACTTAAAATGTGATGAAGAAATATGAAGAAATGAAAAAGTTATACACAATGTTGTTTTTGGGACCAACAAATGACCTTTGAACCTTTTTTGACTATTGTCATGGTATATTGCAAAAGTTTGATGGAAAAATGTAAGAAAAAGAAGAATTTCAGCAAACATTATTTTGATCATCGCCGGAAGGAATGACACACAATGATGGACAAGTTATCCCTATGTATTACTTTGAAATTCTATTTCAAAAAGGAGAAACAAAAATGTGGTATTAAAAATAAATTAAATGGGCATATTGCCCAGGCGCTACTACTAGGGGAAATACGGTATATGGTGATTGTGGTACATAGCACCCATGCACTACTATTAGGGGTAATACGGTATATGGTGATTGTGGTACATAGCGCCCAGGCACTACTGCTAGGGGAAATACGGTATATGGTGATAGTGGTACATAGCTCCCAGGCACTACTACTAGGGGAAATACGGTATATGGTGATTGTGGTACATAGCACCCAGGCACTACTATTAGGGGAAATACGGTATATGGTGATTGTGGTACATAGCACCCAGGCACTACTGCTAGGGGAAATACGGTATATGGTGATTGTGGTACATAGCGCCCAGGCGCTACTACTAGGGGAAATACGGTATATGGTGATTGTGGTACATAGCGCCCAGGCACTACTACTAGGGGAAATACGGTATATGGTGATTGTGGTACATAGCACCCAGGCACTACTGCTAGGGGAAATACGGTATATGGTGATTGTGGTACATAGCACCCAGGCGGTACTACTAGGGGAAATACGGTATATGGTGATTGTGGTACATAGCACCCAGGCACTACTGCTAGGGGAAATACGGTATATGGTGATTGTGGTACATAGCACCCAGGCACTACTATTAGGGGAAATACGGTATATGGTGATTGTGGTACATAGCGCCCAGGCACTACTACTAGGGGAAATATGGTATATGGTGATTGTGGTACATAGCGCCCAGGCACTACTATTTTTTTAAATACGGTATATGGTGATGTGATTGTGGTACATAGCACCCAGGCACTAGGGGAAATACGGTATATGGTGATTGTGGTACATAGCACCAAGGCGCTACTACTAGCGGAAATACGGTATATGGTGATTGTGGTACATAGCACCCAGGCGCTACTACTAGGGGAAATACGGTATATGGTGATTGTGGTACATAGCACCCAGGCACTACTAATAGAGGAAATACGGTATATGGTGATTGTGGTACATAACACCCAGGCACTACTACTAGGGGAAATATGGTATATGGTGATTGTGGTACATAGCGCCCAGGCACTACTATTTTTTGAAATACGGTATATGGTGATGTGATTGTGCTACATAGCACCCAGGCACTAGGGGAAATACGGTATATGGTGATTGTGGTACATAGCACCAAGGCGCTACTACTAGCGGAAATACGGTATATGGTGATTGTGGTACATAGCACCCAGGCGCTACTACTAGGGGAAATACGGTATATGGTGATTGTGGTACATAGCACCCAGGCACTACTAATAGAGGAAATACGGTATATGGTGATTGTGGTACATAACACCCAGGCACTACTACTAGCGGAAATACGGTATATGGTGATTGTGGTACATAGCGCCCAGGCGCTACTACTAGGTGAAATACGGTATATGGTGATTGTGGTACATAGCGCCCAGGCGCTACTACTAGGGGAAATACGGTATATGGTGATTGTGGTACATAGCGCCCAGGCGCTACTACTAGGGGAAATACGGTATATGGTGATTGTGGTACATAGCACCCAGGGGCTACTACTAGGGGAAATTCGGTATATGGTGATTGTGCTACATAGCACCCAGGCGCTACAACTAGGGGAAATACGGTATATAGTGATTGTGGTACATAGCACCCAGGCGCTACTACTAGGGGAAATACAGTATATGGTGATTGTGGTACATAGCACCCAGGCACTACTATTATTTGAAATACGGTATATGGTGATGTGATTGTGGTACATAGCACCCAGGCACTACTACTAGGGGAAATACGGTATATGGTGATTGTGGTACATAGCACCCAGACACTACTTCTAGGGGAAATACGGTATATGGTGATTGTGGTACATAGCGCCCAGGCGCTACTACTAGTGGAAATACGGTATATGGTGATTGTGGTACATAGCACCCAGGCACTACTACTAGGGGAAATACAGTATATGGTGATTGTGGTACATAGTACCGAGGCACTACTATTATTTGAAATACGGTATATGGTGATTGTGGTACATAGCGCCCAGGCACTACTGCTAGCGGAAATACAGTATATGGTGATTGTGGTACATAGCACCCAGGCGCTACTACTAGGGGAAATACGGTATATGGTGATTGTGGTACATAGCGCCCAGGCACTACTACTAGGGGAAATACGGTATATGGTGATTGTGGTACATAGCGCCCAGGCGGTACTACTAGGGGAAATACGGTATATGGTGATTGTGGTACATAGCGCCCAGGCACTACTACTAGGGGAAATACGGTATATGGTGATTGTGGTACATAGCACCCGGCACTACTACTAGCGGAAATACGGTATATGGTGATTGTGGTACATAGCGCCCAGGCACTACTACTAGGGGAAATACGGTATATGGTGATTGTGGTACATAGCGCCAAGGCACTACTACTAGGGGAAATACGGTATATGGTGATTGTGGTACATAGCACCCAGGCGCTACTACTAGGGGAAATACGGTATATGGTGATTGTGGTACATAGCACCCAGGCACTACTACTAGGGGAAATACAGTATATGGTGATTGTGGTACATAGTACCCAGGCACTACTATTATTTGAAATACGGTATATGGTGATTGTGGTACATAGCGCCCAGGCACTACTGCTAGCGGAAATACAGTATATGGTGATTGTGGTACATAGCACCCAGGCGCTACTACTAGGGGAAATACGGTATATGGTGATTGTGGTACATAGCGCCCAGGCACTACTACTAGGGGAAATACGGTATATGGTGATTGTGGTACATAGTACCCAGGCACTACTGCTAGGTGAAATACGGTATATGGTGATTGTGGTACATAGTACCCAGGCACTATTATTATTTGAAATACGGTATATGGTGATTGTGGTACATAGCGCCCAGGCACTACTGCTAGCGGAAATACAGTATATGGTGATTGTGGTACATAGCACCCAGGCGCTACTACTAGGGGAAATACGGTATATGGTGATTGTGGTACATAGCGCCCAGGGTCTACTGATAGCAGAAATATGGTATATGGCGAATGTGGTACATAGCACCCAGGGACTACTTTTATTTGAAATACGGTATATGGTGATGTGATTGTGGTACATAGCACCCAGGCACTACTACTAGGGGAGATATGGTATTGCTTTTAATTTAGAAGGAAAACATTCAGGAAGTTTTTAATCTTTTAAAATAGTGTCCTAATTACTAAGTTATTGATTTTTCCCATCCATGTATCATCATTTAAATGTCATTCAAGGGGAAATTGAACATGTCAGTAAAAGCTTGGAAACCCATTCATCATGAAACATATATGTCCTGGATAAATGGCTTTTAAATAATAACACTGGATGAGAACTGTATCCATGGGACACATCAAGATGCCCCAGATTCCATTTGGAATAAAATATAGCACAAGAAAGGCACACATTCAAAAATATTTATTATTGAGACTTTTGAAAAACTAGTAACAGGGTAAACTGAATTATCAAATTATCGAAATTGGATCATGAGGCCATCCTTAAAAAATCATTGGTTTGCTGTGCTCCGACCCAAAAAAGTTTTAGGTGGGTAGGTAGGTAGGTAGGTGAATGTTTTTTTTCCAAAGACAGTAAAAAACATAAGAAATAAAAGGAAAAATATTCTTAAAATATATAGCAAGAAAAAAAAAAGTTAAAGAATTGCAATAAAAAGTTTTGAGTAGGGCTCTTTTTAGTGAGGGAGCAAACCAACAATTTTTTACAGATAGCCCAATAAACAAAAAAGATATGACCATTTCAAGGTGAGTGAGTTTTACTGATACAGATATAAAGTTGCAATTTGAGAACTATGACATAATTATCTAAATTACCATAATATGGATTTTTTTTATGATAATTAACTGATTTATAGGGAAAATCACAAAAATTACACAAAAGTGTAATAATACATTATTATGATCAGAAGGATTTCACATTCATTTTCAGTGATTTTCTTTGTTCTAAAATGATATTTATCAATATTTGTGATGCCTGAACAATGCATATCTTCACTTGAAGGGTGATTATTTTAATTTTGATCAGAAACTGTTGAAGGTATGTATGTTTGTATGTACATGTATGTATGGGGTTTAAAGTCACTGTTAATAATCATTCTGAGTCACATCATGATGGTGTCTACCTGCAGCAGTGAACTCAATGTCCTAGAACTACCAATTATATATACTGAAGCGAAAAAGAAACGCAACTCGTGAATTTCCGCTATATAGTGTATATACTGCACACTTAATTCCACATAATATTCCAAAGAAATCCCAAGATTTTTTGCAAAAAAAAAGTTGCAGTTAGAGAAAGGACACAACTGTGATTTTGTAGGCGTTTTAATCACAGTACACTTTGTAACATGAAATTCGAATATTGAGAACGTTGAAGGAAGTGTATTTAAGAAAATGTTGAATGTTAGTGTGTACACAATCTTGCTTTTTATATGTATAAGTCGGACTATCATTTGTTGTACTTACCTGCTCTCTATGTATATGTCGTCTAAAAATTGTTGTTATGATACTATTAAATTTGGTAGTGTACATTGTAGGGGCCTATTCTCAGACGATATAAAAAGAAGGGACATTTTCTCTAGATGCAAGGACAATTATGATATTACTTTTTTAGTTGATACACATTCTGAAGATCATGTTGAGTCTCAGTGGAAAAGCGAGTGGGACTTTGATGCTAAATTCTGTTCATTTTCAAGTGTGAGTTGATTTTTTTAATTTAATAGAAAGTTTTGTAAATACTTCAATAGTCATAGGTGGCGATTGGAACGTCCCGTTAGATTACGAAAAATACACAAACAACTATAAACATAACAAGAGCATAAAGAATTGCAGGGCAATCCTTAGTCCCCCACCGGCCCAGACAAACATTTTCCAGACATTTTCTATGATGGAGGTCAAAGATCAAGGTCAAGGTCACAATGACTTTATTTTGGTACGCGACACACCGCTATCTCAAGATGTATTCACATACAAAGTTTGGTGACTCTAAGTGTTATAGTATTAAAAATACAGTCCGGACAAGCATTTTCTATGACAGAAGTCACAGGTCAAGGTCACAATGACCTTATTTTGGTACGCGACACACCACTATCCCAAGATGTATTCACACATCAAATTTGGTATCTCTAAGTGTTATAGTATTGAAAATACGGTCTGGACAAGCATTCTCTATGACAAAGGTGACAGATCAAGGTCACAATGACCTTATTTTGGTACGCGACACATCGCTATCCCAAGATGTATTCACATACCAAGTTTAGTATCTCTAAGTGTTATAGTATTGAAAATACAGTCCGGATTGGCATTTTCTATGACAGAGATGACAGGTGAAGGTCACAATGACCTTATTTTGGTACGCGACACACCACTATCCCAAGATGTATTCACACATCAAATTTGGTATCTCTAAGTGTTATAGTATTGAAAATACGGTCTGGACAAGCATTCTCTATGACAAAGGTGACAGATCAAGGTCACAATGACCTTATTCTGGTACGCGACACATCGCTATCCCAAGATGTATTCACATACCAAGTTTAGTATCTCTAAGTGTTATAGTATTGAAAATATGGTCCGGACAAGCATTTACTATGACAGAGGTGACAGGTCAAGGTCACAGTGACCTTATTTTGGTACGCGACAGATCGCTATCCCAAGATGTATTCACATACCAAGTTTGGTATCTCTTAAGTGTTACAGTATTGAAAATACGGTCCAAACAAGCATTTTCTATGACAGCGGTCACAGGTCAAGGTCATAGTGACCTTATTTTTGTACGCGACACACCGCTATCCCAAGATTATCCACATACCAAGTTTGGTATCTCTTAGTGTTATAGTATTGAAACAAGAGGCCCAAGAGGGCCTGTGGACGCTCTACTGGCTAATATGGCTCTTATAACATCAATGAAGCAAGTGACTATCGTCTTAAAGAGGCAGAATATAGCATTTTTAACTAAATCAAGAGCCATAACTCCGCCGTTACTGGTCCGATCTGGCTGGTTTTCGAACTTGGCCAGTAGAGATAATAAAAAATAAATTAAAAAAAACAAAACTTTACCGAGCTGTTATTGACATTAACAATCTGGTAAAATTTGGTAAAGATCGAATGAAAAAATATGGCGTCTAGAGTGTACACAAGGTTTTTCAAGTATTTGACCTAGTGACCTAGTTTTTGATCCCATGGGACTTATTTTCGAACTTGACCAAAATATAATTAATACAACATTTCGACAAAGTTTCATCAAGATCGGGTCAGAAATATGGCCTCTAGAGTGTACACAAGGTTTTTCAAGTATTTGACCTAGTGACCTAGTTTTTGACCCTGTGTGACCCATTTTCAAACTTTAGCAAGCTATAATTGAGACAAATATTCTGACAAAATTGCATCAAGATCGGGTCAAAAATATGGCCTCTAGAGTGTACACACGGTTTTTCCAAAGTTTGACCTAGTGACCTAGTTTTTAACACCATGTGACCCATTTTTAAACTTGACCAAGATATAATTAAGACAAACATTTTACCAAGATTGGGTCAGAAATACGGCTTCTAGAGTGTACACAAGGTTTTTCAAGTATTTGACCTAGTGACCTAGTTTTTAACTTCATGTGACCCATTTCCGAACTTGATCAAGATATAATTAAGATAAACAATTTGACAAAGTTTCATCAAGATTGGATAACAAATATGACCTCTAGAGTGTACACAAGTTTTTTTAAGTATTTGACCTAGTGACCTAGTTTTTGACCCCACATAACCCATTTTTGAACTTGACCGAGATTTCATTGAGACAAACATTCTGACAAAGTTTCATGATGATTGCATCAGAAATGTGGCCTCTAGAGTGTACACAAGAAAAGTTAACAGACGACGGACGGACGGACGACGGACAACACACCATCCCATAAGCTCTGCTGGCCCTTGGCCAGTAGAGCTAAAAACAGTCCAGACAAGCATTTTCTATGACAGAGGTCACAGGTCAATGTCACAATGACCTTATTTTGGTACGTGACACACCGCTATCCCAAGATGTATTCAAATACCAAGTTTGGTATCTCTAAGTGTTATAGTATTGAAAATACGGTCCGGACAAGCATTTTCTATGACAGAGGTCACA
Source organism: Cyrtodaria siliqua (assembly GCA_037043455.1). NCBI lineage: Eukaryota > Metazoa > Mollusca > Bivalvia > Adapedonta > Hiatellidae > Cyrtodaria > Cyrtodaria siliqua. Next base: position 131,190 of record JAWPHD010002952.1, read on the forward strand.
GGTCAAGGTCAAGGTCACAGTGACCTTATTTTGATACGCGACTCACCGTTATCCCAAGATGTATCCACATACCAAGTTTGGTATCTCAAAGTCTTATATAGTATTGAAAATATGGCCCGGACAAGCATTTCGGAAGGACGGATGGACAGGGTGCAAACCCGAATAAAAACTTATTTAATATTATGGAAAACTTTGATTTAAATGACGCATGGAGAATTGAAAATGAAAATTTAAAAAGATATACATGGCGAAAATGAAGTATGTCTATTCTTGCAAACTGAGAAAATGTCTACCTGAATATACAATATCTTTAGAACAAGTGAAAAGTTAGAGATATGGAACTATTCTCAAGATAATTATGTGTACCCCTTACATAAATCTGATACAATTAAATCAAGGTGGAATGCAGCGCAAAATATGTTGTGATGTAAGCTGTGTAAAATGTTTGTGATACATTAGTTTTAATGTTTTTAATTTACAACTGAAAGGAAGATAAATCCATTCCACAAATTTAATGAAGTTATAATTTACTATAGGAGCAGGTAGACTATTATGCATCCATATATGTACTGTATATAAATGTTTGTACACTTGATATTCAAATAAAATGTTAAAAACAAAAAAAAAAACTATTTTTTTATCACATATATTCTGAAGCCGTATATTTATCGATGTAACCTGTACGGAGGCAAAATAAAAATGTGTTTTACGCATCGATTTCTGCCTTATTTACCGCATTTTGGGGTGTGTGTCCATTTTTTATACGTGAAACATTCATATTCATGAATTATTACTATTTAAAGTAGGGACTGAGTAGCTTTAAGAAATAAAAGCAAACCAGACATTTTATGCAGAAAAATTTGACTTCATTCTTTGTGAAAACTATATTGACTCTTCTGAGTGACACCCAATTTCAGAACATGTCATGAATATAACAGAACATGTCATGAATATAACAGAACATGTCATGAATATAACAAACGCCCAAGCAGAGATGGTAAGGTACCTTTGTTATTTCTTATTATCTACAACACCAGAAAAAATTAACATATGCAAGTGAATTTGCAAGTTAAAATTAAAGAAATCCATGTCAACAGAAGCTTTGTAAATCAGCTGATGTTTGTGAGTTTAAGGGAACACACGGCAATCTTGTTTTTTTAAAAACTTGCGGCATCCTGTTAGTTTAAGTGCATTTACTTGCATGTGTTCAATCAGTAGTTCTATTATAAGAATTTTTAAAGTATAAAGCAAATTGTTTTTGTATATTACAATCTTTTGCTTATATTGCACCAGTAATATATTTAGACCTATATGGTCGGAAAAGAAGAAAAAATGAAAACTAAGATTTTTTTTTATAATTATGCAAGCAGGTTTAAAGTCAAAATGATACGGATTAATAAATCGAGAAAGTATAAATGATACGGATTAATAAATCGAGAAAGTCAAAATGATACGGATTAATAAATCGAGAAAGTCAAAATAATACGGATTAATAAATCGAGAAAGTCAAAATGATACGGATTAATAAATCGAGAAAGTCAAAATGATACGGATTAAAAAATCGAGAAAGTCAAAATGATATGGATTAATAAATCGAGACGCTTATTCAAATGCTTGATAAAAATTTTAAAATTGCTGTGTGTCCCTTTAAGCTCCTTTATGGGATGGGGTAGTAGTCTGTGCCATGACTGATGAAGAAGTACGAGTCTTGCTCAGAGTGATCACCTGATTGTTGTTCCAAAACTCTACCCTACAACAACCCTGCAAGGCTTTAGTTACTATTAAACCACTAAATTGCTCTCCCAATTCCCACACATCCTTATCTTTATTGAAAAGAAAATTTAACTTAATTATTATTATTTATTAAATGACAATAATATTACAACATGATCTTGTAGCTATTTAAAACCCATTTTATTATGCACATAAATCTTGCCAAGCAATCACTCTGTTACAGTATCACCATAAATGCTTTCACAGGCAATTATACATGTTGATAAGGATTCTTGTTTTCCTAGACATGGTGAAAGGTAAGGCCAGCCTAGACATGGTGAAAGGTAAGGCCAGCCTAGACATGGTGAAAGGTAAGGCCAGCCTAGACATGGTGAAAGGTAAGGCTAGCCTAGACATGGTGAAAGGTAAGGCCAGCCTTAAAATTGTGTTGGTTTGTTGTGCTCCGACCTACTCACTAGAAAGGCAGCTACCCAACATTTTTTTTTTGAGCATTAGGGGACTTCTTCTCTTCTTTTTTTTAATTGTTTAGGATCACGCCGCAAACTGCACGGATATCAGGTATATAATCATATTTGTTAATTTTAATTTTTATTATAATGACGATCTAAACTAAAAACAATCCATTAATGTGACACATTAGAATGGATCAAATGTAAATAGCACACTTATAATGTTTTGTAAAAGGCTTTCACCACTGTCAGAGGACTTGGTAAAAAGTCCTGTGGCAGCATGACATAGACAAGTCTGGTGGCAGCATGACATAGACAAGTCCAGTGGCAGCATGACATAAACAAGTCCTGTGGCAGCATGACAAGAGACAAGTCCTGTGGCAGCATGACATAAACAAGTCCTGTGGCAGCATGACAAGAGACAAGTCCTGTGGCAGCAAGACATAGACAAGTCATGTAGCAGCATGACATAGACAAGTCCTGTGGCAGCATGACAAGAGACAAGTCCTGTGGCAGCATGACATAGACAAGTCCTGTGGCAGCGAGACATAGACAAGTCCTGTGGCAGCATGACATAGACAAGTCCTGTGGCAGCGAGACATAGACAAGTCCTGTGGCAGCATGACAAGAGACAAGTCCTGTGGCAGCATGACATAGACAAGTCCTGTGGCAGCAAGACATAGACAAGTCCTGTGGCAGCATGACATAGACAAGTCCTGTGGCAGCGAGACATAGACAAGTCCTGTGGCAGCATGACAAGTCCTGTGGCAGCATGACATAGACAAGTCCTGTGGCAGCATGACATAGACAAGTCTTGTGGCAGCATGACAAGTCCTGTGGCAGCATGACAAGAGACAAGTCCTGTGGCAGCAAGACATAGACAAGTACTGTGGCAGCAAGACATAGACAAGTCCTGTGGCAGCATGACAAGAGACAAGTCCTGTGGCAGCAAGACATAGACAAGTCCTGTGGCAGCATGACAAGAGACAAGTCCTGTGGCAGTATGACAAGAGACAAGTCCAATCCCTGTGGCAGCATGACATAAACAAGTCCTGTGGCAGCAAGACATAGACAAGTCCTGTAGCAGCAAGACATAGACAAGTCCTGTGGCAGCATATCAAGAGACAAGTCCTGTGGCAGCAAGACATAGACAAGTCCTGTGGCAGCAAGACATATACAAGTCCTGTGTCAGCAAGACATAGACAAGTCCTGTGGCAGCATGACAAGCGACAAGTCCTGCAGCAGCAAAACATAGACAAGTCCTGTGGCAGCATGACATAGACAAGTCCTGTGGCAGCCAGACAAGAGACAAGTCCTGTGACAGCCAGACAAGAGACAAGTACTGTGGCAGCCAGACAAGAGACAAGTACTGTGGCAGCCGGACAAGAGACAAGTCCTGTGGCAGCATGACATAGACAAGTCCTGTGGCAGCATGACAAGAGACAAGTCCTGTGGCAGCTAGACATAGACAAGTCCTGTGGCAGCATGACAAGAGACAAGTCCTGTGGCAGCAAGACATAGACAAGTCCTGTGGCAGCATGACAAGAGACAAGTCCTGTGGCAGCAAGACATAGACAAGTCCTGTGGCAGCATGACAAGAGACAAGTCCTGTGGCAGCAAGACATAGACAAGTCCTGTGGCAGCATGACAAAGACAAGTCCTGTGGCAGTATAATAGAGACAAGTCTTGTGGCAGCTTGACATAGACATGTCCTGTGGCAGCATGACAACAGACAAGTCCTGTGGCAGCGAGACATAGACAAGTCCTGTGGCAGCATGACAAGATACAAGTCCTGTGGCAGCAAGACAGAGACCAATCATGTGACAGCATGACAGGTACCAGTCCTGTGTCAGCAATACATAGACAAGTCCTGTGGCAGCATGACAAGAGACAAGTCCTGTGGCAGCAAGACATAGACAAGTCCTGTGGCAGCATGACATAGACAAGTCTTGTGGCAGCCAGACATAGACAAGTCCTGTGGCAGCATGACAAGAGACAAGTTCTGTGGCAGCAAGACATAGACACGTCCAGTGGCAGCATGACAAAGACAAGTCCTGTGGCAGTATGACAGAGACAAGTCTTGTGGCAGCTTGACATAGACAAGTCCTGTGGCAGCATGACAACAGATAAGTCATGTGGCAGTGAGACATAGACAAGTCCTGTGGCAGCATGACAAGATACAAGTCCTGTGGCAGCAAGACATAGACAAGTCCTGTGGCAGCATGACAAGAGACAAGTCCTGTGGCAGCAAGACATAGACAAGTCCTGTGGCAGCAAGACATAGACAAGTCCTGTGGCAGCATGACAAGAGGCAAGTCCTGTGGCAGCAAGACATAGACAAGTCCTGTGGCAGCATGACAAGAGACAAGTCCTGTGGCAGCATGACAGAGACAAGTCCTGTGGCAGCATGACAAGAGACAAGTCCTGTGGTAGCATGACAAGAGACAAGTACTGTGGCAGCACGACATAGACAAGTCCTGTGGCAGCATGACAAGAGACAAGTCCTGTGGTAGCATAAGATACAAGTCCTGTGGCAGCAAGACATAGACAAGTCCTGTGGCAGCATGACAAGAGACAAATCCTGTGGCAGCAAGACATAGACAAGTTCTGTGGCAGCATGACAAGAGACAAGTCCTGTGGCAGCATGACAAGAGACAAGTCCTGTGGTAGCATGACAGAGACAAGTCCTGTGACAAGTCCTGTGGCAGCATGACAGAGACAAGTCCTGTGGCAGCATGACTAGATACCAGGAATATGACAGATACCAGCACTGTGGCAGCATGGCAGATACCAACAATGTGGCAGTATGACAGAGACGAGTCTTGTGGCAGCATGATATATACCAGCTCTGTGGCAGCATGACAGATACCAGCAATGGGGCAGTATGACAGACACCGCCACTGTGTCAAAATGGCAGAGACCAGTCCTGTGGCAGCATGACAGATACCAGTTCTGTGGCAGCATGACAGATACCAGCACTATGGCTTTATGACAGAGACCAGTCCAGAGGCAGCATGACAGAGACCTGTCCTGTTGCAGCATGACAGATACCAGCACTATGGCTTTATGACAGAGACCAGTCCAGTGGCAGCATGACAGAGACCTGTCCTGTGGCAGCATGACAGAGACCAGTACCGTGGCAAGATGACAGAGACAGTCCTGTGGCAGTATGACAGAGCTCAGTCCTGTGGCAGCATGACAGATACCAGCACTGTGGCAGTATGACAGAGACCAGTCATGTGGCAGCATGACAGAGACCAGTACTGTGGCAGCATAACAGATACCAGCACTGTGGCAGTATGACAGAGCAGTCTATGGCAGCATGACAGAGACCAGCACTGTGGCAGCATGACAGAGACAAGTCCTGTGGCAGTATGACAGAGACCAGTCCTGTGGCAGCATGACATAGACCAGTCCTGTGGCAGCTTGACAGAGACCAGTCCTATAGCAGTATGACAGAGACCAGTCATGTGGCAGCATCATGTGACAGCATTACATAGACTAGTCCTGTTGCAGCATGACAGAGACCAGTCCAGTGGCAGTATGACAGAGACCAGTCATGTGGCAGAATGACACAAATCAGTCCCGTGGCAAGCATGACATATACCATCCATGGCAGCATGACAGAGACCAGTCCTGTGCAGCATGACAGAGACCATCACTGTGGCAGCATGGCAGAGGCCAGCACTGTGACAACATGACAGAGAACATTCCTGTGGCAGCATGCATGACAGAGAACACTCCTGTAGCAGCATGATAGAGACCAGTCATGTGGTAGCATGACAGATACCAGTCCATGGCAGCATGACAGAGACCAGTCCTGTGGCAGCATGACAGAGACTACATTGTCAGCATGACAAGAGACCAGTCCTGTGGCAGCATGACAGAGACTAGTCCTGTGGCAGCATGGCAGAGATCAGACCTGTGGCAGCATGACAGAGACCAGACCTTTGGCAGCATGACAGAGACCAGACATGTGGCAGCATGACAGAGACCAGTCATGTGACAGCATGACAGGTACCAGTCCTGTGGCAGCATGACAGAGACCAGTAGTTGGCAGAATGACAAGAGACAAGTCCTGTTGCAGCATGACAGATACCAGTCATGTGGCAGCATGACAGAGACTAGCACTGTGGCGGCATGATAGAGACCAGTTCTGTGGCAGCATGACAGAGACCAGTCATGTGACAGCATGACAGGTATCAGTCCTGTAGCAGCATGACAGAGACCAGTAGTTGGCAGAATGACAAGAGACAAGTCCTGTTGCAGCATGACAGATACCAGTCCAGTGGCAGCATGACAGAGACCAGCACTGTGGCAGCATGATAGAGACCAGTTATGTGGCAGCATGACAGAGACCAGTACTGTGGCAGCATGACAGATAACAGTCCTGTGGCAGCATAACAGAGACAAATATTTTGGCAGCATGACAGAGACCAGTCCTATGGCATCATGACAGAGACCACATTGTCAGCATGACAAGAGACCAGTCCTGTGGCAGCAGGATATAGACCAGTCCTGTGGCAGCTTGACAGAGACCAGTCCTGTGACAGTATGACAGAGACGAGTCTTGTGGCAGCATCCTGTGACAGCATTACAGTGACCAATCCTGTGACAACATGCCATAGACCAGTCCTGTGGCAGAATGACAGAGACCAGTCCAGTGACAGTATGACAAAGACCAGTCATGTGGCAGAATGACACAAATCAGTCCTGTGGCAGCATGACATATACCAATCCATGGCAGCATGACAGAGACCAGTCATGACAGAGCACTCATGTATCAGCATGATAGAGACCAAGCATGTGGTAGCATGACAGATACCAGTCCATGGCAGCATGACAGAGACCAGTCCTGTGGCAGCATTACAGAGACCACATTGTCAGCATGAAAAGAGACCAGTCCTATGGCAGCATGACAATAGACCAGTCCTGTGGCAGCATGACAGAGACTAGTCATGTGGCAGCATGACAGAGATCAGACCTGTGGTAGCATTATAGAGACCAGACCTGTGGCAGTATGACAGATACCAGTCTGGCTTGCTCCAATTTTCAGAGGTGAGGAGATATCATAATTGAATGTCTTGCTCTGATTTCAAGAGGCTAAAAGAGATATCATAATTATGGGATTGAAGGTATTGCTCAGATTTCCAGAGGTAGAAGAGATATCATGATTATGGGGTTGAAGGTATTGCTCAGATTTCCAAAGGCAGGATATACCATGATTATTTGAATGTCGTTGTGTTTGCCTGCATGGTATGGCTGCTAATTCTAACTGTCATTCTGCCATTTTGCGGATGTTAACTGTCACCTAAACTAGAAGGCTCTAAATTGCCATAATTATGTACCACATGCCCACAATAAAATTCATCAATGTTGCTGTACATTATTTCCTCAAAGAATCTGTGAAGATCATAAGCAGCTTGAGTTCCTGTAACGTCTTGCAGATTTTTACTTGAATAATGTCACAAAGAGATATATATATGAATCTATGAAGTCGAGGATAAATCATTACTGATCAAACAGTAGCTTCTAATTTGATTAGCTATTGGCAGACTACTCCTTAAGTTAGAAGTTATTGACACATCAGAGTTGCTGTCCTTTCTAATATCTGAATTGAAATAGCCTACTGCTACACCTACAACATATTAATTTATGTTGCTGTTTTTCCTACTGTTTGGTAATTTTCGTTTCTTACAGTACACAGGAGTCGGTGATCATATAGGAGAATTAATTGGTCCATTAATAAGGAACAAGGGCTTTTGAAGTTTTTTTGTGCAGCCGTTGGCAATACTTTAATGTTCAGTTATGTTGTGTCTGCATGCTGCAAACTAATCTGTTAACTAGCAGCAAAGCAACCCAAAATAGATCTTAACCAAAATCTCAGGAAGTTTGTTTTCATGTTCAAAGATTGTTCCAGATTTGTCTATTCCAAAGTAATCTTGTTAGAACCTCCTAAAAAACTACAATCAAATCTTGTGCCAAAACCTTTAGATAGACTTGCAATATTTTGTTTCAGAGTCAAGAATTATCATCACTTCGTTAGTAGCTTCTAAAATACTTCACATGTCTCACAATAAGTTTTATAGAATTATTTAAATGTTCAAAAATATAAATAGAAAAAATATGTATCATCACCATCGTTATCATCATCAACATAATTTTACATTCAGCTCCTTTATAATCCATTGGCCTATATGATAAGTTAATGGTCCGTAGTGTCCAGCAATATTTATCTGGTATTTTTTTTTTTGACTTGTTCAATTATTATTTAACCCTTAACCCGCTAAGCACGTCTATAATAGCTGTTGTGTCCATTGTACACCCGGGTTTGCAATGTCTGCTGATGATCAGTAATTTTCCCAAAAACATCCCTTTGTCACATAAATGGAATGGTCTTAATTCAAAGAAAGAATGGTCCACTATGTATATGTAGGGGGTTAAGGGTTAATTCTCTTACAAAGCATAAGCAGTATATACTGCTGGGCTGAAATGTTTACTAAATCGTTTAGCTGGATATTTTAACAACTATGATTAAAATGTAAAACCTAATAATAAATAGCTTTTTAAAATAATTATAAATAATGTCTACCTAAATAATGTTTACATCTGTTTTACATATTCCAGCTTTGTAGCAGCTTTTAAAATATGAAATATGTATAATAACATATACTGAAAAGAAGAAAAAAATGCGTAATGGGTATTTATCCGCTATATATTGTATGTTTAATATGCTAGTGCTAATCAAATGGTACAGGGCGACATTAGGTCCTGTCCTTTCGGGGAGAAGGTTTAAACTGCATCGACCTCACCAATGGTTACCCCTTTAAAGTTTCATTATCAACAGAATGCACATTTGGCTCAAGCAGGTAAACATTGCAATCTCTTAACATTAAACACAAAACTAAAATGGCTCAACTTTTTCAAACGAAACTTCAACATTTATGAGTTTCGTTTAACGCAGTATACTTTGATTAAAAGATCTACTACATGACAGAGTTGTCTTTTCTGTAATTAGTTGTAGCCCCTTTTTGCACAAAACACGTTGAGATATATCTGGAATATTACGATGCTGTTTGGTGTTTTACGTCATTTTCAACACATGTAAGATTATATATGACGGTCGAATTTTTGTGGTGGGGGCAGACCACCCACTTTTCCTGGGTAGAACCAGTACTGTACACCTCCCACCATCTGTAAGAATCGACACTTTCTCACTTACAAGTCAAGCTCCCATTAGAGTTCGAACCCGCAGCGGTGAGAGGCGAAGGTTAACAACGCAACGTCATTAACCATTTGGCCACGGGGGCAATTTTTTGATTATAATTTTCTTTTTCCTTTCAGTATTGGAACATGGCTCAAGACAGATAAATCTTCTAAAAATATGTTAAAGTTTAAGTATTAGTTGAATATTGATTGCCCTATAATATTGAGGTTAAGGTTTTTAACACTCTATCACTCTATCACAGTTGTAGGTTACCTAGCTAAAGGCTGGAAGCAATTATGTTTATTAGAGATTTTGTTTGACTTCCTTGTTTATTATTGATATTGAAACAAGTTAAATAACTGATGCAAATACTGATACCCGAACCCACTGTCCATACCCTAAGCTCTCTCACATATATATTAGTGCAATAAAGTTGAGAAGGGGCAGGGTGTGGCAGTGTGGCGGGAGAAGGTGTTTCAAACTTCACCTTAGTATCTTGTTTAATATTAGTAACATGAAGAATTAAAAGTTAAAATTCAGTGTGAGGGATAAACATTTTGATTGAATGTAACACGACACCATGAGTTGTCAATCATTTATCCACTTCAACCAATCAACCCAAGAAGATACCTCAACAAATAATAGTATGTGCAACTGTAATATAAAGCATGTGTAACTTTTTATGAATTGAATTGAATTGGATTTTATAGTCACACCAACAGCTAAGGTCATATGGCGACTTTCCAGCTTCCACTGGTGGAGGAAGACCCCAGGTGCCCCTCCGGGCAATTTTCGTGCACGGGCGGGCACCTGGGTAGAACCACCGACGTTCCGCAAGCCAGCTGGAAACTTTTTATGACATACTCTGACAACAACATTAGGGCGGAGATATGTAAGTACTGGCATTATGTTAATTGAGGGAATACTAACTATTTATGCAAGGCTGAACTTTGTTAATATACTCCCATGGTTCACTCTGATCAGTTAAGAGGCCCTCCCAGGGTGGTCCATGCTCCCTTATTCCCTGAAAATATGACCCAATATTCCCTTGTTCCACAAAATTATTTTACTTTGTTCCACAAAAATACTTTTCCAATGTTCCCTAAAAATATTACCAATAACAGACAATGTTCCCTTGTTCCCCAAAAATAAATTGTCATGTTCTCTTGTTTCCCAAATCCCCTGGGAGACCCTCAGTTAAGTCAGTGTCAGTGTAGTCAGTGTAGTGAGCAATTCAATGAGGTTTTATTTTGCTTATCTACACTGTCCAGTGGCGACCAGGAAATGTGACCCAAGCTGAGGAAAGGAAATTACAATTTTAAACGTTTGCCATGTACTTGAGGAATTTATGATGAGCATAACATGACATGCTGTTATTTGAATACTTTTTGAACTCCAGAATCAATACTTTCACATGTAAAACAGTCCACTCCTGACATTTTAAAAGCATCTAGTAACAGCTAGTGAAGTACCAGTTTCACTTTATTTATTAACTCTAACTAGAATCTACAAAAGTTGCCTGTCATTGAACAACATAATCAATGTTTGACCATGATAACATTGATTGGTTGGAACTGACCATGGTTGACCATCGTAATGACCTTTGTCATTTTATGTTCAAACATGGTCAGTTTTGAAAAGAAGTAAAACATAATGTTGAAATCATTGTAAAGAAAATATTTATTTCTTTTTAGAATAAAATAGAAATAATAATAATAATTTCACATTTTAAAGGAATCATGGTCAGTCTAAGTGTTTTCAAATCTTTTGGACAGCAACACACTGTGTTTTCTTTTATTTGAAACAAAAATATAATTATTTTATTTGAAACAGAAATCAAGGATAAATGACAAAGAGAAAATAACAATATTTAGTTTTATGAAGTTATTGGTTTATGAGTTTGTAAAGAAAAGTGGATTATTTTACTATGATACCTCAGAGTGTGATTCTGACAATGAGTGCAAATAAAACACAAACACTCTGTTTGATTTCTTTTGGCGGGAAAATGGCGTCAACTGTAGATTGTCTTTGCACAATTTAATAATTAAAAAGTAAGTGTCTTGTGATTAAACATAAATTACTAATTGTATCAAAACATCTTGAATATTTAGTAGTTGTATTTGAAAGAGGAAATTTCATAATGTAGTCAGTAAAAACAGTATTTTAAAATCAAACCTCTATTGTCATATGTTTTTGCAGATTGACCTTGTTTTTTTTTTGTTGTTGATAGAAAAATGGTTTTCAGCACTGCAGATAATATGAAATAGGTTAAACCTATAGGGTAAGCACAGTTCATGTCTGATTGTGCGGTATGTGCAGGTCTACCTGTAAGTGTCTTACGAATCGTGACATCCCCTGCGAAATTTTCTAGAACTGTGCATGAACAATTCTTGAACTGTTCTGGATAGATTGTTCAAGAACTGTACCTAATCTGTTCTGGTACAGTTCTAGAGCAGTACGTGAACGTTTAAATGAGACAAATTTTCTAGAACCTATGTTCAAGAACAGTTCTAGAACATATGTTCAAGAAAAGTTCCTAGAACTTATGTTCAAGAACAGTTCTTGAACTATCTGTACTGGAACTGTTCTAGAACTGTTACAGAACGAACTGTACTGGAACTGGTCTAGAACAGTTCTAGAACTATCTGTACTGGAACTGTTCTTAGAACTGTTCTTGAACATAACCTAGAATTTTTGTCTCATTTAACGTTCATGCACAGTTCTAGAACTGCTCAAGAACAGATGAAGCACAGTTCTAGAACTATCTGTACTGGAACTGTTCTAGAACTGTTCCAGAATGATCTGTACTGGAAACTGTTCTTGAACAGTTCCAGTAAGATAGTTCTAGAACTGTTCTTGAACATAAGTTCTAGAAATTTTGTCTCATTTAATGTTCATGCACCGTTCTTGAACTGCTCAAGAACAGATGAAGCACAGTTCAAGAACCGTTCTTGAACAATCTATCCAGAACAGTTCCTGCACAGTTCCAGAACTCCCTTGGCCACTAATTTAACCTACATAACAGTTAAAGAACAATTCATTAATTGAACCTTCAGAATTGCCTGGTCATACTTGTTGAAATGTTACATATGATACTGAAATGAAATAATATCTGCTGTGCTGAATACCATTTTTCTGTCAGCAACAAAAAAAGAAAGTCAATCCGTGAAAACACATGACAATAGGGGTTTCATTTTAAAATACTGTTTCTAAAGACTACATTTAGAAATTTCATCTTTCAAATACAACTATTAAATATAGAAGACGTTTTGACACAATAAGTAATTTAAGTATTATCACAAAACACTTACATTTAATCATTAAATGATGCAAGCACAATCTTCAGTTGGACTGCCATTTTACCGCCAAAAACTCAAAAGAATGGCGTTTGCATTTTATTTGCAATTTTGTCAGAATCACACTCAGGTGTCATATATTCTTTACCTACTTTCTTTGCAAATATAAATGAAGACATGGGCTTTTAAACTCCAGATAATGTTATTATATTAAACTGTTCATGCAATAATGATCACATATTTGTTTGTTAATAGTAGTATATATTTGTTTCATTAATGAAGATGAACACCTGCGAAACTCTGTTCTACTACTCAAGAACAGTTCATGAACATTTCTAGAACATTAAGAACAGTTCCTGAACTGTTCTTGATTCATTGTTCTAGAACAGGTTCTTAATATGTTCTTGAACATTGAACATTTTCAAGAACTATTGAAGCATACATGTGATATTTTCAGGAGGGTTACCAGGGAGATTTTACTTTTTTTTCAGGGAGATTTGACAAAATTCAGGGAGGTTTTTATACTCAATTTTTTAACGCGTACCGGTATATTTTTTTTCTATGTAAACCTTAATAAAGGGGGTAAATCAGCATAAAAACATGATATTTTATACATACAATAGTTGAATACTGTTTATTTCATGTTAGCATAGCATATAATCAAGAATAGCATGTAATTAAACACTTTATATAGACTCTGTCCACTTTTTTACCACTAATTACAACAAGACATTACAGATTAGTTGAAATCGTCAACCTTTAATTGTCCTCAATTATAATATTAATCCAATTAATATACCAAATATCAATCGATGCCGAATTCGCTAATTACCACCCCACTTACCGTCGGTGTATTCCTTAATCCTATCATAATCAACCTCCCATGGACATTACAGGTATCGCCGCCACGTGTCATAAACAAACAATCCAATCATTATTTTCACACAATAAACCAATTACCTGACATGCTAATCCTTTTAATTACCCGCCCAGGGGCAATGTTTTCACAGATATAAATAACGGCAAGTGTTTATTCTAGATCATTCGGAAAACTCGGTCTTGATCCAATAAATCATAGCAATTACCCAAAAGGATTCGCAAATAGCGAAATTTTGTAACTCGGCGGAAAATTCCGGGAGAAATGGAGCTCCCGGCGGGAGGCCGGGAGATCCCATGAAATTCCGGGAGAAATAACCTCCCGGCGGGAGATATCACATGTATGTTGAAGAGCATTTCAAGAACTGTAATTTTTCTTATAATCTATACTGTGTTGATGAGCCGTTAAACAACATTCATAAACATTCAGTTTGTTATGGAAAAACCTGTTCTCGAAATAGTGTAATAAAATTATGTTGTTTTGTGGAAATACTCAAAAGATTTGAAACTTTTGAACTTTAATTTAATCAACACAAAACTTAAGTGCTACAAAATAAATGTCTTTTTATACCAAGTTTATGGATAATTGTTTTCATGTCCCAGCAAAAGCCATCTATGTATACTTGGGGTGTGTTCAAGCTACTTAAAACAAAGAAATTTCATATTTCATTATAATACCTGTGTACAAAAATAATGCCTTTTTCAAACGCTGTATCAGTAAGTAGTGCGACTAATAATGGAAGATCACAATAGTTTATTAGGTGGTTAATATTGTGACTTGCTTACTAATTTAATGTATTTACATTTGCACAGATGTAATCGATTTGTAGCGACATTCCTATTAAGATAACACATTTGTAGATATTTTAAGCACATCTTAATTACATTTCCTATTTAAAGGAATTTAGTTCACATTTTAAAGAACATTGAAAGAACTTTAAATAGAGAAGATATTCTAAAACTGTTCTTAAACAATTTCAAGAACAAATGAAGAACAGTTTAGGAACTTTAAGGGTTAAAACTGTTCTTAATTAGTGCTTAACGTTTAAGAACACTTAGAGTTAAGAACTAATTAAGAACGGTTGAAGAACTCTTGAAGTTCCTGAACGGTTCTTCATTTGTTCTTCAAATTGTTCAAGAACAAATTAAGAACAGTTCAGGAACTTCTGAAGTTCCTAAACTGTTCTTGATTTGCTCTTGAAATTGTTCAAGAACATTTTTAGAACATTTTCTCTATTTAAAGGTTCTTGAACTGTTCTAAACTTGTTCAAGAACCTTTCAAGAATATCTTAAGAAAAATTAAAGTTCTTGAAATGTTCTTCAATAGTTCTTGAAAGTGTTCAAGAACATATTAAGAACATATGTTCTAGAACAATGAATCAAGTACAGTTCAGGAACTGTTCTTAATGTTCTAGAACTGTTCATGAACTGTTCTTGAGTATAAGAACAGAGTTTCGCAGGGGATACCACCCCCACCCCAACACATTTCAATTCGTCCCCAGACATAAATGGCATGGAACGAACTTCGAAATGCTATCTAGTCATGATCCTGTCTGGATCAACAATAGCTGAATCACCAACCGTCATAAAAGCTAGACAACATTAATGTGCAGCCGGATCGAGACTCAACCCCGGGACCTTTTCGTTCATTCTACCATCAGACTATCTTTCCGAAACTCTTCCAACTGAATTAATTAAGCTAATCGGTCTCACTATCTACTACATCAATGTATGTTAGATATATCTTTCTTTTAGTATCTCTAGTCCTGGTGTTGTTCTAAAAGTTATATTCAATTAGCTACTGGTTAAAAGACTTTTTTCATAATGGACCATATTGTTACTGTGCCTGTGTCGGTTCGTCTCCCGGTGGGTTTACATCTCGGGAATTGAAAATGCACTCCCCTAGATCTATTACTTATTCGTGCAAGATAGTTAAAGATACTGTGAAAGTATGCCATCCTTCCTACGGATGTAAAGCTGTTGGTCCCCTGTGCAGGGAGAGACATACCATATTCACGTTAAAGATCTCGCTGAACTTCTGTGTTAATCACAAAAAAAGCCTGCATGTAAACCCATCCTCAGAAACAAAACTGCCACGATAATCAAAATTATGTGTACAATAGTACTGGAAGAAAGAAAGAAAGAAAGAAAGATAAGAAAAGAAAGAAAAATGGATCAGTAATAGCACATTTGCTCACTAATTGTTTAATAACAGACTGTACGTCATAATGTGACATACGATGATGACTTAAGTCAATGACGTCTTCATTTTATTATAATTTCTGTAACATTTACGGAAATTGCCAAAGCTGTTTGGGTTCGACACGAATGAAATCGGACTAACCTCGTCGATTAACGTCAATCGCTATCAATAGTGGATGACCCGAATACGGAAATCTGCAAAGAGTTCCGATTGCATTTACACGTTTATGGAAAAACGGGATAGCGATAATGATAAACAAATAAAAGGTGTGTATATTGAAATGCGTTTGAAATACCATTTCTACATCTAATTGTCGTTATGTTTCTTTGCAAAGTTTCTACTTTTACAGCATTACGGTTTTCTTTTTTACGACTTTGTAATTCCATTAGTAGTTTTTTTTCAGATTGTCAGCCTATTGGATTCATATACTGATTCATTCATTTTTGCTTGATTCTTTCATGTGATACCACAGGAGCTGTGCTCGCTATTATATGACAAGTATCATATGCAATATTTCACCAAGTATGCTCATGAACTATTCATGAACAAAATTCACAAATTATTCATAAACAACATATGTAAAACAGTCAATTATTGTTGGATTTCTGAAATTGTCATATTTTTATTTGCGATTTAATTAAAACAAATTGATGATCGAAATTCTTGTTGGGTTCCTGAAATTGTCATAAGTAGCTGTCAAAAATACAGATGAAATATTCTTAACCATCATTCATAAAAAGTTCATGAATATTCACGGAACATTAAATGAGACTTGTGATTAAAGAACACAAATATTCATGAAATGTTCTTAATCATGAATGACATGGCTGAAAATTCGTACCATTTACCAACGGCTGACCAAACATGGTCAACTTTTTTTAAACCATGGATGACCACGGTTTGACCATGGTTTGACCATGGTCAAGTACAGTCAAGACGTTTGTTCGACCATGGACGACCACGGTTTGACTATGGTCTTAAAAATGCTTTTAATAGAGAAAACTTTATTCGGACTTCAGTTTATATACCTGAGCTAATCGGTCATGAAGCATGTTAGTAGTAAATAAGCAAGCTAAATTCCATGCCTTTTCATTTAGCATTGGGAAATACGTCCTTAAACTTTATAGCAAATGTTGCCACTGTCCCTTGTCTTGTGATCCCTTGTCAATCCAAAAGCAGATTTATAAAATCCAGTTAATGACCACACATACAAATAAATAAAAAATTACTGCACCTTCCACCTCTGATGATGATGATATATGCAAACATAATCTACTTACATCTCGTAAGGTTTAGGCACTGGCTTTGTTTCCTTCTCAACCTTGAAAGAATTCATTTTTAACAATGCAAAATGTCCATTTAATAGAAACACACTAAATTATCACTTATCAATACTTTATCGCCACACTTTTTTACACTCTCCTTTATGTTGGTCATAAATTACTAATCCCCGATCAGATCCTCTACATTATAGATGATGTATAATATCAACTAAACTTTAATATTACTGGTTATATTAGAAGGTGACTTAAATTTAAACTTCCTGATATTTGGTTTCGTTCTATACTGTCACCTGTCACGTAATACAGGTTTAATGAGTGTTCATATTAAATAAACTTAAAATAAATTAAGATGTCATGTTCATTATTAACAAATTCATATACTTCATTAAATCCATTTTGTCTTCAAATACAGAAATCACATCAAGTCTCATTAACTGACAGTATATGTCACTTCACACAGACTAACCTGGGGTACACTAAACTTTGTAAAATTTTAACAAATGTATCCTTGACATAGATCTATTAATATTAAAACCATAATCCAACTTTCAACTCCATTGAACATTAAGATCTATACATCAACAAAGTTGACTTCGCTTGTTGCACCTACAACTTTATTTCACACAGGTACATATTGACAAAATCACATTTCTGCTTCTGGTATGTCAGACATGTTACAGTATTAATCATGGATGTTTTTCATTTTTCAGAAGAAAGTTTGTTTTTTATATAAAATTTTGCCAGCAGCTGTAACATAACTCAAGATAAGGAAGGCAACTGAGAGGAATTTGTAGTGTTGTTGTGATTTTTGTTGTGATTTATCTGCTGTGTTCTGTGTGCTTTCATTCAAAATCATCATTCATCTATTTTTAAGTACAGTATGCACATTAAAATATAATTAAAATGATGTTTATGTTAACTTTAAATGGTTTTGTTTGTTTACAACCATTCATTTAGAGGATCTGTCAAGAAAATTACTTTTGCATACTCTGTATGTAGGATGATTGAAAACTTAAATTGTGAATAATATTTATATGCAATACATAGGGTAATCCACATTTTAATTTCTAAACAATGTTCATATGCAATACATGGGGTGGGGTCATCCAAACGTTTGTATATATATGTATGGTATTCAATGCCGCTTTTAACAATCTTTCAGTCGTATCCCGTGTTTGTTTGCAGTTTAACACCCTTTTCCAGCACATTTTAGGCCACTTATTTGTGAAGGCATGCAACCCAATAGCCAGTATTGTACACCTCCCGCCATTCTTAAGTGGCCAACCTGCAGAAGTGAGAGGCGAGAAGGTTTCAAACTCAGAGTCTTTATTGTGTCGACCAGTTATTACTCGGCTTTGTAGAGCTGCCACACTGGAGATATAAATTATGACGTGATACTCGTCCAGTCACATGATAATGACACTGGGCCGAACATTCCTAACACTATCCTTCATGAATGACAAGCAAGAGAGACTCGTACCATATCTAGGAAGTCTGTGGTATGACCCGGCTAGGAATTAAACCCATAACCTCTCACATGCAAGGCCAATGCACTACCACTATGATGCTACCACAAAACTTTGTGAATAATATTGATATGTAGTTATATATGCCATACTATGGTCATCCAAATCTCTATTAACTATGTTTATACAGCCTGGGGAACTTTGTGATCAATCAACGTGGGGTCATCTTAGCTTTGTCATCAATGTTTATATGCAGTACATGGGGCCAACCAAAACTTTGTAAGCAATGCAATACATGATTAATCTAAACTTTGAACATGTTTTATACAAATATGTGGGATGACAGACAATGTGAACAATATAAGGTATTAAGTTATTAAAAAAGAAAAAAGAAAAGAAGAAAGCAGCTATATAAGCATATAAGCTAAGCAAATAAACCTTTCATATAATCTGCATTATTTTTTTTAGAATTGTAAACAGTGTCCTTTAAAATATAGCTTATTGTTCGAGTTGACCTATGGATATAAAATATAATTTTATATTTACAATGTGTTAAAGATAAATTATTGTAGAAATAAAACTATACATTACAACAGAAACAAAAAACATTGTGGACGATTTTAAAATTTGGTAATCGTAATCTTACGATAATCAGTTTTTTAAAATCGTCCACTTTTATTACCTAAGCATTCAACGTAGGCAATTAATTATGTGTGCACGTAGTGCAGAAATATCACATGAATAAGAAAATGAAATCACGTTGATTTGTAAAGTTTAATTATTCGTAGTAAAGCATTTAAGAAATTGTCTTAAAAAAAGTATCTTAAGTTATTTCATAACACCCAGGGCCTAGGCCCAAATTCATAAAGCAACTTAAGTGGAAAATGTTACTTAAAATTTAAGATTTTTACATATTTTTTAAATATCCTTATTAACCTCTCAGGGACACTACAAACCATATATTTTAAATATTTAGCTTTATGTTTTATTTATCCATAACCTTATAATAAATATTAAGAAAACGACTTAAATCGATATAAAATGCAATAATCCAAGGTTGTTTGATCTAGTGCAATGATCCTAGGTTGTTGGATCTAGTGAATGATCCAAGTGTGATCTAGTCAATGATCCAAGGTTGTTTGATCTAGTCCAGTGATACAAGGTTGTTGGATCTAGTGAATGATCCATGTGTGATCTAGTGCAATGATCCCAGGTTGTTTGATCTAGTCCAGTGATCCAAAGGTGGTTGATCTAGTGTAAATGATCCAAGGTTGTTTGATCTAATGCAATGATCCAATGTTGTTTGAGAGCTAGTGCAATTATCCAAGGTTGTGTGATCTAGTGAATGATCCAAGTGTGATCTAGTGCAATGATCCAAGGTTGTTTGAGAGCTATTGCAATGATCGAAGGGTGATTGATTTAGTACAATGATCGAATGTTGGTTGATCTAGTGTAATGATCCATGGGTGGTTAAACTAGTGCAATGGTCCAAGTGTGATGGGTCTAGTGCAATGATCCATTAGTGATTGAGCTAGTGCAATGATCCAAGGGTGTTGATCTAGTGCAATGATCCATGGGTGGTTGATCTAGTGCAATGATCCATCGGTGGTTGATCTAGTGCAATGATCAAAGGGTGATTGATCTAGTGTAATGATCCAGATGTGATTGATCTAGTGCAATGATCCATGGGTGGTTGATCTAGTGCAATGATCAAAGGGTGATTGATCTAGTGTAATGATCCAAGAGTGATTGATTTAGTACAATGATCAAAGGGTGGTTGATCTAGTGTAATGATCTAAGGGTGTTTGATTTAGTACAATGATGATCCAAGTGTGATTGATGTAGTACAATGATCCAATGGTGTTGATCAAATGCAATGATCCAAGTGTGAGTGATCTAGTGATCCAAGGGTGATTGATTTAGTACAATGATCCAAGGGTGTTGATCTAGTGCAATGATCCAAGTGTGAGTGATCTAGTGATCCAAGGTGATTGATGTAGTACAATGATCCAAGGGTGTTGATCAAATGCAATGATCCAAGTGTGAGTGATCTAGTGATCCAAGGGTGATTGATTTAGTACAATGATCCAAGGGTGTTGATCTAGTGCAATGATCCAAGTGTGAGTGATCTAGTGATCCAAGGTGATTGATGTAGTACAATGATCAATGGGTGTTGATCAAATGCAATGATCCAAGTGTGAGTGATCTAGTGATCCAAGTGTGATTGATGTAGTACAATGATCCAAGGGTGTTGATCTAGTGCAATGATCCAAGTGTGAGTGATCTAGTGATCCAAGGTGATTGATGTAGTGCAATGATCCAAGTGTGAGTGATCTAGTGATCCAAGGGTGATTTAGTACAATAATCAAAGGGTGATTGATCTAGTACAATGAACAAAGGGTGGCTGATCTAGTGCAATGATCCAAATGTGATTGATCTAGTGTGATCTAATGCAATGATCCAAGGTTGTTTGCGAGCTAATGCAATTATCCAAGGTTGTTTGATCTAGTCCAATGGTCCAAAGGTTGTTGTTCTAGTGCAATGATTGAAGGGTGGTTGATCTAGTGTAATGATCGAAGGGTAGTTGATCTAGTACAATGAACCAAGGCTGTTTGATCTAGTGCAATATCTAAATATGATATATCTAGTGCAATGATCCAAGGTTGTCTGATCTAGTGCAATATCTAAATATGATATATCTAGTGCAATGATCCAAGGGTGGTTGATCTAGAGCAATGGTCCAAGTGTTATTGATCTAGCACAATGATCAAAGGGTGATTGATCTAATGTAATGATCAAATAGTGACTGATTTAGTACAATGATTGAAGGGTGGTTGATCTATTGCAATGCTCCATGGGTGATTGATTTAGTATGATGATCGTAGGGTGGTTGATCTAGTGTAATGATTGAAGGGTGGTTGATCTATTACAATGAACCAAGGCTGTTTGATCTAGTGCAATGATCCAAGGGTGATTGATCTAGTGTAATGATCAAAGGGTGATTGATCTAGTGTAATGATACAAGGGTGATTGATTTAGTACAATGATTGAAGGCTGGTTGATCTATTGCAATGATCCAAGGGTGATTGATTTAGTACAATGATCGAAGGGTGGTTGATCTATTGCAATGATCCATGGGTGATTGATTTAGTATGATGATCGAAGGGTGGTTGATCTAGTGTATTGATCGAAGGGTGGTTGATCTAGTACAATGAACCAAGGTTGTTTGATCTAGCGCATTGATCCAAGGGTGATTGATCTAGAGTAATGATCCATGGGTGATTGACCTAGAGCAATGGTCCAAGGGTGGTTGATCTAGTGTAATGATCCATGGATGGTTGATCTAGCACAATGATCCATGGGTGGTTGATCAAGTGCAATGATCTAAGTATGATTGATCTATTGCAATAATCAAAGGGTGATTGGATGTAATGTAGATTGATTTCGTACAATAATCGAGGGGTGGTTGATCTAGTGCAATGGTCCAAGTGTGACTGATCTATTGTACAATGATCCAAGGGTGATTGATTTAGTACAATGATCAAAAGGTGTTGATCTAGTGCAATGATCCAAGGGTGATTAATTTAGTACAATGATCAAAGGGTGTTGATCTAGTGCAATGCTCCATGGGTGGTTGATTTAGTGCAATTATCAAAAGGTGATGATCTAGTGCAATGGTCAATGGGTGGTTGATCTAGTGCAATGATCTAAGAGTGAATGATCAAATACAATGATCCAAGGTTGATTGATCTAGTGCAATAATCAAAAGGTGATTGATCTATTGTAATGATCCAAGAGTGATTGATTTAGTACAATGATCGAAGGGTGGTAGATCTAGTGTAATACGTCATGGGTGGTTGATCTAGTGCAATGAGCCAAGGGTGATTGATTTAGTACAATGATCCAAGTGTGATTGATGCAGTACAATGATCCAAGTGTGATTGATGCAGTACAATGATCCAAGTGTGATTGATGCAGTACAATGATCCAAGTGTGATTGATCTAGTGCAATGACCCTAGGGTGATTGATTTAGTACAATGATCCAAGTGTGATTGATTTAGTACAATGATCCAATGTGATTGATTTAGTTCAATGGTCTAAGTGTGATTGATCTAGTACAATGATCCAAGGGTGATTGATCTGGTGCAATGATCAATGATCCAAGGGTGATTGATCTGGTGCAATGATCAAAGGGTGATTGGTGACAAGGTGACTATAACAAATCAAATTAATTGTAGACCTTTTGCAAATCAAGAGGCCCAAGAGGGCCTGTGGACGCTCTACTTGCTAAAACAGCTCTTATAGATTTAGACAGATGTAGCTAGATATAGCTCTCTTCTCCTATGGATTTAACAAAGGAAAATACAATATAGCATTTTCCAACAAATCAAGGGCCATAACTCTGTTATTACTAACAAGATCTAGCTAGTTTTCGAAATTGTCCAAGATTTCATTGATATACCGCACTTTGCACAACTAGACATCATACTGAGGCTTTCTACCAAATTTCGTAGAAATCCAACAAGCCGTTTAAGAGGAGTAGCGCTGACAAGAAATTTAAAATAAAAATGTCAAAGGGCCATAACTCCGTCAAAAATCAGCAAACTGGAACAAAAGCGTGATATGCACAACTAGACATCTTACCGATGCTTCCTGCCAAGTTTCGTCGAAATTCAACAAGGCATCTAGGATGAGTAGCGCCGACAAGAAATTTTAAAGTAAGTGTCAAGTAATTAAAAAGATAATGAAAAAGAATTTAAAAAAAATAAAATTCAAATCAATCAAAAAATGAAAAATGAAAAAAATGAAACAATTTAAAAAAAATAAAAAAAAAAAAAAAAAAAAATGAAACAAAAAAATTTAAAAAAAATAATTAAAATTGAAAAAAAAAATGAATTAAAAACAAAAAAAAATTAAAAACAAGAGGCCCAAGAGGGCCTGTAGACGCTCTACTTGCATGATGTGATTCAAAAACATAAACATGATAGAGGTCAACCCAAGAAACATGTTTCCTATATATAACTCTATGTAAACTTTGGGTTAGCGAGGCGGCCATTTTGAATAATTTTGATTATTTGACGATAATGAAAAACACAAACTTGATAGAGGCTAACCCAAGGAACATGTATATGATATTTCACAAGAATGGAATAAGTGGTTTCCTAGGAGATGTCGTTTGAAATTTGTTTAAATTATACCTAGTTTTTGCTATGGCGGCCATCTTGGATGACTGGCGGCCGCAAAAAAACACAAATTTGAGAGGGACTATCCCAAATATCATTGTGCTTAAGTTTCATCAAAATCTTTCAGGCGGTTTCAGAGAAGATGTAATTTTTAACCTTTTCCTATATAACTCTTATGTAAACTTTAGGACGCCGTGGCGGCCATTTTGATTATTCGACGATAACAAAAAACACAATCTTGATAGAGGCTAACCCAAGGAACATGTATATGACAAATCTGAGAGGGACTATCCCAAATATCATGGTGATTAAGTTTCATCAAAATCCTTCAAGAGGTTTCAGAGAAGATGTCATTTTTAACATTTTCCTATATAACTCTATGTAAACTTTGGGTCGCCGTGGAGGCCATTTTGATTATTAGAAGAAAACGAAAAACATAAGCTTGATAAAGGCCAACCCAAGGAACAATGTATATGATATTTCACAAGAATGGAATAAGTGGTTTCGGAGGAGATGTCGTTTGAAATTTACTTAAATTTGACCTAGTTTTAGCCATGGCGGCCATCTTGGATGACTGGCGGCCGCGAAAAACAAAAATCTGATATGAACTATCCCAAATATCATTGTGAATAAGTTTCATCAAAATCCTTCAAGCGGTTTCAGAGAAGATGTCATTTTTAACCTTTTCCTATATAGTTCTATGTAAACTTTGAGTCGCCGTGGCGGCCATTTTGATTATTCGACGATAACGAAAAACACAAACTTGATAGAGGCCAACCCAAGGAACAAGTATATGATATTTCACAAGAATGGAATAAGTGGTTTCGGAGGAGATGTCGTTTGAAATTTACTTAAATTTGACCTAGTTTTAGCCATGGCGGCCATCTTGGATGACTGGCGGCTGCAAAAAACACAAATCTCAGAGGGACAATCCCAAATATCATTATGCTTAAGTTTCATCAAAATCTTTCAGGCGGTTTCAGAGAAGATGTAATTTTTAACCTTTACGTATATAACTCTTATGTAAACTTTGGGTCGTTGTGGTGGCCATTTTGATTATTAGACGATAACGAAAAACACAAACTTGATAGAGGCTAACCCAAGGAACATGTATATGATATTTCACAAGAATGGAATAAGTGGTTTCAGAGAAGATGTAGTTTGAAATTTCCTTAAATTTGGCTAGTTTTAGCCATGGCGGCCATCTTGGATGACTGGTGGCCGCGAAAAACACAAATCTGAGAATATCCCAAATATCATTGTGATTAAGTTTCATCAAAATCCTTCAAGAGGTTTCAGAGAAGATGTCATTTTTAACTTTTCCTATATAACTCTATGGAAAATTAGGGTCGCCATGGTGGCCATTTTGATTATTAGACGAAAACGAAAAACACAAACTTGATAGAGGGCCTAAGTAAAACTGTGACCCCCAGGGTGGGGCCAAATGTGACCAATGGGTCACCATTTGAACAAACTTGGTAGAAGACCATAAGCTTATAGCAAATGCAAAATATTAAACCTCTGGCTCTTGCAGTTCCAGAGAAGAAGATTTTTTTCAGTTTTTCCCTATACAAGCATTTATGTAAAACTGTGACCCCCGGGGTGGGGCCAGATGTGACCCCAGGGTCACCATTTGAACAAAATTGGTAAAAGACCATAAGCTTATAGCAACAGCAAAATATTAAACCTCTGGCTCTTGCAGTTTCAGAGAAGATTTTTTAAGTTTTTCCCTATACATGTCTATGTAAAACATGTGACCCTTGGGGTGGGGCCAAATGTGACCCCAGGGTCGCCATTTGAACAAACTTGGTAAAGGACCATAAGCTTATAATAAATGTAAAATATCAAACCTCTGGCTCTTGTAGTTTCCGAGAAGATTTTGAAAAAAAATATCCTATATAAGTCTATGTAAAACTGTGACCCTCGGGGCGGGGACAAATTTGACCCCAGGGTCACCATTTGAACAAACTTAGTAGAGGACCATTATAAGCTGATGCTACGTACAAGCCTATGTAAAACTGTGACCCCCAGGGTGCGGCCAAATGTGACCCCTGGGTCACCATTTGAACAAACTTGGTGGAGGACCACAAGCTTATAGCAAATGCAAAATATTAAACCTCTGGCTCTTGCAGTTTCAGAGAAGAAGATTTTTTAAGTTTTTCCCTATACATGTCTATGTAAAACATGTGACCCTTGGGGCGGGGCCAAATGTGACCCTTGGGTCATCATTTGAACAAACTTGGTAAAGGACCATAAGCTTATAGTAAATGCAAAATATCAAACCTCTGGCTGTTTTAGTTTCCGAGAAGAAGATTTTTTAAAAAAAAATCCTATATAAGTCTATGTAAAACTGTGACCCCCGGGGCGGGGACAAATTTGACCCCAGGGTCACTATTTGAACAAACTTAGTATTGGACCATAAGCTGATGCTACATGTAATACATGAGAGCTCTGTGCCTTGTGGTTTCAGAGAAGAAGATTTTTTAAATTTTTTTCCTATATGTCTATATGAAAAACATGCAGAACCTCAATATACAAACTTTATAGGAACGGCCATTTTTGACCCTGGAGACTTTATTTGAACAAACTTGATAGTCTAGGCTGTTGAAATCTGTCTAGCGGTTCTGGAGAAGAAGATTTTATAAAGTTTCAACCATATATGGTAATGGCAGCCATCTTGGATGTAGCGCTGACCTAATTTTAACAAATCTAAAAAGCATTCATCTAAAGTCATCCACGTGAAGTTTGGTCAAAATTAGCCAAGCAGTTTCTGAGGAGAAGTCGTTTGAAGAAAAGTTAACAGACGGACGGACAACGGACGACGGACGACGGAAGACGGACAACACACCATCCCATAAGCTCTGCTGGCCCTTGGCCAGTAGAGCTAAAAACAACAACATTAATCGATCTCAGTTCCCTGATATATCCAATAGGAACGCATGTTAACCAGGTAACTGTCATGGATCACTTGGGTTTAGTAGTTGCACGTGTGGCAACACAAGTGTGTGCCCCTTGAACACTCTCCTTAAACACAGATACTTGTGTTTTTTCTTCGAGAATGTGGCAGCATACCTGAGTACCCATTAAAGGTACTGGAATACTTGGTGTCAATCCAAATACAAATTAATGACAAGAGGCCCAAGAGGGCCTGTATTGCTCTACTTGCTATATGGAATCTTTGTTGGGGAACACGACAACAGTATGCTCAACTAGACTTGGTACTGATCATTCCTGCCAAGTTTTACTGAAATCCTACTAGGAGTTCAGGAAAACTAGTCCAGACAAAGTTTATATATAAGGGGCAATAACTGTGTCAAAAATCATTCAACAAACACATGGTGAAGATAAATTATGTGTAACTAGGCTTGGTACTGATCATCCCTGCCAAGTTTCGTTGAAATCCAGCGAGGCATTCAGGAGAAATAGCCTGTAAAAAGTCAGTGTATTAAAACCTTAAAGGGCCATAACTCTGCCAAAAATCACTCAACCGGAACAAGGCGATGATAGTCCATTTATCCAGCGATGTGATAACGTGGCTTATTTTATTCAGAAATGATGTCTGTCTGCACTCGCTGGATAAATGGACAATTTTATGGACCAGTTTATTTCACATAAAAAACAAAACAACTTTGAGTAAAACTGTACAAACTTTTCGAATATAAAGCGCACAATTTCTGCCATATAAGTATTCTTTCTAATATTATGTTCACCTCAATACTGTTGAATTACTGTCAGGTACTGTATATGGTTGACATTGCTCGTGCCTAAAATGCGTACATCGTTGAAAAATTCACTTGACCATATCTCATCGACTTTGGATTTTTTGTATCAAAGATGGCTGACCAATAGTCCTTAACGAGGCAAAATATAGCATTTTTTACTAAATCAATGATCATAACTCCAGTGTTACTGGCCCCATCTGGATGGTTTTCGAACTTGTCCGATCCTTCATTGATATTAATAATCTGGTAAGGTTTGGTAAAGACCGGATGAAAAATGAAGTCTCTATTGTCTTAACGAGGCAAAAGTTAACGATGGACGACGGACAACCAAAAACTATCATAACATACTTTTGTGTCATATGCTATGTTCACATGCATTCAATGCTGTGTGACCTATGCATTTTTGGTCTGGAGAACTAGATGTATCTTTCTGCTGGATATTTAATTGTTAAATCATAAATATTTATTCATAGCGGTTTTAAAATGTAACAGCTGTACCTGTAATTCAATAAAAGTGTATTTTGATCACAAAACAAGAATTTATTTGAGCTTTAAAAGCATCTTAATGATTATTTCAACAACAAGAGCCTCAAGTGCTGAAGGATGCTCCTCAAGTGCTGAAGGATGCTCCTCAAGTGCTGAAGGATGCTCCTCAAGTGCTGAAGGATGCTCCTCAGGTGCTGAAGGATGCTCCTCAAGTGCTGAAGGATGCTCCTCAAGTGCTGAAGGATGCTCCTCAAGTGCTGAAGGATGCTCCTCAAGTGCTGAAGGATGCTCCTCAAGTGCTGAAGGATGCTCCTCAGGTGCTGAAGGATGCTCCTCAGGTGCTGAAGGATGCTCCTCAAGTGCTGAAGGATGCTCCTCAAGTGCTGAAGGATGCTCCTCAAGTGCTGAAGGATGCTCCTCAGGTGCTGAAGGATGCTTCTCAGGTGCTGAAGGATGCTCCTCAGGTGCTGAAGGATGCTCTACTAACTTGCATGGATTGTATAACCACTATGTTCTATTGCAAGGAGAGGTTTTCTTAAGGTTTTATATTAAATTATTTTCTAATTCATGTTCTTGTATATTGTTTAGAAAAGTTGTCAATGTTATTATGACTGACCATGCTGGTGAAAACACTGTAGTTATTTGTATGTACAGCCAGATGGTCAATGTTAACACTATATGCTTCACTTCATTTCATGTCAGGCCTTACAGAAAAAATAATGTTTCAATCAAGGGAAATTACTCAAGCTGAATATCACCTTTAATCAAATACAAGTTCTTTCTCTTTGACTATCAAATTGTCCTCATACTAGCAAAAAAAAAGAAGTTCGGCTTTCCAGACATAATTATTTCATAAACGGGACACATGGCAATCTTGAAGTGTTTGAAATGGGTGTCTCGATTTATATATCTAGTATCATTTTCACTTTTACCCTGGTTATATTTAAATAAATCAAATTTTAAGTATTCACTATTTTGTCTTATTAGACTAAAGGTTTTAATACATTATTGGTGCAATAATATCAAAAGGTAATAATATGCAAAAACAAATTGCTTAATACAATTACTATAATTAATATTAATGATTGAACAAATGCAAGTTATGCAGAAAAACTAGCGGGACGCTGTGAGTTTTTAAAAAATAAAGATTGTCGTGCGTCCCTTTAACAATAAGCATGGTGCCTAGTTTGGTGCATATGCACATTGAATAGATAACTAAAACACAATAGACAACTAAAACACAATAGATAACTAAAACACAATAGATAACTAAAAAACAATAGATAACTAAAACACAATAGATAACTAAAACACAATAGATAACTAAAACACAGTAGACAACTAAAACACAATAGATAACTAAAACACAGTAGACAACTAAAACACAGTAGACAACTAAAACCTAATATGATTGTTTTATTCATATTGGGTCCAGACCCATAGTTGTTGCAGATCACCTCCAATCCCTAAGTAACAACTCTTCATCAACCTCACTTGGTGTTTAATCTACACAATCGCACCCAAATGGCACAAAGGTGTAACTCTTTACTTAAAACAACCATCTGGCAGTGTGGTTTTGAACACATGTTCTGATTGACACCCTGGTCAGTATTCACTTGAAGGGTGCAATTTCAATACTAATTTTCTCCAAATACATTGGTTTAAAGTTTTATGGCCATGCAGTTTTATTTCATACATTTTATGTTATTTAAATCCAAATCAAAACAGAACAATATATTCTAACAATTCACACGTAGCAATATCTGTAGAAAAACGATGATAAGATTTTATTTAATGATGTAGAAAAAATTAAACAATTAAATTAATCCCTAGGTCCCTGTATTGGTCAATTATATATAAATAATAATAAACATTTATATGCCTAGAGAATAATTTATGGGAATTTTCATATCACGCTATATCAGCTAGACTGAGACGTCATATTAGCCATATAGCGAATTTACAAATTACTGTAAACTTAATATGTTATCCAGAAAATCATTTTTTTTGTAAAAAACAACTTTTTTAAATCATTTCCGCATTCCCAATTTCAAGGGAAAGCTCTCTAGTCGACCACATAAATTAGACAAGGGAAGTAAATCTAATTCCGATCTGTATCCACACTGAAGAAGTTGTTTTCTCTTTTTTTGTCCTTTCTCAATGAATGCTACTGTAAAAACGAATTAAAAACATCATGGGCGATATCCAGTAACCTGGTTGATGGCCATGACCCTCTAGTCGGAGCTGCTAGTCTCACTGCTGCAGCCAGGGGCGTAGCTGTGACTAAATCAGTGCCACAATCAGTGTGTAGGCACAAGGTGTAGTGGGGTCAATTTTTTTTTCAGAAGGAAGGCAAATCCTGCATTCAGGCGGTATTTTAAGCAGCAAACAATATGTTTTTAACCCTCGATTTGAAGCTTTTTTTAATCTGCAATTTCGCAACAAAAACATCGCAACAGAACAAAATAACATATATTAATCTTTCGAAGTTTTTCACAATCATGGTGTGTTTGGTTCCGAAAGACCGCGAGCGAACAGTTCGACTTTTATTTTCTGAAAAGACCACGAGTAATATAGTGATATGTCATTGATGACATACTGATGATGTATTTCCTACATGTCTTAGAACTAGTGTTCACGTGACAACTATTGTTATTGCTTTTCCTAAAATCAGACGGGTGTTCCGTGGAACATGTGTGTCGCCTGTCAGTGCTTTGTCAGGACCCATATAAATGACCTTGACAAACTGGCCCGACTAAGTTTTCGTGAAGAAAAAAATGACCTTCAGTGTGGCTTTGTGAGTTTGATGAAGAAATATCAATAAATGAAAAAGTTATAGCCAACATTAAGTTTTGTGAAGAAAAACATGAGTATTTAACCCATATAATGACCTTCAGTGTGACCTTGACCTTTATATTTTAGTATGGTCATGTCGATGTTGTCATGATTAGTATATATTGAAAGTTTGATGAAGAAATATTAAGAAATGGGAAAGTTATAGCCAATGTTAAGTTTTCATGAAGAAAAAAAACAAAAAGAGTATTTAACCTATATAATGACTTTCAGAGTGACCTTAACCTTGACCTTTATATTTTAGTAAGGTCATGTCAATGCTGTCATGATGAGTATATATTGAAAGTTTGATGAAGAAACATGAAGAAATGATAAAATTATAGCCGTTAAGTTTTCGTGACGGACGGACGGACTGACCGACGGATGGACGACAAAGTGATCCCTATCTCGAAAAGGTGACACAGCGATGTCATGAATTTATAACTGTATTGTAAAGTTAAAGAATTGCATTGTATTTTGTCCTTGTTCTTCGATTAGTTGAATAAAAGTTATAAGCATTAACTGCTGTGCACTAAATAATGGAAGAGCAATAACTCTTCCTGTACAACAAGTAGATGAAGATCAGAGTTTGCTCCCTTAGCTGAATTCACACAAAATATATTTAACAAATGAGATCCATATGCAAGTTTATGGAATTGAATGTTGTTTAACGGCTCATCAACATAGTATAGGTTTTTTAGAGCCCCAGAGAGAGGGGAAGGATACATAGGAATCCGGGAACCTGCCCTACTCTTATTTTCGAATAGATTTCTATGGTTCTTTAACGTGCTCTGAGGATAGACCGATACACTGGACCGCAGGTTTACGTCCCCATCCGACGGACGAGGCTTAGGGAAAGTGTCTTGCCCAAGAACACACCGACGGAACTCAGTGGCACCTCGGAGGACTGAACCCGGGGCCTCCGGTTACAAATCCGCCGCGCTACCGACTGCGCCACGCAAGTTTATGGATTGGTCAGTCAGACCTAGACTGTTATAAGGACCAAAGAGTATGGAATATGGCATGACTGTCTTATGATGATCATTTATATTTAGGTTTGGTACATATGTCTTTATGTGCAGTGGTGAAAACATTATATGAAGTATGAAGTTCAGTTCGTTCATCATTATGTTCAGTGCACTTTTCATTATATGCGGTACACCCGACATTATATGCAGTTGGCATTTCATTATAATGCAGTGCTTTTGTCATTATATTTGGTCCATTTTTCATTATATGCAGTTCATGCATCTTTATATGGATATGGAGATGGTGTTGTACTGTATGGATACCCAGACATCCATTACTGGCCCCTCCACTACCATCTACCTAAGGTATGTGGTTCCGTATGGGTACCCAGACACTACCACCTACCTAAGGTGTGTGGTTCTGTATGGGTACCCAGACAATAGGTCCCTGCACTACCAGCTACCAAAGGTGTGTGGTTCTGGGTACTCAGACAACAGGCCCCATCCACTTTCACCCACCTAAGGTATGTGGTTCTGTATGGGTACCCAGATCTCCATTACAAGCCCCTTCACAACCACCCACACCTTGAAGGTGTGTGGTTCTGTATAGGTACTCAGACAACAGGCCCCACCCACTTTGACCTACCTAAGGTATGTGGTTTTGCATGGGTACCCAGACATCAATTACAGGGCCCCTCAACAATCACCGGAACCCAAGGCTTACCCAGGCAACTCTGCCATGACAAGGCTATTAAGGCGGCATAATACCACATGGAAGGTGACATTGCTAAAACAAAAGGAACAGTTCTAGATATAGGTTATACATGACCTACATTTTTTATTTGTGGGAGACAAAACATCTGGACCTTACTGTCGAATAGTGTAGTCGTGCCTCAAGGTTTTTATGTCTTAAAAAATCTTGTAGACAAAATATGGAATAATCAATAGCTGTCAAAGCATGACATGGTGCTTGAATATTCGTGACATGATTCAATTAATGAATTTCAAGAATCTGTAGCACCCTTAACGGGACACACAGCAATCTTAATGTATAATTTATTACCAAGCATTTAAAATATACCTCCACTTATAAATACTACAGTATCATGCTGCTTGAATATAATTGAACGCTTTCAAGATTTCTGTGTTATATTCCATAGGCTTGAGCATAATATTGAGGCTTGAGCATAATATTGAGGCTTGAGCATAATATTGCAACTTGAGCATAATATTGCGACTTGAGCATAATATTGAGGCTTGAGCATAATATTGCGACTTGAGCATAATATTGAGGCTTGAGCATAATATTGCGACTTAAGCATAATATTGGGGCTTGAGCATAATATTGCGACTTGAGCATAATATTGCGACTGGAGCATAATATTGAGGCTTGAGCATAATGCGACTTCAGCATAATATTGGGGCTTGAGCATAATATTGCGACTTGAGCATAATATTGCGACTTGAGCCTAATATTGAGGCTTGAGCATAATATTGCAACTTGAGCATAATATTGCAACTTGGGCATAATATTGCGACTTGAGCATAATATTGGGATTGAGCATAATATTGGGATTGAGCATAATATTGCAACTTGAGCATAATATTGAGGCTTGAGCATAATATTGCGACTTGAGCATAATATTGAGGCTTGAGCATAATATTGAGGCTTGAGCATAATATTGGGATTGAGCATAATATTGCGACTTGAGCATAATATTGCGACTTGAGCATAATATTGAGGCTTGAGCATAATATTGCGACTTGAGCATAATATTGAGGCTTGAGCATAATATTGCGACTTGAGCATATTGGGGCTTGAGCATAATATCGCGACTTGAGCATAATATTGCGACTTGAGCATAATATTGAGGCTTGAGCATAATATTGCGACTTGAGCATAATATTGCGACTTGAGCATAATATTGCAACTTGGGCATAATATTGCGACTTGAGCATACTATATAGGCTTTAGCATAATATTGCGACTTGAGCATAATATTGGGATTGAGCATAATATTGCGACTTGAGCATAATATTGAGGCTTGAGCATAATATTGGGGCTTGAGCATAATATTGCGACTTGAGCATACTATTGAGGCTTGAGCATAATATTGCGACTTGAGCATAATATTGGGGCTTGAGCATAATATTGCGACTTGAGCATAATATTGGGGCTTGAGCATAATATTGCGACTTGAGCATAATATTGCGACTTGAGTATAATAGTGCGACTTGAGCATAATATTGCTACTTGAGCATAATATTGAGGCTTGAGCATAATATTGAGGCTTGAGCATAATATTGCGGCTTGAGCATAATATTGCGACTTGAACATAATATTGAGGCTTGAGCATAATATTGCGACTTGAGCATAATATTGCAACATGAGCATAATATTGCGACTTGAGCATAATATTGCGACTTGAGCATAATATTGCAACTTGAGCATAATATTGGGGCTTGAGCATAATATTGCAACTTGAGCATAATATTGCGACTTGAGGATAATATTGGGGCTTGAGCATAATATTGCGACTCGAGCATAATATTGAGGCTTGAGCATAATATTGCAACATGAGCATAATATTGCAACTTGAGCATAATATTGAGGCTTGAGCTTAATATTGAAGCTTGAGCGTAAGAAATTGAGGCTTCAGCATAATATTGAGGCTTGAGCATAATATTGTGACTTGAGCTTAATATTATAACTTGAGCATAATTTTGCAACTTGAGCATAATATTGCGACTTCAGCATAATATTGAAGCTTGGGCATAAGAAATTGAGGCTTGAGCATAATATTGAGGCTTGAGCATAATACTGCAACTTGAGCATAATATTGGGGCTTGAGCATAATATTGGGGCTTGAGCATAATATTGAGGGTTGAGCTTAATATTGAAGCTTGAGCATAAGAAATTGAGGCTTCAGCATAATATTGAGGCTTGAGCATAATATTGTGACTTGAGCTTAATATTACAACTTGAGTATAATTTTGCAACTTGATCATAATATTGCGACTTGAGTATAATACTGAAGTTTGAGCACAATATTGAGGCTTGACATAATATTGCAACTTGAGCATAATATTGGGGCTTGAGCATAATATTGCAACATGAGCATAATATTGCAACTTGAGCATAATATTGAAACTTGAGCATAATATTGCAACTTGGGCATAATACTGTGACTTGAGCTTAATATTGCGACTTGAGCATAATATTGCAACTTGAGCATAATATTGGGGCTTGAGCATAATATTGCAAATTGAGCGTAATATTATTGGGGCTTGAGCATAATATTGCAACTTGAGCATAATATTGAAGCTTGAGCATAAAATTCCAACTTGAGCATAATATTGCAACTTGAGCATAATACTGTGACTTGAGCTTAATATTGTGACTTGAGCATAATATTGCAACTTGAGCATAATATTGCAACTTGAGCTTAAAATTGCAACTTGAGCATAATATTGCAACTTGAGCATAATATTGCAACTTGAGCATACTACTGCAACTTGAGTATAATATTGCAACTTGAGCATAATATTGCAACTTGAGCTTAATACTGCAACTTGAGCATAATATTGCAACTTGAGCTTAATATTGCAACTTGAGCATAATACTGTGACTTGAACTTAATATTGAGGCTTGAGCAAAATTTTGCGACTTGAGCATAATATTGCAACTTGAGCATAATTTTGCGACTTGAGCATACTATTGCAACTTGTTATAATATTGAAGCTTGAGCATAAGAAATTGAGGCTTGAGCATAATATTGCGACTTGAGCTTAATATTGGTACAACATGGGGTATAGTTATACGTAAAACTATTTACTATATAACCTAGAACTGTTACTGAAGGTGAGGAATACCCCCGCCTTGTTGATAAAGCCCACGAGTATGATGAGGAATACCCCCGCTTTGTTGATAAAGCCCACGAGTATGGTGAAGAATACCCCCACTTTGTTGATAAAGCCCACGAGTATAGTGAGGAATACCCCGCTTTGTGGATAAAGAGGA
This sequence comes from Cyrtodaria siliqua, assembly GCA_037043455.1. Classification (NCBI taxonomy): domain Eukaryota; kingdom Metazoa; phylum Mollusca; class Bivalvia; order Adapedonta; family Hiatellidae; genus Cyrtodaria; species Cyrtodaria siliqua. The sequence goes on from JAWPHD010002952.1 coordinate 166,917, forward strand.
ATACCCCCACTTTGTTGATAAAGCCCCCGCTTTGTTGATATAGCCCACGAGTATGGTCAAAACCAAGAATAATAAATGTCTACAATAATTATTAATTTTTCAATGTGAAAAATAACTAATTGCAGAATCAGAAACCGTTGATGCAGAGACATATCATATCATCAGGTGTGAACTGGATGTCAAGTGTAATAACAATCCATAAAACCCTTTGAAGTGAAAGTCACATGATTTAGTTCATTATAGTGTGGACATTTCTAGGTTATAAAGGCCATAATTCTGTAATAATTAGGCAATCAACAATGGGTGATGTAGATGGGTATAAGGTCATCAGTTATGTGTATATGATGTTTGGGAACAACCAATTCAAAAGCTGTTTGAGAATGCAAGTAATAAATAAGTGTTAAGGGACGTGGTGGGAAGCGAAACGAAGTTACAGACATCGTGATGCCTATATAGCCCCCACTTCACTTTGTAAAAGCGGGGGTATAATACTCATTAATAACAAGAGGTCAATGACCTTGAAGCTCTACTGATTGATTTTGATTTCAGGAAGTAGTCGCTACAGACTTGTTTTTTGAAAATCTATTTTTAACCGTGGCGGCCATCTTGAATTTCTGGCCGACCTGAAATTTTGCTAGGATCAATTAGACATTAAGAGCAACATTTCTGTGAAGTTTCATGAAAATCCGTCAAGTCGTTTCAGAGGAGTAGTCGCTACAAGTTTTCATTATATAACTCTATATAAACAAAGATGGCCGCTGGTAGCCATGTTTAACGTCAAATCAAAACAATTTTCGACAAGGACCAACATCATGTCATACTGATCATTTTAGAAAAAGTCCCATATCAATATCTCTTATAGTTTTGAAGAAGTAGTCGCTACAAACTTATTTAATTTTAAATCTATTTTTAGCTGTGGTGGCAATCTTGAATTTCCGGCCGACCTGAAATTTTTCTAGGATCAACTAGACATCAAGAGCAACATTCCTGTGAAGTTTCATGAACATCCGTCAAGTAGTTTCAGAGGAGTAGTCGCCAGAAGTTTTTACTATATAACTCTATGTAACCAAAGATGGCCACTGGCAGCCATGTTTAATGTTGAATCACAATAATTTTCCAAAAGGATCAACATCATGTCATGCTGATCATTTTAGAAAAAGTCCCATATCAATATCACTTATAGTTTTCAAGAATAAGTTGCTACAAACTTATTTTTTAAAAATCTATTTTTAGCTGTGACGGCCATCTTGAATTTCTGGCAGATCTGAACTTTTGCTAGGATCAATTAGACATCAAGAGCAACATTCCTGTAAAGTTTCATGACAATCCGTCAAGTAGTTTCAGAGGAGTAGTCGCTACAAGTTTTTACTATATAACTCTATGTAAACAAAGATGGCCGCTGGCAGCCATGTTTAACGTTGAATCAAAACGATTTTTGACAAGGATCATGTCATGCTGATCATTTTAGAAAAAGTCCCATATCAATATCACTTATAGTTTTCAAGAAGTAGTCGCTACAAACTTGTATTTTAAAACTCTATTTTTAGCTTTGGCGGCCACCTTGGATTTCACATCAACATGAATTTTTGCTAGGATCAACTAGACTTTATGGGCAACATTTCTGTAAAGTTTCATGAATATCCATCCAGTAGTTTCAGAGGAGTTGTCGCTACAAATAAAAGTTTACGGACAGACAGACGGACAGACGGACGACGGACGCTGCACCACGGCATAAGCTCTGCTGATCTCTGATCAGTAGAGCTAATAATTTGCAAATATGCAAGTTATGTAGAAAAACTAAGGGAACTTGGAGAGATTTATATATGTCTAGATATCCGTGTCCTTTTAATATATTAACAAATACCAGCTTAACTCTTAACCCGCTAAGCACGACTATAATAGCCTTTACGTCCATTGTAAACAATTTACAATGTATGGCTGCTGATTAGTCATTTTCCCAAAAACACCCCTTTGTCACATAAATGGAATGTCCTCAATTCTAAGAAAGAACAGTCCATTATATATATGTAGTGGGTTGAAGGTTAAATATTTCCTTCAAATAATCCTAATCTCCTGTTGAGGAACTGAGGATGTATAGCTTGGCTTCCAGTTGTTTGTCAAGTGCTTGCCATTGTTGCCTGTAATAACTGCCATCAAAAAAATCGAAATAACTGCCATCCAAGAATCAATATCAAACAGAAAATGCAAAACAGTATCTGTCAGTGACATTACAGAAGCCATTCTCATCTGTGCTGAAAAGTACAGTACTTTAGAAGGATTGTTTGGTTGGTGTCATATCCTAGTTTGGTGAGGTGGGGGATGGTATCAGCGACCATTGTGGGATAGAATTATTATCCTCTGGGGTTGGTATGAGCGACCATTGGGAAATAAGAATCATTGTCCCCTGGAGGATGGAGTCAGCGACCAATGGGGGATAGAATCAGTGTCCCTGGGGGATGGTATCAGCAACCATTGGGGGATAGAATTAGTGTCCCCTTGGGATGGTATCAGCGACCATTAGGAGACAGAATCAGTGTCCTTGGGGGATAGAATCAGTGTCCCTGGGGGATGGTATCAGCCACCATTGGGTGATAGAATCAGTGTCCCTGCGGGATAGTATGAGCAACCATTGGGGAATAGAATCAGCTACCATTAGGGGACAGAATCAGTGTCCTTGGGGGACATAATCAGTGTCCCTGGGAGATGGTATCAGCCACCATTGGGGGATAGAATCAGTTTCCCTGCAGGATGGTATCACCATTGGGGGATAGAATCAGTGTCCCTGCAGGATGGTATCACCATTGGGGGATAGAATCAGTGTCCCTGCAGGATGGTATCACCATTGGGGGATAGAATCAGTGTCCCTGCGGGATAGTATCAGCAACCATTGGGGGATAGAATCAGCTACCATTAGGGGACAGAATCAGCGGCCATTGAGGGATAGAACCAGTGACCATTGGGGGATGGAACCAGTGTCCACTGGGGGAAGGAATAAGCGACCTTTGGGGGATATAAATTTATCTTAGTTATTTAGATAATCTCTATTTTTAATGAATTACATGAGCTGTCTAATAACCATGAGAGAAGTGCAAAAAAAAACAACATGTTTTCCTTTTTGCATCTTTTAAAATGCACTTGGTTTCGTTCAGAAATGTAGCTGCATGCGTTTTAGATATTATCTTAGCCTGGGAGTTTAATGAGAGAAAACCTCATTTCAGGGATTACCTTAGCCAGCCTGAGCTTAATGAGAGCAAATATCATTTCAGGGATAATCTTAACCTAATAGTCAAATGAGAAAAAATCTCATCAGAAATCAAGCCAATGAGCTTTTTTCAAAGCCTATGAGGTTCTATGCTATTTTAATGGGCATTTTTTCTAATTGCAACAAATAAATCTCATTATGGTCATTTCCCTCTATTATAACTCCTATCAATCCGTCTCTGTGTTCTAAAGACAATTTGTTTCATGAGGAGGTTGTTACCGAGTTTTATGCCGAGTTCTTAATTAAAGTTCTCCGGCCTTGTTTTATTTCATGAACACGTTTATGTTTATTTAAATCGAAATCAATACATAACAATAGATATTTACAATTCACACATTGCAATATCTGTGAAAAGCGAGAATACGATTTTATTTGATGACGTAGAAAACTTTGAATAGGTATATGCTCTCCTACATCTTGGAGGAAAATAAAGAATCTATCTAGCTATACAATTCAGATTTACCTCATTTCCCCCTGCAGTCACGCAGTTGTAAACGTAGTATCTACGTCATGCAAATAATACTTATTTTTACATGCAACTTAGTAGCTGTTTTCAATATATGTTTCTCTCCGAGACTATCAAGAAATGTTCATATAATGTTTAAGAGTTAAATTGTTAATTGATAAAACTACAAAGAGGGTGGCCATTTATCTTTAATATATAAAACAAATAATTGACTGGAACTGATACAACAAATACAATAATGTAAATACATTTAGTTTTTATAAGAAGGAACAATCTGGTGAAGTTTTGCGAAAATTCTACAAGAAAGAAGCAATATACGCATACCGTAGTGGAGAGCAGACGTGACTCATATTTCATCGAAAGTAGGTCACAGTGACCTGAAAATGGACGAGGACAAGTGAATGACTACCATTCCACACCACCACAACTTTATTAGAGGTTCGGTTCTAATATGCGGTCAAATCGAGTTTTACCCTGAAAATACATGTTCCCAAATTGATTATCAGCGACATTTTGGTTGGTTGAATGGTAGGATGGTGTTCCCTAATATCGCGGTACTTACCGATTGCAGTTTAAATAAATGATAATACAACATTTATCTAAAACTATTTCTGTTCTAGTTACGTTCACAAACATCTCATTTGTATTTGTACATAGTATTAAAACATTAGATGGATTACATATTGAAATAATTTTATCCGATATCGACAACTATGTTTTTACTGTTGTCAGGGGAGAGTACTCTAATATCGCGGTAAACGGTGGAGGCCCTGACTAGATTTTATTAATTGCCAAAAAATCTAAATAAAATAAATGGGGTATATCTACAAATAAATCTACAACTATATGCTAAAATTCAATAGTTTCTTTTAATAATCACGCAAGTTACATCAATTCATCACTCAACACTCTTGTTTTCTTTACTTTTTTAACTTTTGTACAAGCAGTTAGACCTTTGTAAGGCAGTGTGGACATGAAAACAGAGCCACGTATAGTAAAATCACTGTACGTACTTACCAAGTATTTGGGGTCCGGAACGGAGGCCTTTGTACTTTGACAAGTAGATTGTACAGGTGACTTTACTGGTTGGTTTGCGAGCTTGAACTGAAGAATTGGGAAGTACCACTTCACGACAACAACTTCTGCGCATGCGTAGAGGTAATGGGGAATCTCCAGAAGTAGGTTACACTCCACCAATTGTAGAATTACTACACACCTCCCACTTTTAAATAGGCGAAGCCCACTGGTCCGCATACACAATCAGTAATGGTGCCACTCTTTCTGTGTCGTTATACACTTGTATCAGTAACAATGTGCCTCAAGACTTCATTATAAATCCTTAGTCTGAGAGCTGTAAACTGAACAAGTGAGTACAATACCCACAATACAAAGACTATGGGTTTAGAATACTTCAATAACTTGCCAAAATGACTTCACCAATTCAAACCTAATCCCTGTGATTTGACTTAATAGCAATTAAAATTCATAAAACATGATCTAGATACACATCTCAGTTGAGTTGTGTGTTCTAACATAAAAAAACCAGTTTAAATCGCTCATTAAGAGTTAAAATATAGATACACATCTCACTTGAGTTGCGTGTTCTAACATAATTACCCAAGTTCACATCTCTCATTAAGAGTCGTGTGATATTAAAATATATTTACAACAGTTCACACTTCTCACTTTTAAATAAAGAGTGTTGTGATAAAATATACAACTTACAAAAGTAATCACACCTCTCACTAGGCGTTTTGTGAATTTACTTATTTACTGGAGTAAACACTTAGTAGGAGTTTTTGGATGTTACTCATTTACAATACAGAACAGAACATTTTAATTTGCAGGAATCCAAATACACATATTCTATAACAAGGATTAACCAGCATTTAGCTATAGGAAGAACAGAGAACATACTTGATGAATGCAGTGTGCTCTTAGTGTTTAACTTGATGTTCTAAATTAGATTCAACTGTGGGTTTACGGCGCACCCACACTAAATAAGACGCATAGTAATTATCACTAGCCAAATAATCACTAGCCTAAATTATTGTAAACAGAGGTAGCTATTTATTTGTAACGTTTGTGCTACACAGTTCTATAAAAACAAGTAGTGCGTTGATATACTTACTTCACAACTCTCAATGGTGAAGTTGTGAAGGTAAAAATTACTTATATAAAGGAGATAAGCGTGCCTCAGCAATGTTGAGCGTTTTCTTTACGGTAATAAACTTGTCGGTAATGTTAATCATACACACTTTAAGGTCTGTATTGCCCGTATGTATGGTGCGAGGTACCAACAGTTTATTACTCTTTACTTTTATGGGCTCCACAACATATTGTGGTAGTACATTGTCTATCAAACAGTCAACTAGAACTACTGAATTAGGTGGAATTACCGTTCGTCGGTCTACACACACCCTAGCTACAGTTGGTTGGGAGTCATTCCCACCCTCTAATTCCATTTTAATGATCTCTTCTCCCACCGTTAGTTGGGAATTTAAAAGATCAATTTTGGTGCCATGCGATCTCAAGAAGTCCAGACCCAACAGCATGGTATACCATGCTCAACTTCTTACCAGCTGTGTGTAGTCTGATGTTCTTGAGCACTGGTGGTCTAGGTTCTAGCTGTCTGTATAAGGAATCCGAAATTATAGTGACTTCAGCTGCAGTATCAACAACTGCTTGTGTAGGCTGTCTATTGACCACAGCCGCTACTCGGAACATAGACCCAGACCTTAATTGACAGACAGTTATGTCGTCAGGGCTTTGGGACCAAGTGTTCTGAGAATCTTTAGCTGATAATTTCTCCTCCTTTAACATGTTTTCACACCCCTGGTTATTAACCTCTGGCTGGTTTTCACACTATTCGAGATTGTGATTATGCCTGTTAATAGGGTTGTGAGGCGACCTTCCTGACTGCTTTTCACACTCTTTACGATTGTGATTACGCAGGTTAATGGGGTTGAGAGGCGACCCCTCTGACTGCTTTTCACACTCTTTACGGTTGTGATTAAGCATGTCAATAGGGTTGAGAGGCGACCCCTCTGACTGCTTTTCACACTCCTTACGATTGTGACTATGTGAATGCATAAAAGTAAATGCATAAACTATTTACAATCTACTATAAATAAATAAACCGGGTTATATATCGTTATATATACCCACAATGATCACACATCTATGATAGTAGAGTATTGTAAAGATCTATCTATTCATAACCCACAAGACGTGTGAAGAGCGCACACATCTCTCAGCAGTGATTGAGTTATGTGACGGCGCTTTGGACACATGGTTCAATGATTGTGATATATTTCTACACTTATCTCGAATAGGTTGATGAATAGTGCACACATATCTCAGTGACTTGAGTATTGTGACGGCGCTTTGGACACATGGTTCAATGATTGTGATATATTTCTACACTTATCTCGAATAGGTTGATGAATAGTGCACACATATCTCAGTGACTTGAGTATTGTGATATAGATGTGATTGTGATATAGAGGTGGCATCCTAATGGCTGCATCTGAAGACATCCGCATTGCTTCCTAGAACCCATATAGAACTTTTGCAGTCTCAAGAGATGCCCCTATTAGGCCGGCCAGATCCCCACCACGCCTCTCAGCCACCAAGCGGCCAACTTCCCCTATGAATAAGGGATTGTTTGGTTTTTGATGCGGGGCTGGAGACAGGTATGGGGAATCAGTCTCATGCAATATACTGTTCTCGGGGACTGCCGCCAAACCCAAAAGTTGAATCTCTGAGAAGAGCTTAAAGTTGGCTGTAAATCCGAAGAAGCAATTCCTAAACAATTTTGACCCACCCTTCACATCGGCGGCTCTTCTACCAAAGCAGCGTTAATGCCTAGGTTGATGCAAACTATACATCTAGATTTCAGGCATATAGCTGCACCTTACCTAAGCATGTTTCCCTGGACTGGGTAACGAGTAAAAGGCTGCTTCGGAGTAAGATTCACTTTCAAGTAATCTTCCTGATGCCACAATGTGTGACAGGACAGTGGGAACGGTCATGTCTTACCCATCTCTCCCATTACAAGATTACTTTAAAGTATCCTCCTGATGCCAATAAGTGTGACTTGGCACGGTCATGTCTAGGCCAACCTCCCATAGAGAAACTACGAGTCGAAAATATTTAAATTTCTATTGTTGTCCTTATGTAAAAGGATGTAATTTTCGAAAACTTGAAAATATGTTTCTTTAAAAGAAGTCTGGTACTCTTCAATACTGCAATAGTTATTCACCGCACCCTACATTATGTTCCGCTGGCAATTTAGTTCATAGACATACTTTTGCTTATTATTGGTTTGCATGCGATCGCAAATTAAAACCTACACAAAACACACATTTACCCCCACATAATTTAATGAAACTTTAATGATACTAACAACAAAGAAATGGTGATTAGCGTACATATTTCTTACGTCATCTTGCATCAGAAAAATATTATAAATTACTTATGTGTTTTGTGACAGAAAGGATAATATGGATACATTCTCAATTAGTTTCAAAGGTTCACTGTCTACTGCCACTTTAAAGTGCAAGTTTGTTCGTAAGGAGCGGTGCCAAAACCATTAGTTATGTATCCCAAATGGCCACCGGGATCCCATGGCCACGTATCTGGGACTAGCATATCATGATTTGTAAATCTATGATCTCGTGAGCAACCACCGGAAGCCACAGAAGGAAAAGAAGTTGAAGTTTGGCTGTCAACACATCGTTCGCCTAAGCTATGTTGTGAATGACTGCCTAAACCCAACAACGAACCAGAGATGTTAATCACTCTTGCTGTTGTACAACAAACAGCTCCATTTGACTGTATATTGACAGATGTTTGAACGCCTAACTTTGATACGGTTGTCAATTGACAAAGAGTTCTATCTTTTGAATTTTGAAAACTGGATTTCATAGTTTCATAAGCTGAGTGTAACTCATCAATGTTTCGTTTTCCCTCACATTTGTTGCCATTTATGGGTTGCTTTGATGTCCCAGATTTCATTTCCTTCTCACACCTCTTAATACCAGAATTGTGAAGGGTATTACCATCCACACACTTAACGGTATATGAGTTGTGATGGACCTGAGCCAGACTTATACTAAGGCCATTATTGATGTCTTGAAGCTGATCCATTTCTTTCTGCCGAGTGGTAGCTCTGTCCTCAAGCCTCGACTGAGGGTTTGGCGACATGTTACCACCTAATTGAGCAGGGTGTGTGATTGCCTGTACCTGGGAACTTTCCCATTTGGTTTTTGCAGGCTTCACACTCACCTGTTCTTCCGCAGAACTACCGTAAATGGAATCTCTGTTTAAATGATAGCACCGTATTTCAACTTCAGCGGCATCAATTGAAGCAGGCCTTGTATTTAAAACATATATCCCAGCAGCTTTGTCTTCAAGACCTTGACAAAAACGTACTATTGCTAGTTTTTCAATATGTTCACTGGCCAGGCCCATATATGCATTAGCAGCCAGGTTATATATCCGGTCTGCCCACTCGGCGATGTTTTCTTTTAGTCTCTGAGACTCCTTCATAAAAGATGCCATCAGGGCTTGGACAAGATCTTTGCTTCTGAATCTCTTAGCTAAAAACATTAGAATGTCCTTGTAACCAAGAGTTTTGCTTTTGTTCAAAAGGGAATTCAAGTATTTGCTTGCCTTCCCTTCCAAACACAAGGTAAGCGCCTGTATTTTCATGTCATCATTCAAGCCCAGTGCATCGGTTTTACTCGTGAATCGTCTGAGAAATACCCCCCATTCTGAGGTACCATCAAACTTATGCGACGGAGCTCTCGCAGTAATTTGAAAATCATCGCTATTGCATATTTTTTCTTGTTGTGATTTAGTATCTGTATTGATTTTTAAAAAATCGTCAGCTTTAAGTAAAGAGGATTCAGACATATCTTAAGTAGTTATTGTTTGATATCTATTTTATATGTCTTCTATTTAAGCCACTATTTAAATTCACACCAGCAAGTTGTGATTTTTAGCAGCTTTGACTATATGCATCAATACAAAGGAATAATTGTTAGCTTTAATTTCTGCAATCTCGTGGACACGTTTTAGAATGTGTAAACATCATTCACGGTTACCAGCGATGTGAATACTACATGTACTGTGTTAACTGTTTGTGTTACGTGTAGACACAATCAGCAGTTGTAAAATTCTAATGCATTGAACAGTGTTGCGAAAAATACAATATTCACGTGCTCTAATCAGTTATTATTGAGAACGCGCTCATGTGAACAATTTAGATAATTGCTAAGTTTACATACAATGACTACAACTTATTTTGTTATAAATTAGTGGATTAGTACACAGTCGCGTAAGTAAATAAGTATTTCTATGATCGTTTAAAGTTATGAAAAGAATTAACCGTTATCGTTATGCTCACGGTGATAGTAGTCAAACATAAACTGATTTTTTAACTTTCGTCCACGAAAATGCAGATTTAATAATTTGTACGTGTTTTTGAAAACCAAAGAAATGTCAAAAAGCTCGGACAAAACGATGCTTTCACATTACACACTCTTTGCAGATTGTGAAATACTGTGAAACAACGCTACCGTAATGCTGAATACGATACCAAATCACATCACCACTCTCGTGTGTTATAGACACAGACTTATTATAAATTCTGCTGTCTAAACACAATCACTAATGTGATAATCACACACTCTTTTCAGATTGTGAAATCTTATCACACTTGAATTTACATACAAACAAAAAACAGATTAATAGAGAGAACTATGAAAGAAAAAAACAATTTTTTTTAGCTCTACTGTATAAAAAATACTTTACTTTTTATTTTTTCTTATTTTTGTTTTTTGTTGTTGTTGTTTTTTAAAGGAGATTCGACTTTTTAGAAACACTTTCGAATATAAAATTGATTAAACAAATGGCCTAAATATAAATAGTTCACTTACTCAAAAAAAACAAGAATAGCGAGACTATATTCCAGTGACATATCGCTGAAAATGAATGAGCGAGAAACCATTGTGGGAAAATTCCCACTCAAATCTCGCCATTTTCACCCCCACGCGCTAAATACGGGTGGGGAAAGATTCGCTGCAATAGCAATACGTGGCATACTCGCCTGCTTTCAGTTCATGTGCTCGCAGCGCCATTATAGTAAAATCACTGTACGTACTTACCAAGTATTTGGGGTCCGGAACGGAGGCCTTTGTACTTTGACAAGTAGATTGTACAGGTGACTTTACTGGTTGGTTTGCGAGCTTGAACTGAAGAATTGGGAAGTACCACTTCACGACAACAACTTCTGCGCATGCGTAGAGGTAATGGGGAATCTCCAGAAGTAGGTTACACTCCACCAATTGTAGAATTACTACACACGCATCAAAACTGTAACATTACAGCTGTACTTAAGGTGTGTCCAATGTGGACAGACGTCACACTTTTCCCAAGAAACAAAACAAAGTGTCTTGCACCCACTCAATATGTGCGCCTACAAATCAATTTGGGAACTCCGTAGGAAAAAGCACAGCAGGGCTTCTTTGTTAGTTCCCCTTAATTTATTGGCGCTGTTGACAGGTGCCCTGTTCGCAACATAGCGTCGTCACGTGACCACGACAAGTTCATTCATAAATATCATCAAGCAGACGAAGATTTGACGGAGCCCCAAAGTTCATCAAGTTATTTTACGAAGTGGTATGGGTTCTTTCGTTGGTAATGGGGTGGGGTAAATTTACACACTGTGATGTTTTTATGTATTTATATGGAAAACCAATTTTACTTACTATGAGTTGAGACATTTTGCCGATATGTATTTGTAAACATTATCGTGACCTTCGGGTATGAATTGTGGGATTTTGATCTCAGGTAGGTGGCGCTTGAGGGTGATGTCATCAAAAATAGTGTTTACCGCGATATTAAAGAACCCGCGATATTAGGAGAAACCACTATAATATTTGAGTTGATTTACTGTTGTAATTACAGATTATTAATGTTTTCATCTGCCACTTTGAAGAAACTTGTCACAGAGGGGTACCTTAAATTTGGTGCAGGTCACAGTTTTTTTCAGGGAAATGCCTTTTCGAAATGTAACAATCTCCTGGATGCTCATAAATTATACAGTTTAAAATGCATTGACTAGCCCCTAAATGATTAATTAAGGGTTGCCATTCGCTGCTTAATTGCTGGAAAGAAGTTTTAAATACCCACAGTGATTGGCAGAATTACACAGGATTATTTTTATGCAACTTAATCTGGCATTTGGTGAATTTTAATGAGATTTTCTCCATTTAAACCGAGAATATTGCAAAATAATGGCTAAAAGACATCCCTGCATTTAAATGAATATGGGGATGACGAGTTGAAATGGTATTCGAGTTAAAATCATGGCTAAAAGTCATCCCTGCATTTAAGTGAATGTAATTTTAAATGCTTTTAAAACAGGAGGCCCCAGAAGGCATGTGGATGCTCTATTGGCTAACTGGCTCTTATGACAACAGATGAAGTCATATATATATTCCATGAAGTTTGTAAGTTTCATTTTTATCCATTATGACATTTGCGGAAAAAAAAAATTAAAAAAAAATCCAATAGGTCTCAATGTTAACTTTGTAACTGCTTTGTGGCCATCTGGGACATTGGAATTTTGTGAAATAACCAGTTCAAAATGGAATGACTGAAATAACATATTCCTGTGTAATGAAACTGATACTGGCAGTTTCGTGGAAGCTAGAGGTACCTGAAAATAATGTGCTAACAGATGCAACAACTCACAATACTGGTGTCCGACCAGTTTTTTGCACCTTTATAACCTTTAAATAAAATAATCTTTAAAACAGATGTAGCTTTTTCATTTAGTACGTACCACCATATGAAGCCTTTTGTACGCAATATATTACGTCAACCCTTAAGTTATTGGGAAACCCCACTTTTCACGTGACTGAAAATAAGAACGGTGTAAAACATTGATTCTTTGTTACGAACAAAAACAGTTTTCGTGATCTTGTTAATGACTAAAACAAAGACATTCCCTTTGTTTTTAATTCATATTTTTCTATTACATTTTATGAAACAAATAGTAATGTCCTTTAATCCCCTGCACTAATTATTTATATGTTGCTTGCCTTTGCTTAAAACAAAATGCAACTTGACCCATTTACTAACAAAATTAAAAATGATGTTTTTGTTTAATTAAAAAATGATACAACAATGTCATTTCATTATACTTTTACATTTATGATGCAATGTGTCTTGTTTCTAAGAACAGCAATTACTACTTTAAAATGACTACATCTATCTTCTGCTATGGTATTCGAGCTATGGTATTAGAGTTAAATGCATAGTGTCCCTTTGAAGTAAATGCGCACATTGAGAACCATCGTTTTCGCCAACAAAAAGGGTCAACAAAATATGTTGCTGCTGTTCTTTTGTTGTAACAAGTTTTATATAGTAGTTGTTTGTTTTATATCTTTACCATACAGATCAAACAGGGCAGGAAAAATTGTTTCTAAGTTACTCAACTTACATAATATTTGAATGGTCAAATGGATAAATTGTTAAAGAATTTTTTTTTATTTCTACTTGTCCTACATCAATGAGCACTCGTCATGGCGACCGAACGAGTGGAATCACTCATCATGGCATCCAGAGGAGAGGAATTTTCGTGCCCTGTGAAAGTGTCCAACAACAACATACACTTGGAATGAACATATCATGAAAACGTGTGTAAAAACAAATATCCCGACAACTGTTCAGCGCCGAAAACTGCTCGGACACTACTAGAGCCAACAAAACTTAAGAAATTGCATCAAAGTTATCCTCTTTATAACATAGGTGCATCTGTGGTCGAGTGGTTAGTCTAGACTTGAAATCACTCGCCCCTCACCGCTGCGAGTTCAAGCCATCATGGGACCAGGAATCTGTATTTGAGTAAGCTAGCTTGCAGAACATCAGGTCCCCGCCCATGCATAAAAATTGCCCAAGGGGGCACCTGGGGTCATCCTCCAACAGTGGGAACTGCAATGTCGCCATAATTATGACCTTAGCTGTTGGTGCGACTATAAAATCTAATCAATGTCCAATTCAATTCCTTATAAAATACAAGCCAAATAAAATGTTAGTTAATCTAAAGCATTACTTCAGATCTGAAATTAAATCAAGCATCACAAACATTTGTAGTGATTTGTGTCTGTTAGCATCCATTATGAATCCACTGCTTCACTGAGATTTATTCTGCAAGAGTTGAACAATCTCATTGAAAGCTTCCATAGAACTATCAAAATTAATGCAAAATCTGCTAACATTTTCTTGGCTAAATTTATTTTTCACAGATTCAGAAAGCATCGATTCAAATGTGACAATATCAGTTTTTAAACTCGGCAAAACGAAGTAAAATATACATGACTTATTAAATTAAGAATTCTTCAGTTTTCTTATATAATTTAATAGAAAACCAAATTAATATTAATGTTTTTATGCCCCCCAAAGGGTGGCATATAGTAGTCACATGCAAAATCCAGGTCCGTGGCTCCTAGGTCAAGGTCACACTTAGAGGTCAAAGGTCAAAAGGAAGTGCTTTTGTGTCAGGTTAATAACTCTGACATTCATGGACAGATTTTCAATTAACTTGGCACAATTTCTCACCACAACAAGACGACATGTTGCGTGCAAAATCCAGGTCCGTATTTAGTGTCCAGTAAATAACTGCGACGTTCGTGGAGAGATTTTCAATTAACCTGCCACAAGTGTTCACCTCAAGACGTCGTGTCGCGTGTAAAATCCAGGTCAGTAGCTTTAAGGTCAAGGTCACACTTGGAGGTCAAACCAAAAAGAAGTTCTTTCATGTCCATATTATGATGTTGTCATAGTTTTGAGCTGTGTGCATAAACATATTGTTATAGTCACAAACCACTTCGGCGGCATTTGTCACAGAGACATTTCTTGTTCTTCACACGAATTACTCCTTGGTTCTAATTAATTGTTATGATTTAAGTTAAAACTTTCCTCTGGGAATATAATAAAGTAATATTGATAAATTTCCACCGAGAAATTAATTAAGAGATATGATAATAATTCAGTTTCAAAATAATTAAGTGATATGATTTCTGTGGGAATTCCATTATTATCTAATACTTGAGGGTTTTTTTAAATTTAATTTACTCTTGTTACTTTATATGGGTATTATAAATCTAGAGAATTTATTATTTAAATATGATCTGCAATATTCCATCTACTTTATAAATGTTTGTGCTAAAGTCTTAAACTTGAAAATCCTAATTACAAATTTTGGGAAGGTCGGTGGCAAATATATTTGTTTTATTTTGAAAAGCAAAAATAACAAAACAAAACAAAAGCACTGATCTTTGGCTAGGAAAAAATATTTGGGTAGGGCCCGTTTTTGTGTCTTTTGGGAAAGGGGAAAAAAATTATTTTTTAAGTGTGGCCTTATTTATTTATTGAATGTTGACTGCACTGCAATAATCTGTGTAAGTGTTCATGTTTAATGGCATCAACATATTCATTACGTGTCCCTGCCTTAATTCTATTAAAGTTCTCCAGCCAAGTTTTGTTTCATGAACATGTTTAAGTTTATTTAAATCAAAGCTAATGCGCAATAGATATTTACAATTCACACACTGCAATATCTGTGAAAAGCGAGAATAAGATTTTATTTGATGACGTAGAAAACTTTGAACAGGTAAATTAATCCACAGGTAAATGTATTTATCAATTATCAGGCAATAGTTGTGCAGCTATACAATTCAGATTTACCTCATTTCCTTGTGCAGTCACGCAGTGGTAAAAGTAGTATCTACGTCATGCAAATAATACTTTTTTTTTTTGGGATAACCTGTTTAAAATTACCTATTCAAAGTTTCATTTTACAATATGCAAACTTTTTAAGCCAGAATTAACGTTTTATTTTATATCCCAGCCAACCCCATTTTCGCTTCTTGGAGAAAAGGTTGGATGGGGTATGAAAGTTAATACTCAGACCACATAATGAATTCTGGGCTCCAGATAAGCTATGATAGCTTAATGGTTATTTTCCTCTTAAATAATTCTGCAACACAGTTTTTTTAAAGTTTTGTTGCTTTTTCTCTCAAAAATATGCCTTTTATTTTACTTCAATTTTAAATTTTGAATGTTGATTTTCACTCCTAATTTATTTTTTCAATGCTGATATCCTTAATTGTAATACTCCAAAAAATTGCTTATCTGGAGCTCTACGATTATCTTGGGTTATTTACAGCTGCCCCCAGAGAGAGAAAAAGGATACATCCCGACAGATGGTATGCAGTGGTTACGTATACGGCTCAGTTACCTAGGACTCTACTACAAGGGACTGCGCAGTTTAATTGTCGGTACACTTATAGTAAGTGTAATTGGAGTAATCGGTTCTGCGACCCCCTCACACTTGTGACAGAGGCAATATTATAAGAATCCATCATGAGTATCCATGTGAGATAGGGAAATCTCCCCCCGAGGATCAGAACTGTAACCAGGGACGAGGCTCTGCCGAGTTCCTGGTTACAATTCTGATCCCGAGGGTGAGATTTACCTTTCTTGCATACCGGACAAGGATATCCGTCATTTTACCGGGGCTAGATATTTCCATCTCTCCCTAGGGTCGAGATAAAATTCGGTAACATCCGGTATGCAGGAAAACATGCAAAACGTTAGTAGGGGGGGGCGTCAACGCATAACATGTCTCTGATATGCAAGAAAAAGAATCTATCATGGGTATTCGGTTCAGATAGAGAATTCCAACCCTCGGTATAAAGAGAATTCCAACCCTCGGTATAAATGTTTTAATCGGAACCTCGGCAGAGCCTCGGAAAACATGCAAAACGTTAGTAGCTGGGGGCGTCAACACATGTCTCTGATATGCAAGAAAAAGAATCTATCATGGGTATTCGGTTCAGATAGAGAATTCCAACCCTCGGTATAAAGAGAATTCCAACCCTCGGTATAAGTGTTTTAATCGGAACCTCGGCAGAGCCTCGGTTCCGATAAAAACACTTATACCTCGGGTTGGAATTCCCTATCTTCACCGGATACCCATGAAAGATTCTTATAATCTCACATGGATAACCTCATGATGGATTCATTTTCTTGTATATTATTGACATTTTGTGCGTTGACGTTGCCAAAAACTAACGTTTTAATGTTTTTTAATACAATGACGTCATGCATCTGTTCACGTTATTGACGTCATTAGTGTTGTGCGTAAATTTTATCTTGACCCTAGGGTGAGATGGAGAAATCTAGTCCCGGTAAAATGATGCATACCTTTGTCCGGTATGCAAGAAAATTACGTGCCACCTTATAGGTCTCTGAAGAAACACACACACAAAAGCAATTGAAATGTTATTATTTATTTCTTGTAAAATTTTAATACAATTTTCTATTTAATTAAATTAATTAGTTGTCATTCTGACCTCTTCCATGTTCTCAAACTATTGGATTTACTGTCATTGTAAAAACAATATTAAATGTTAAAATGCTGTTTCTCTGTCAAAATAATTATCTCAGGAATCCACACGAGCTGCATAAAAGAAAACTGTCAGCGACATTATAGTTTCCGAGATTGTATGTCCTCAAGTTAATATTTGTCAGTTACATTTTCAGAAACTAAGCTGTCAAAGACATTATCTACAGAAAGCCGCAACAGTTCAAGTAAACTGAAACAGCAATATTGATTGAATGGAACAAAGTATATTAACACAGTTATGCAAGCACTAGTCCTAATGATACCCAGGATTAACTTCGACATCTTTTCTGACATGTGTATGTTAGATAAGACAGTAAGTGTCACTATACATCTCCAACTGACTTCTTGCCAGAAAACTATAAAGATTGTAGGAAGCCATGTTTACGTTGTTTCTCTTATCATTCACGTTTCCTCGTGTCAATTTGCCATCTAGATTGCATCTCTAGATGCCATCCAGATTGTCTCTTGCCTCGTGGCAATTATTATCACCATGTGTCCCTTTTGAATTTATTTTTGTACACTATTTTGAACATTCTGTAAAACTTAGTGTCACCCAAGACTCATGCTATTATGCCCCTTCCTGCACCAACTCCATTGGCTGGGGTATAAAAATGTTTCTCCAACATTGCAAAACAAACGTTTCGGTAGAGCCTTTTTTGGTAGGCAGGTAAAAGTGACAACAAAAGCAATTTTTGTGACTCTGTATCAGTTTATATCTAAAAATTCTACTCAAACTGCAGTCAAAACAAGTGGGACACATTGCCGTGAATCACTCACCTTATGACCTTGGTGAAGATGAAAAACAAACAAGAGATAGGTAGTTTAATTTTAAACCAAAATCCAACTGTCAGTTCATGCCAAGAAGAGATCTATTTTTAAACTTGTTATTGTTTATACATCTTAAAGCTGTACGGTCCCTATTTTAACTGGTAATAACTCATGAATATGAATGAGCCACGTGTGAAGTAGTTTTAAATCGACGAACACCCCAAAAGTCGGTATATAAGGAGAAATCGATACGTAAAATTTCACATTTGTATTTAGCCTCCGTACAGGTAATATCGATAAATATACGGCTCCAGAATATATGTGATAAAAAAATAGTTGCCCGGAACGGGATTTGAACCACAGCCTTGCACTTGTAAGATTTGAAAGATGTATGCTGAACCTCTAGACCACTGCTATTTATTGGTATTTTGTAGCATTTTTAACACTAAATAGGCATTACGTAATAACAAGAGTGTGCACACAAACTCATCAAGCGCTAAATAACAAGTCAAGATATGGTTGATTTGAGTATTAGTTTCATATTGATACGATACAGTATTACACCAGGCAATGTTAATTTACACGCGCGACAATATGGACTGCATATTTATTGATCCATCATTAGTTGCGTTCAAATATGTTAAGTTATTTTGCCTCATAATATATGGTAGTTAGTATACTATTTTCTCAAGTAGCGCTGTGGTTCAGTGGATACAGCACCGGACTTGAAATCAGAAGGTCGTGTGTTGGAGCCCCGAAAGAAGCTAACTTTTTTTTTCTGTAAAAATTACTGTTACCTGTGTATAGGTACGATGTGCACTGGTCGATGTATATACAGTAAATGATTTCTTGCGCTATATTTGCTCGCTTAAATACCCGATTTCGACATGAGCTGGTGAACATGAAGTTACAAGTAAAGACACGCCTACAAAGAAGAAATCGATTGATATGGGGACTCCGTAGCTTTAAGTTACTAATGATGAAATGTTTGCAGTTAAATTGCAAGCCTTTGGCTCAGGTGAGCTAAAAATCCGAGGAACAGTGTAACTATGGAGATCACTGTTTTCTAGCCTTTGGCTCAGGTGAGCTAAAAATCAGAGGAACAGTGTAACTATGGAGATCCCTGTTATCAAGCCTTTGGCTCAGGTGAGCAAAAAATCAGAGGAACAGTGTAACTTTGGAGATCCCTGTTATCATGTCAAGTTACAATGACATAAATGTCAGTTGACATCTTTTGTACCACAAACTGTCAAAGGCTTTATCTATAAAAAAGAGAAATATTAGGAAATATTGATTGGTCGATTTCGAATGTTACCAACAAAAGTAACACACTTATAAACACATTATAATTTGATTGTACAATCTTAAAGGGACACACGGAAATCTTGATTTTTTAAAAAAATTGTGGCATCCCATTAGTTTTGCTACATAACATCCATTTGTTCAACACTAACATTAATTATAGGAATAGTTAAAAGTAAATTGTTTTTGTATATTACTAACTGTTGATTATATTGCAACAATGATATATTTAAAACTATGATAAAACAACAAGAGAAAATGACAATCAAAATTTTCTTTAATGATGTGCAAGCAGGTTTCAAGTTAATGGCCTAATTAATCTCAATGCTAATTTCAATGCTTAAGATTGCCGTGTGTCCCTTTAATCATTGGTTAGTGCCTTAACTGGTGTATGATCTTGTTGCTATGGCTTCTGCCAAGTCAGTGAGTACTTACTTTGTGCTTTTTAGACTCTTTTTTATATATTCATATATACATGATCATCTTTGTGTCATACGTATACTACTTATTAGTGCCGCATAGTTTGTTAGAGAATATAGCCTGGTGGGGATTACTTTATTTACACTGTCCAGTTTTATTGGGATGACAACAGGGTAAGAGTGTTTGGTGCACCCTACCCCTATTAACACCCCTTTTTTCTTGCATACCAGATAAGAGTATCTGCGTCTGACATGGGGGATTGAAAGTCTTATCTTTATGGGTAAAGATAAAAGCTTATCTTTATGGGTAAAGATAAGAGTCACGCTAATCAATAATGACGTCAATAACGCGAACAGATGAATGACGTCATGGTGCGAAAAACCACAACATGTAAAACATTACTTATTGGCGACGTCAACGCACAAAATGTCAATAATATGCAAGAAAAAGAATCTGTCATGGGTATAACTTGAAGATAGGGAATTGCAACCCTCGGTATAAGTGTTTTAATCGGAACCTCAGCAGAGCCTCGTTTCCGATAAAAACACTTATACCTCTGGTTGGAATTCCCTATCTTCAAGGAACACATGACAGATTCTTATATTCTTTATGGTGTCACATACCTTGCTTCTACTTTCCCTTGTAATTGTTGTTTGTTTTTTATGCGTGTTTTTGGTTGACTGTGTTCTGTGGATGCTACATTTGTTGTTTGACTTTTATATCTACTTTAAGGAAATGTTTAAGAGCAGGACATTTGAATTAATAATAATGATAATCAGGAACCATGTATGACTAAATTAGTTGGAGGTTGGATGTTATATGGAAGTATGTCTATTATAAGCAGGTCTTGTCTTGGAGACGCACTTGATGTTCTTTTAAACTGACTTCATAAGCTTTTAACAGAATCTGGTTCCAATTTCTGCCAACCTAATCCTTTCTTTCTTTATATTGCAATTAAAAAATTGAATTGAAATGTGGTTTTACATGGAAGGCCATATTGGGACAGTGACTTCATCTCCCTCTGAGGTGACTGTTGGAATACAAACTTTAATACATGTGTAAATGGGACATAAAACGCTATTTTTAACCTGTACCCTGCTAAGAATGTATAATGGAGTCTTTTCTTTGAATTTGGACCATTCCATTTATGATACAAAGTTTTGGTTAAATGACTGATGAGCAGCCAGACAGTGTTACTCGCAGGCTGATCATGGTTTACACTGGATGCAAAGATTATTGTAGTCACCCTTAGCAAGCTAAGAGTTAAACCAGTCCAGTCATGACCCTCCCTCATCAGTCTGGTCATGACCCTCTCTCATCAGTCTGGTCATGTACCTAAAGCATCAGCTCAACAGTAGTTTATCCTTATTTCCACAAAATATGTTTTTTTCAGAAAACATGTTTTCGATAAGGTAAACTGTTTATCAGGGTAATAGTAAATGGAGACTTAATATCTAAAGGAAATAAGGATATTGGCTCGTAATTTGCCCTAAACCTACACAGAACCTATATATGAAATGAAATCAAATAGGTTGGAATATTCCCATTCTGTGTAACTAATAATGTTCCTGTCTGACTACTGACATGACGTCTGAAATGAGGTCAAACGTCACTCATCGGTTTCATATTTCATAATAAATAGATGGTGACAGTAAATCGACAGTCCAGATTATTGGCCTCCCATTGGCTTTACCAGTCACACAATGTATACCATTTAAACTGCATTGATTTACCATTGCTATACATTTGTTTCAGAAAAATCATTAAAACATCATTTATTTGAAGAAAAATAAATGGTGCTTCTTACAGGTATTCAACAAAACCTTTTTTGATTATTGACATTTATTTCCATTTATTTAAAAAATGGATTTTCAATTGTACAAGAAAATGAAGATACAGAAATGAATCACTTGGTTTACCATTGAAATGCCATTTATTACTTTACAAAACATATTTTTAAGTAGGTGTAATACAAAATGAGAATTTCTTGAAGCCATTTTAACCATTTATTTCAAAGGTATAAATCAATGTGATTCTGACAAAGAGTGCAAAAAAAAAACAGACACCCAGTCTTTATTTTTGGAGGGAAAACTAGCAACTTCAAATGTTCAGTGTTATTGATTAAAAAGTAAGTGTTTTGCTTTATGCAATATAATGTCTTATTGTACGAAAACATCTTTTTCATTTATAGTTGTAATTGAGAGAGGAAATTTCTATTTATAGTCAGTAGAAAGATCAATTTGAAATAAAATCTGCATTGTCATCTGTTTTTGCAAATTCAACGTTTGCAATGCATTTGTAATTTGCCAAAGAAAAAGTATCAAACAATAAATAGAATATATGGAGAGGTATACTGTATTCAACAGGGTCCTGTTTTAATTAAAATCGTTCACTTTTTTTCACCTAAGCATTCAATGTAAACAATTATGTGTGCACTTAGTGCAGAAATATTACAGGCATAAGAAAAAGAAATGAAATCACGTTTATTTGAAAAGTGTCATTTATAAATAAATGAAGTATTTAAGAAATAGATTTACGATCAAAATGGTCGTAACTTGTTTCATAACATGGGGGGCCTGGTGTCTGTTGACATTCTGCGAAAAAGCTTATATAGTTCTAATTTTTTTGTCGGAGCCCAGTTTTATTAAGTACCCTGGTTTATGTTGAGCCTACTAACAGAGAGCTTGACTTATGGAATGGATAACATTTCTTTTCAGAGTTAGCGCCTCTCTACATGCGTCTGTGCTTGCGTCCATTTACTTCCAAGTTAAGGTACCAGTTCTGTTTATCTGGGCGTCTAAGATAGAGATACAGTGTACCAAAAACTGCATCATCTATGTTAATTTATCAAAGCAAAATTCAGTCTTTAGTAAAAACCATTGTTATTTCAATGCAGTATTTAAAATCATTGTTTTACCATTGTTATACCATTTATTATTAACCTCATTTGCATATTTAGACCATTGTTTTACTGTTTTTCTGTGACATCAAAAAAATGCTACCTCATTTACATTTTTAGCCTCAAATCAATGGTGTTTCAATGGATTTTCATCTACTTCGCATTTATATTCATATTTTTAACAAATCAATGGTATTTCAATTCAAAATCAATGGCTAAAATATAAATGGACAATCAATGGAATTTCAATGGCTTGGTTTTTACTAAGGGGGTGCAACTTAAACAATGATATTAGTGTCCTACACCTTTTTCAAAAGGAAAGTTGACCTACGATGTTTGTTACCTACATGGAAAACTCATTCATAAACAATCCTTTATCCGGATAGACACTATTGAGAATGCCCATGAAT
The DNA here is from genome assembly GCA_037043455.1 of Cyrtodaria siliqua. NCBI lineage: Eukaryota > Metazoa > Mollusca > Bivalvia > Adapedonta > Hiatellidae > Cyrtodaria > Cyrtodaria siliqua. Next base: position 189,927 of record JAWPHD010002952.1, read on the forward strand.
ACATCTAATTTTACAAAAATATAAATATAATAAATCACATATCAGTAAATCGGCACACAATCACTTTTAAAACCATTTAAAACATGCATGCAGTCCCTAGGAATTAAGCCTATACAATTAAACACAATCAGAAACATCGCCAAAACATGTCTTCATACAATAGTTGTTTTGCTAATGGACATTGCATGATGCGTCATACCCACAATGCAGATGAAAACAGCAAACACTCTAATTAATGCACCCATCTGGAGATAATCACGGAAAAATCAACCAGAACATAATGCTAAAACAGGGCCTATCCATTAATTTACTCACATGTAAAACAGGAAAAAGGTTTACAAGAGATAAGAATTAGTAATGGAAATGTTTGATCGATGATTATTCATGTTTAACCCTTAACCCGCTACATATATATAATGGACTGTTCTTTCTTTGAATAAAGACCATTCCATTTATGTGACAAAGGGGTGTTTTGGGGGAAATGACTGATCAGCAGCCAGACATTGTAATCCCTGATCAGCCTGCGGGTTTACAATGAACGCAAAGGCTATTAAAGTCGTGCTTAATAGCGGGTTAAGGGTTAATATTTCAAGAAGCCGCAAGATCTGTAAACCCTGAACAACAACACGTTAGGTTTGTAGTTGTTGCCACCACAGACAGTAATAAAGACTAATTAACACAGCGCCGCTTACAAACAATGAAAAATTCCCTATTTTACTGCTTCTGGTGTCTCAGCTGCACTAATTCTTTAAAGAAATGTTTTCCTACAAAAGCCAGCCATCTGTTGTTTTGCATATGATACTTCGTAGATAATTTTTTAAACTTAAACGAAATATGTTACAGATGCTTCTATACTCTACAAAATAAGTTAAGGACCATCCCTTCTTTATTTCAAATAGATTAAAGTTTACATCATCGCACAAGTTTAAATACACATTGCATTCCAAAAATGGAAACTGTTTCGTGTTTTTGTATTCTTTAGGAACATTTTACGCCAAAAACAAATAATTTAAAAATTCAGATTTTGAAATTTCAATAGCTTTTTTTGCCCAAAAATGTTATTTCGTATTATTTTCGAAGCTATTGATTTCTTAACAAACATAGTCACCATTTTCTTTAGAATAACTCTACAGATAAGCGTGCAGTGCCAAGTATGCATCTAGGTCTTGAAAATTTACTTCATTTTGGATGGATAAAATATCAGAGAGATCAAAGGTTAGTCTGTTTTGGGGAAAATTAAAATTTTGCGGCCATAGTTCCATTGGTAGTGATTAAACATAATGAATAAATTGACCAAACATATTTTAGTATTGTTGTTCTGGGGCAAATTAATGATTTTTAGAAATCATCAAAAATCTCTGACTGTTTTTAATTAACAGAACAATGTATAGTCCAGTTTAATGCAACATTGCTTACACATTCTGTGAAGTCGTTTGAAAATGGTATGTAGTCAATTTCAGTGGTAAGTATACGGAGAAATATTCTTCCAGTCCTTATTATTTGGAGGAGTATGTATACTCAGCTGCAAAAGAAAGTGTACACTGAGTTTTGTTTCGATTTAATTGCATAAAGTTTTTTTAGAATTAAATTGACAAATTCCAAAATGAATATGCCATATTTGGTACTAAAGTTGTTATCATTCCATTGCCAATATCAGGTTGTCATTTGTTTTTCAATAGGTTGAATCATTAAGGGACTGTTCCTTGATAAAGAGGATAGGGTGTAAAGTAAAGTTTTCAAAGTGTAGACTTTCTTTTGCAACTGAGTATATATATCATAACATATTACCAGATACAGAAGATTCCTACTACTTCTGTATCTAGTAATCTTTTGCCTATAAGCCACACTATATACACTCAAGAGATATGAAAACGCAACACGGGAATTTCCGCTATATATTGTATATACTGCACACTTAATTGCACATAATATTCCAAAGAAATCCCAAGATGTTTTTTTAAAAAAAAGTTGCAGTTAACTAGAGAAAGGACACAACTGTGATGTTGTAGACGTTTTAATCACACTACACTTTGTAACAAGAACTTCATCAATGTTGAAGTTGCTCTTCGAAAAATTGAGCTAGTTCAGTACTGTATTTAACGTAAATAGTTTGCAAAATTTTGCATCCTAAGTTTGCTCAAATGATTGAGCCAAACGCGTACTCTGTGAATAATGAAACATTGCAGGAATACTATTTGCTGTATTATTTGTTGTTTTAGTATTTTTTCCAAAAGGAAAGGTCTTACGTAGCCATGTACCATTAGATTAAAAGCAGCATATTGTACATACAATATATAGCGGAAATTCCCGTGTTGCGTTTTCATATCACTTGAGTGTACTAGGGATGATACAGGCTTTGTTCGAGCAGTAGTGTACAACATTACCATCAAACTTGCATTAAATCGCCCCGTGTTCTCAGGCGTTAATTGAAACAATGAAACTGTTATTCTGGTAACATGTAAAGAATACCCGACTATAACAACCAGAAGTATTGTCATACAATCCAATGTCCCCTACTGGCAATTCTGTGATTATTTGATATTTTAATTTTTTCAGGATATTTAATTTTCTCCAGGGATAAATCGACAGACGAACAAGTCAATGACTAATGTAATGCAATAGAAATGTAATACGTTACTCCATTAGCTTTAAAAAGTGTGTTAAATTTGGAACCGTAATCTTATTATTTTTAAGTAATGCTGCTTTTCTCAAAACTTAGAAAATGTGCCTGAATGCCCGCTTATGGTTGTCAGTCGCTTAGAAAATGGAATAAATAAAACAAAAAAAAACATGTAGATATGGGTGTATAAAGTTGAGAACACCTCTGCACATACTCCGTTTATAAACAGAGTAACCATTTGGGTTAGTTAGACCATAATCTTTGAGCCTTTGGCTAAGGTTATCTATAAGTAATATTTATAGCATACTTTTTCGAGTTTATGCGATTTATACTTCTCATCGAGGGCCGCAGGCCCGGGAGTGCAGTATAAATTGCGTACGATGTTTTGTACCAGAGCCATTTATCCAACTAGGCATGTGCAAAAAGTTTTAGGGAGTTGGAGTTTTCATTAAAAACAACAGATCGATCCAATCAAGAAATAGCATTATCACGCGGCATGAGCGTGACCCATGTTTTGATTATTGCAGCCAATCGCCTTTGTATATTATTTGGCAAATGCAATGTCAAGGAGTGCTGTTTTGGTAATGGTTTAGTCATTTTGATTGACAGGTTGTAAATTACAACTGCGCCCGCATAAAACTCAGTAGACCATGCTGCCAAATCTATTATTTATAGCACGGCTGAAATATACCGGCATTTATTCGACAGTTTTGGCTCAGACCTTCAGGTTTATGAAAATTATATCACAGCAAGAACAAAGAAAAAACATTAGAGCTATTGTACAATTACACAATACTCAGTTTTACCATGGTGTAGTGGAGCCAGATATCTTCGTAGAAGCCATAATAAATATATTGGATGGCTATTATTGTTGATACATTCAATTTCTGTTTACTACTCACAACACACAGCTTTTCTTAAAGGACAATGACATTATGATTATAATCTTAAATGACAGAAAACCAACACATTAATTTGTCTCTTTGTCACACACATCTCACAAATAATTCCTGGCATCAACATTAGGCAAGATTTTACCATGTTATCTTATCCAGGATTTTACCATGTAATCTTATTATTTCCATTTATTCTCAAAACTAGAAATCATGCCTGATTGCCATGCTTATGGTTGTCAGTTGCTTAGAAAATGGAATAAAACATTTCTTTATTTTAAATTTTTTGTTTGTTTGTTTAGTTTGAATGGTGTTTTACATCATTTTTAGCACATTATAGGCCATATATGACGGTAGATTTTTTAGATTTTTCCTGTATAGAACCAGTACTGTACCAACCACCATCCGTTAAAAAGAGTATTTAGGTATATGAAGTTAGAAAAGCTCTGCAGATACCTAAGTTATAAATAGAGTAACCAATTACACTAGAATGTGTATGAATGAATAAATGGTGTATAAGGTAAAAATATTAAGTATGCATATGAAGGTCAACAAATGCCCTTCAATGGGTGTGTAAACAAGTAAATGCAAATATAAACATTTGTGTATGAAGTTTGTGAGAAAGTAAACAATTAATGTAACATAGATGGTCATTCATATTTACCTACTTTTGGAAGGAACATAATAGACTACTGTCATGTTGATGAAAACATGCGTGAAGTTTGAAGCTCTGCAACTTCTGGTGTCTGAGAAAAATGGACTACTTATCCAACTACTCGAAAAACTAGAATGTAAATTAACAAAGTGTGAAAAATAGGTGTCAAAGGTCGTTCATATCGACTTACTTAAAATTTTGAATTTATACCATTTTTCGTACCAAAATGATTTGCAGCATAAAAAAATATTTCATACAGTAATAAATTAATCATTGCACCATCTACACATCATTATAAAAACTGCCTTCACAAACATGGTTAAAGAAGATTTTCTTAACAGTAACCTGTAACTTGTAACTAATGGGTTCATGTTTTGAAGGAAAGTTTTATGTAAATTTGTGCAAAAAAAATTATAATGTTTATTTGAATATGCATTCATTATACTTTTAAAACACTTTAATAGTAGCACGCTTCATTTGCCGTTATAAACGGCACATTAATCACAAATTCTGACAGCCAGTCGCTATGAATGGTAAATTAAATACATATCGGAAATTACCACACACACTGACTTCAGTCCTAATGGATGTTTGCAGTCTATATTAGATTTGTAACAGATCAAAAATGTTTTTAAATTTAATTTGGGCGGTGTTTAACTGTTGTGATTTCCTTCAGAAAAGCTGAGCGAAATCTTCTAACAGAATTCCGAGTTTATAAGTTTCCTCCGGTGTAACCACCTATCTGAAAAGTGCACATGCACGACTCTATAACTAAACTTAAAACTTGTCTCAAATCCCTCAAAAGAAAGTAAAGTTGAGCAACAATTTACAGTGACTTTGACCTTTGACCAAATGACCCCAAGCCTGAGAAGCCTCACGTTTTGGTGAAGTTTTGTTAAAATCCGTCATGATAAATTAAATGTATTAAGCTAAAAAAATGTGACCTTGACCTTTGACCAAATGATATGAATAATCCCAAGCTTCCTTTCCATAAGTCGTACTTGTGGAGAAGTTTTATTAAAATCTCTTTGAGGGGAAATTGTTGAGCAGAAACATATACGACAGAGTGCAATCCTAGTCTATGACAGAGTGCAATCCTATAGTCTATGACAGAGTGCAGTGCAATCCTATAGTCTATCCAATCATGACTGGTATGGGAATTATAACCTTCTCAAAACATATTTAAACAGCGAGAAAAGGAGGCCATGGTCATTCATGTTGACCTACTTTAATATTTAAACATAATGCTGTCATAAAGATGTAAGAGTGTATGAAGTTTAAAAGCTGTACAACAAACTTTTAAGGGACACACCGCAATCTTTATTTTTTAAAAACTCTCGGTGTCCCGCTAGTCTCTGCATAACTTGCATTTGTTCAATCATTAATATTAGTTATAAGAATTGTATTAAGCAAATTGTTTTTGCATATTATAAATTTTTGATACTATTGCACCAATAATATATTAAAACTTATAGTATAATAAGACGAAATAGTGAATACTTAAAAGGACTAGGTATGATAAGGGACACAATTGGCCCCCAATATTGAAAGTTTTAATGCACAAGTTTTGAATATCTAGTTTAGCTATAAATGAACTGAATCAATATTAAAACTCATAACAAGTACGTTTGAAGGCTCTAAATGAGTTTAAGAGCCTCACAAACAAGGCCTTTTCTTTCAAACATGACATTTTTGTTCATTTTCAGCAGTTTTCGATCAATTTTTGGTATTGAAAATATGGAGCGCACCCTCGAGCACAGCTTATTTTTTGTTGAGACAGGTACTTGATATGGATGCATCATCATCCAAAAAACTGTGTGTGCTCGGAGGTGCGCTCTATATTTTTAGGATCAAAACCTTGCCCAGAAAGGTCCAAAATCTACAAAATATAACAAAATTACCAAAATATTTTTGCCATTTTTACCATTTTTTGAGACCCTGTTGATTCTTCTAGATAAATAAAATAAATAAAAATATATTTTGAAGATAGAATAAGATCAATTTTCTTCCAACGTGCACAACAGATTATATGTAAATATTATATTTTTTCATTTTGAACATATTGGGGACCAAAATACACCCTTATCATACCTTGTCCTTTGATTTATTTAAATGTAACCGGTCAGGGTAAAAGTAACAAGAGGTCAATGACCTTGAAGCTCTACTGATTGATTTTGATTTCAGGAAGTAGTCGCTTGTTTTTTGAAAAATTATTTTTAGCCGTGGCGGCCATCTTGAATTTCCGGCTGACCTAAAATTTTGCTTGGATCAATTAGACATCAAGAGCAACATTCCTGTGAAGTTTCATGAAAATCCGTCAAGTAGTTTCAGAGGAATAGTCGCTAAAAGTTTTCATTATATAACTCTATGTTAACAAAGATGGCCGCTGACAGCCATGTTTAACATCGAATCAAAACGATTTTTGACAAGGATTAACATCATGTCATGCTGATCATTTTAGAAAAAGTCCCATATCAATATCACTTATAGTTTTCAAGAAGTAGTCGCTACAAACTTGTATTTTGAAAATCTATTTTTAGCCATGACAGCCATCTTGAATATCCGGCTGACCTGAAATTTTGCTAGGATCAATTAGACATCAAGAGCAACATTCCTGTGAAGTTTCATGAAAATCCGTCAAGTAGTTTCAGAGAAGTAGTCGCTACAAGTTTTCATCATATAACTCTATGTAAACAAAGATGGCCACTGGCAGCCATGTTTAACGTTGAATCAAAATAATGTTTGACTCGGATAACTATCATGTCATGCTGATCATTTTACAAAAAGTCTCATATCAATATCAATTATAGTTTTCAAGACGTAGTCGGTACAAACTTCTTTTTTAAAAATCTATTTTTAGCTGTGGCGGCCATCTTGAATTTCCTGCCGACCTGAAATTTTGCTAGGATCAATAAGACATCAAGAGCAACATTCCTGTGAAGTTTCATGAAAATCCGTCAAGTAGTTTCAGAGGAGTAGTCGCTACAAGTTTTCATTATATAACTCTATGTAAACAAAGATGGCCACTGGCAGCCATGTTTAACATCGAATCAAAATTATTTTCGACAAGGACCAACATCATGTCATGCTGATCATTTTAGAAAAAGTCCCATATCAATATCACTTAGAGTTTTCAAGAAGTAGTCGCTACAAACTTGTTTTTTAAAAACCTATTTTTAGATCTGGCGGCCATCTTGGTTTTCACATCAACATGAATTTTTGCTAGGATCAACTAGACTTCATGGGCAACATTTCTGTAAAGTTTCATGAAAATCCATTTAGTAGTTTCATAGGATTAGTCGCTACAAAAAAAGTTTACGGACAGACAGACAGACGGACGACGGACGCCGCACCAAGGCATAAGCTCTGCTGATCTCTGATCAGTGGAGCTAAAAATGATACTCATGATATGTTAATCGAGACACCCATTTAAAACACTTCAAGCCTTTAATGGAAAACTTAAATGTAAATTTAGAACTATGTCTCCTTTTGTGTAATCCCATTGAGCTTGCACTTGAAAAAGATAAAAATTAGAACTCAAATAATCTTGAATGTTTTTCCATGACACTTTCAGTATAATATGTTTACCCATTTATCTAGGCAGTGCTACCCTTGAATTATTAATATATACTTGAAAAATATGTGAATTAGTCAATACACACATGACCTTGAGTATGACCAGCTTAGTATGTATCAATACACACTTTTATCAAGTTAAGTATTTATTATTGAAGTATAGCAGAGTCTAGATAAAAATGTAAACAATTTAAACTGCAAGTTACATTTAAAAATATTTAGGATTACTTGAGTTTTAATTTTTTTCTTTTGTTAATGTGTTTTCAATGTGATTCCACAAAAGTGGACATAATCCTTAACAAATTCACGTTGACCCACTTTTGACTGGAACATAGATGTATGTGAAAATTGAATGTAAAACTTTAATTTATATATAAATAAACAGAGTGAATAGTATGTGAAGGTCAATCATATTTACCTACTTTTGTTAGGAACAATAAATACTGCTGTCATGTAGATGTAAACATGTGTGAAGTTTGAAAACTCTAGGGTTTGGGCTGCTGAGAAATGGACTTTGGTGGTGCCCTTTTTAGTGGGTTAGGCAAGGAAACAGTAAACCAACAGTTTTTATGGTCCACCCAATCTGTTTTATTTAAAATCTGCTGCGAGGGCCGATCAGAATTTTTTGAGACAAACGCGCTTCTGTAGAAAATTTACCTGTAAGATGCAAACGGATTATGTACATGTCAAAACCAATTCATTATCTAATAATGCACGAAAATTGGTGCAAATCGATACTGTAATACCAAAGTAACATTCATTTGAAATACGGTCAGTCATTTACACTGGTCATATTTTGCTATAGTTATGAGAAAGGCTTTGAAGTCTGAAATACGGGTTTATATTAAAATATTCGTTGCAGAGATGTGTTTTCGAAACTGTTGTATTTATGGGTTTAAGGAGGTGTCTAGGGCCACAGGAGCTATAAAAAATTTGATAATGGAAAATTAAGACATAAAAGGTGAACGTCATACTGGTCTTACCAAGCATTTAAAGTTGAAGAAGATTTGTGCAAGATGGGTCCCACATCTTTTGACTGAGTCCAAAAGGCAGCTAGAGTAAATATGGCCAGAAATCTTCTCAGTAAATATAACAAGAGGTCAATGACCTTGAAGCTCTACTGATACTATCAAAAACCTGTGAAGTTTCATGAAAATCCGTTGTGTAGTTTCAGAGGAGTAGTCGCTACAAGTTTTCATTATATAACTCCATGTAAACAAAGATGGCCGCTGGCGCTGGCGGCCATGTTTAACGTCAAATCAAAATAATTTTTGACAAGGATCAACACAATGTCATACTGATTATCTTAGAAAAAGTCCCTTATCAATATCACTTATAGTTTTCAAGAAGTAGTCGATACAAACTTGTATTTTGAAAATCTATTTTTAGCCATCTTGAATTTCTGGTCAACCTGAAATTTTGCTAGGATCAATAAGACATCAAGAGCAACATTCCTGTGAAGTTTCATGAAAATCCGTCAAGTAGTTACAGAGGAGTAGTCGCTACAAGTTTTTACTAGATAACTCTATGTAAACAAAGATGGCCGCTGACAGCCATGTTTAACATCGAATCAAAAGGATTTTCGACAAGGACCAACATCATGTCATGCTGATCATTTCAGAAAAAGTCCCGTATAAATATCACTTATAGTTTTCAAGATAATTGAGGAAAAGACGCCTATCAATATCACTTATAGTTTTCAAGAAGTAGTCGCTACAAACTTGTTTTTTGAAATTTATTTTTAGCCATTGCGGCCATCTTGAATTTCAGGCCGACCTGAAATTTTGCTAGGATCATGCAGGAGTAGTCGCTACAAGTTTTTATTATATAACTCTATGAAAACAAAGATCCGGCCATGTTTAACGTCGCATCAAAATAATTTTTCGACAAGGATCAACATCATTCCATACTGATCATTTTAGAAAATGTCCCATATCACTTATAGTTTTCAAGAAGTACTCGCTACAAACTTGTTTTTTGAAAATCTATTTTTAGCTGTGGTAGCCATCTTAAATTTCCGAACAACCTGAAATGTTGCTAGGATCATTTAGACATCAAGAGCAACATTCCTGTGATGTTTCATGAAAATCCGTCGAGTAGTTTCAGAGGAGTAGTCGCTACAAGTTTTTACTAAATAACTCGTATGTAAACAAAGATGGCCGCTGGCAGCCATGTTTAACGTTGAATCAAAACGATTTTCGACAAGGACCAACATCATGTCATGCTGATCATTTTAGAAAAAGTCCCATATCAATATCACTTAAAGTTTTCAAGAAGTAGTTGCTACAAACTTGTTTTTTAAAAATCTATTTTTAGATTTGGTGGCCATCTTGGATTTCACAACAACATGAATTTTTGCTAGAATCAACTAGACTTCATGGGCAACATTTCTGTAAAGTTTCATGAGGAGTAGTCGCTACAAAAAAAAGTTTACAGACAGACGGACGGACGACGGACACCGCACCACGGCATAAACTCTGCTGATCTCTGATCAGTACAGCTAAAAATTGCAGTAATAAAAGAATTTCTGGGTTATTTACATGTGATGAGACGTGTGTATTTTATTTTGGGCCCCAGGGTCAGGCCAATAACAAACAGTGGCTAAAGAAACGTTTAAAGAAAGACTAGTCATAGCCTAAAAAGGTTCACTACTCAATATTTGTTAATACTAAAGGCCCCATTGTTCAAATTTCTACTCCCATTGGTCAATTTATTACTGGACATTTGTAAAAAAGTTATATTGAAAAAGGTTAAAAATTTCTATTAAAAAATCTGACCTGCGACAGCAATACCTACAAAGGGAAAAAGTGGTAAAGCTGGCCCACCCACCATACTCTCCAGACTTAAGCCCATGCGACTTTCTTCTCTTTCCAAGACTGAAGAAAATGCTTTCAGGTCATCGAAAATGTATCAGTGAAGGGAGAATACTTTGAAGGACTGCACTAAAATAGTATTTCAAATTATTAGCTGCGTCTCAAAATTTATCCAAAACATCAACTTATTTCAAGTGTTTAATTGTTCTTCGAACATTAATTGGTTTCGTTTTTACTTTCTCATTTAATTTTTAGCAATCTGACAGCCAGCCAGCAGCCCTGTGAAATGTGTAACACTAGACTTTGCCTATCCCATAATGGAGACACTCCAGACTTAAGTGTATAGTTTTTCTGCTTGTAAGTGCGCAACTTTACTACTTACAAGTCTATAATTGTATTATTGCAGTGGGGAGCAAACTCCCGGCTGCAATGTTAATTGAATGGTATACCAAAAATTGAAGGCTGGCCAGATTTCTGAGCTTAAAATAGCTCTGAGAGCTAAAAAAAGCACAAGTGTCAGTCAAACAGCATTCAAATTATATGCCTCCACATACCTAATTGAATTGAATTGGATTTTATAGTCGCACCAACAGCTTAGGTCATATGGCGACTTTCCAGCTTCCACTGGTGGAGGAAGACCCCAGGTGCCCCTCCGGGCAATTTTCGTGCACGGGCGGGCACCTGGGTAGAACCACTGTCGTTCCGCAAGCCAGCTGGATGGATAGCTTCCTCACATAAAGATTCCTAGGCCCCTGAGGGATTGAACCTACAGCGGTGAGGGGCAAGTGATTGCAAGTCAGAGACTCTAACCACTCGGCCACGGACGTCCCTCTCCGCATATTTAAATAGTGCCTCCGGGTTTGCATGAACTGAATGAAATGAGAAGAACTGACTTAATTGTGTTTGTTGCTCTCAAAGGATCACCTTTATCAGTATTTATTAACATTCACACTAGCGTTCGTTTAGTGCAGTGTGGCGGCTGTAAAAAGTATCCCCGTGCTACGAATCAGTAGTGTTATTTTTTACTGGTCCTTTGGGACCAGCGAGCCCAGTTTGGGTGGTTTTGAAGTAGAATACCGCTTAAGCCAGTGCTAGGAGGCGTGAGAAGTGTTGCTTCTTTCATTACTTCTCATGAACAGACTCAATAAAACCGAGTCTGCTGCTTTATTCTCTTAATTGTGTTTGTTGCTCTCAAAGGATCACCTTTATCAGTATTTATTAACATTCACACTAGTGATCGTTTAGTGCAGTGTGGCAGCTGTAAAAAGTCTCCCCGTGCTACGAATCAGTAGTGTTATTTTTTACTGGTCCCAAAGCCCAGTTTGGGTGGCTTTGAAGTAGAATACCGCTTAAGCCGGTGCTAGGGGGCGTGAGAAGTGTTGCTTCTTTCATTACTTCTCATGAACAGACTCAATAAAACCGAATCTGCTGCTTTATTCTCTTAATTGTGTTTGTTGCTCTCAAAGGATCACCTTTATCAGTATTTATTAAACTAAGACGAGCTATGTATGTAATAGGAAAACAATAATATTCCAAATAACAATATACCAATTGTGTCTACAGAATTTGCCTTGTTTATCCTAATAAAAAAGTTGATTATATTGAGGGAAAACATTCTGGTTACGGCATTGTTTTTCTGATAGAACGTGAAAACAACATGATTATTGCTTTATTATGTATAATTGTATATAGCAACAACTATTTCGAAAGTTGTTTAGTGATTTACGATGTCGGTGAATTATTATTAATGATAAAATGAAATGAGGAAACATGTTTAAACACCACTGGATTGTTATTGTGCTGGAATATGGCATATATAGAAATCTTGTTATCGTTATATCTCCTGTATTTAAGATCGGATTCCATCAAAACTTTCATAGATTGTAGAGTTCAGGGTCTAGTCATGAAGAACAGAAAGGTAGACGGACATTCCGGATCTGAACGCTATACCAATTGACAAGATGCAAAAACTGCAAGAACAACTCTCGTTGGGCACTATTGTTTCCCCATTTCTATTAATTTTTCCTGCATTTTGTTATTCATGGCCTGTTCATCTTATTCAGATTTTGTTTGTTACACAAACCCCGCCGCATTCAGCACTTTCAGTGCTTTGATTTCCTCCTGTTTTAATTGAAGGAAGTGATATGGAAACTCTGTTTTCCCTAATTTGGTTTGCAGACTTTTTAACATTAATTTTGTTGACATTTCTTTGCTCTGCTGCCTATCGGTGTTATGTTCAAGCGTAGGTTTATATTAGAATATATTATAACACTGTATTAATAAGTTCTTGGATTTTAATGATATTAGATTGAAATGATTGGTTTGGCATAATTTGCAAATTATTGTTATATTCTGTTGATTTGTGTGCATAATCCCCTAAATTTATATGACTTTCAAAACTGTTTTGTTTCATTTAACATTTTAATACAGTATTTTACCTTGTATAATACACAGTTTTTTTTACTTCTTTTACGATTTCCGGAAGTGGGGTGCGTACAATACAAAAACTTTTTTTCTTGTATTTTATATGCAGAAAATCGATGCCAGAATGGAGAAAATTACTAATAAAAACATCGGGGATGAACAGACAGACAATTGTCGAGTTATGCTGGTGGTGGGACGTTAAACTTTCAAACGACACACACACACACACACAAACAATTGTGAATGCCGATAATACTTTATTTTTCTTGACTTACTCACTTGATACAAGTAATTTATTGACTTAATTCGACTTAGAAATGAATAAAGTTAATTATAAAGTTTGTTTTTATATAAATGTTTGCATATTTGTTGTAGAATTTCAATAAATGGATGAACATTTCGGGCCTTGTTTTGTTATTTATATCAGCTGACTTAATAACACGTGATTTCCAGCTGATTATACTGGTACATGTAATATTGTTACAGTTCATTTCTATTCTGATATTTTAATGCAGCAGAAGACAGTGAAGTTGATAATGATGACGCATTTTATTCGGACGAGTTTATGGAGGTGGAGTGGATGTATGAGCAGATGCAAGAGTAAATAAACAATTGAATTGAATTGAATTGGATTTTATAGTCACACCAACAGCTAAGGTCATATGGCGACTTTCCAGCTTCCATTGGTGGAGGAAGACCCGAGGTGCCCCTCCGGGCAATTTTCATGCACGGGCGGGCACCTGGGTAGAACCACCGACGTTCCGCAAGCCAGCTGGATAGCTTCCTCACATAAAGTTTCCTAGGCCCCTGAGGGATCGAACCTACAGCGGTGAGGGGCAAGTGATTTCAAGTCAGAGACGTTAACCACTCGGCCACGGACGCCCCGAGTAAATAAACAAACATAAAAAATCTTCCAAATAGTTTATTTTACCAAATATTTTATTTTAGCTAACAGAATAATTAACTATTAATACTACAAAACACAGTCTGAATATGCGTTAGAACTTAGACAAATGAAAATATTGCTCCTTTTCAAGCTTCTTTGCCAATCTGACTTCACCTTTATCTAAAAAGTATTTTGATGCGCGTTATACACGGAAACAACTTTTTTTACCCAGGTTTGACCTTTAAGAAAAGGGTGCGCGATATATACAGGTATGCACTATACACAGTAAAATATGGTAAGCAACCAACCTTTGAAGGCAAATTGAAATCCAATCAGACATAATGTTTCCAGACTGCAATTTCCACAATGAATACCTAGTTTCTCTCAACTTACAAGATTTCGTAGCAATAAGTTAATTAATTACATTGTCTTGTGGCTCTTTGATTATGGGGGCGGTCCTTTCCAACAATCCAGACATGCATGTTTTAGACCATCCTTAAAAAAATATTTGTTTGCTGTTTGCCGACGCAGGATTTCATAAATGGGTAGGTAAATTGTTTATTTTTCTAAGGACAGTGAACAATACTGAAGATAGCAAAAAAAACAAGAGGTCAATGACATTGAAGCTCTACTGATTGATTTTGATTTCAGGAAGTAGTCGCTACAAACTGGTTTTTTGAAAATCTATTTTTAGCCGTGGTGGCCATCTTGAATTTCCGGCCGACCTGAAATTTTGCTAGGATCAATTAGACATCAAGAGCAACATTTCTGTGAAGTTTCATGAAAATGCGTCAAGTAGTTTCAGAGGAGTAGTCGCTACAAGTTTTCATTATATAACTCTATGTAAACAAAGATGGCCACTGACAGCCATGTTTAACATTGAATCAAAATAATGTTCGACTCGGATAACCATCATGTCATGCTGATCATTTTAGAAAAAGTCCCATATCAATATCTCTTATAGTTTTCAAGAAGTAGTCGCTACAAACTTATTTTTTAAAAATCTATTTTTAGCCATGGCGGCCATCTTGAATTTCCAGCCGACCTGAAATTTTGCTAAGATCAATTAGACATCAAGAGCAACATTCGTGTGAAGTTTCATGAAAATCCGTCAAGTAGTTTCAGAGGAGTAGTCGCTTCAAGTTATCATTATATAACTCTATGTAAACATACATGGCCACTGCAGGCAGCCATGTTTAACGTCGAATCAAAATAATGTTCGACTTGAATAACCATCATGTCATGCTGATCATTTTAGAAAAAGTCCCATATCAATATCACTTATAGTTTTCAAGAAGAAGTCGCTACAAACTTGTATTTTGAAAATCTATTTTTAGCCATGGCGGCCATCTTAAAGGCCGACCTGAAATTTTGCAAGGATCAATTAGACATCAAGAGCAACATTCGTGCTAAGTTTCATGAAAATTCGTCAAGTATTTTCAGAGGAGTAGTCGCTACAAGTTATCATTATATAACTCTATGTAAACAAAGATGGCCACTGGCAGCCATGTTTAACGTCGAATCAAAATAATGTTCGACTCGGATAACCATCATGTCATGCTGATAATTTTAGAAAAAGTCCCATATCAATATCTCTTATAGTTTTCAAGAAGTAGTCGCTACAAACTTATTTTTTAAAAATCTATTTTTAGCCGTGGCGGCCATCTTGAATTTCCGGCCAACCTGAAATTTTGCTAGGATCAATTAGACATCAAGAGCAACATTTCTGTGAAGTTTCATGAAAATCCGTCAAGTAGTTTCAGAGGAGTAGTCGCTACAAGTTTTCATTATATAACTCTATGTAAACAAAGATGGCCGCTGGCAGCCATGTTTAACGTTGAATCAAAACGATTTTCGACAAGGACCAACATCATGTCATGCTGATCATTTTAGAAAAAGTCCCATATCAATATCTCTTATAGTTTTCAAGAAGTAGTCGCTACAAACTTATTTTTTAAAAATCTATTTTTAGCCGTGGTGGCCATCTTGAATTTCCGGCCGACCTGAAATTTTGCTAGGATCAATTAGACATCAAGAGCAACATTCCTGTGAAGTTTCATGAAAATCCGTCAAGTAGTTTCAGAGGAGTAGTCGCTACAAGTTTTCCTTATATAACTGTATGTAAACAAAGATGGCCGCTGGCAGCCATGTTTAACGTCGAATCAAAATGATTTTCGACAAGGACCAACATCATGTCATGCTGATCAGTTTAGAAAAAGTCCCATAGCAATATCCCTTAGAGTTTTCAAGAAGTAGTCGCTACAAACTTGTTTTTTAAATACCTATTTTTAGATTTGGCGGCCATCTTGGATTTCACATCTACATGAATTTTTGCTAGGATCAACTAGACTTCATGGGCAACATTTCTGTAAAGTTTAATGAAAATCTATTCAGTAGTTTCAGAGGAGTAGTCGCTACAAAAAAAAAGTTAACGGACGGACAGACGGACGGACGGACGGACAGACAGACAGACGGACGACGGACGCCGCACCACGGCATAAGCTCTGCTGATCTCTGATCAGTAGAGCTAAAAAATGTTGAAGAATTGGGGTAAAATGTTTTGGGTAGGGCCCTTTTTCGTGGTTGGTAGGGAAACAGCAGGGTTGGTAAGAAAACAGCCAACCCCTCAAAAAATTATGTTCGGCCTTAATACATCCACATGCATGTTATTTAGTATGCATATCAAACATTTGTGCTGCTGTTTCTTTTCTAGCAAAGGCTAAATATTCAATACACTTGTACTAAACAACTGTTTTCGTAGACACTGTATTCCACATGGTTAAAGCCATTATCACACAAAATGCTTATTTACAAGTCTAGGTTAACATGTCCAGGTTGACATTCTCATCTAGCCAATGCAAAATGCCCTTATATGAAGTTTTCGGGGAAAAAATTACAAATATTCCGAAGCTGCAAAGGTGGGTGACTATTAAAGGGACACACGGCAATCTTGATTTTTTAAAAACTCACGGCGTCCCATTAGTTCAATCATTAATATTAATTATAAGAAAAGAGTAAAATGTTTTTGTATAAATTATTAACTACTGATAAAATTGCACGAATAATATATGTATTTATTAATCCTGCATCATTTTGACTTTAAAACTGCCTGCATATAATCAAATTAAAAATCTAACATGGTTTATGAAAATACTCAATGCTGATTGGATATTGAGGAATTGTTTAAAAAAGGTATAGATCTATAGACATACAGTCTGACGTCATGTCCTGCAACCATTAAACCGTCATTTTAAATGATTTTCAACTTCGAAAAACATCCAAAACAACGATTACTTTATTTTAATGCAACGTTACGTTCAAACAACAAATTTAATTTGTTAGAAACACGATAAAACTGTGTATTTTCTTCGTTTGGTGCTGAGAGATGGACATACAATGTAAGTTGTGAGAATGTGTTTGTATTATGTTCAGTCTCTCGAAAATGTGTGTATAAAATACATAAAAATCCATGTCAGACAAAAAATAAAATATTTCCAGCGGGTTTATATTGTCCCAGATCAAAACCTGGTTTGCGGGACTTGAAGACCATCGATACTAAGGGCTATTGCCTGCATATAATTAAATAAAAAATTAATAATTATTGATGCAATATTTACGACAGTTAGTAATATGTCAAAACAATTTACTTTGAACTATTCTAATAATTAATATTAATGATTGAACAAATGCAAATTATGTAGGAAAACTAACGGGACACAGCATGTTTTAAACAACTCAAGATTGCCAGGTGTCCCTTTAACAACTAACAACTATCTATATATAGGTAGGTTATTACCATTGTCCAAGATGGATTATTTATGATTGATGGTTTTCAGACTCTGCATACAATGGGACTTTTTTTTCTTCCCTAATTGTTGGTCTCGTCTGTTCTTGATCACCAGTTAAAAGGAAAGATTGCAGAAAACAGGAAACGCAGTTCACTGCTACTGGCGTTGATATGGCATAACTGTTTGATAATAATGGCATAACACAATGTCGTTTGTTATATCAGCCTTTCATGGGTTGACGTCACGCAATGTTCATTTATAATATGAATTAAAAGGCGCCTAATTTAATTTTTTTGAATTGGAATATCGCCTGTCAGTTACTCCTTTTATTTTTTATCAAGCTGATTTCAGATCTTTATTTCTAAACTTCGTGTTCTACTTTGTTTACACTGTTCGGATGTGTTATTCTATGTTACAATATTTCGATGTGTTCCATTATGCTTGCACTGTTCAGATATGTTCCACTATACTCAGTGTTTTTATTACCCGAAATATTTGGCGAAATTTGGCCCTTTTCCCCCCTCGAAATAGTATATTTTTCCCCCATTTTTTTTTTTGAGAAAAAAATCCCCTAAACAAAAAGTGTTTTTTTTTACTTTTAAATGTTGTTCCTTAGTTGATCACCCATAACATGTCCATCAAACATGTTCTTGATGTACATTTAGTATTAAATGAAAGATTGAAACTTAATACATATAAAAAAATACTATCTTTCTTCTTTATTTAAACATTGTCGAAATTGCCGCTTTTTCCAATTCACATTTTTCCCCCACTAAAGGGCCCGACCCCCTTCTCCCAAAAGTAAAAAAACACACCGATACTGATGTATTCGACTATGCTTACACTGTCCAGATATGTTAACTACGCTTACACTGTCCAGATGTGTTAACTACGCTTATACTGTCCAGATGTGTTAACTATGCTTATACTGTCCAGATGTGTTAACTATGCTAACACTGTCCAGATGTGGTAACAATGCTTATACTGTCAGATGTGTTAACTATGCTAGCACTGTCCAGATGTATTAACTACGCTTACACTGTCCAGATGTGTTAACTACGCTTACACTGTCCAGATGTGTTAACTATGCTTATACTGTCCAGATGTGTTAACTATGCTTACACTGTTCATATGTGTTAACTATGCTTATACTGTCCAGATGTGTTAACTATATTTACACTGTTCAGATTGTATTGAACTGAATTGTATTTTTTTTATAGTCTCATCAACTGGTAAGGTCATATTTCAATTGATGGAAGAAGACCCCAGGTGTCCATCTGGGCAATTTTTGTGCATGGGCAGGCACCTGGGCAGAACCACGAACATTCCACAAGCCAGCTGGATAGCTTCATCACAAAGATTCCTAGTCCCATGAGGGCTCAAACCCAGGCAGCACAGCGGTAGGGAGCAAGTGATTTCAAGTCAGAGACTCTAACCACTACACTGTTCAGATGTTTTCCACTATGCTTATATTGTCCGGAGTATACAGAGTATACGGATTAGTTATTTGTTCTAACTCTATATTAATACCCATAAATGAATTCAAATGGGACAGAATAAATGAAATGAACATATTATCTGGACAGAGAGTGATTTGTTGTTTACACTAATGTTTAATATTCTATGCTTTACTAATGTTTAATATTCTATGCTTTACTAATGTTTAATATTCTCTGCTTTATAACCTAGACGGTGGAAATGTAAGAGATAACAACGACTACACAGCACAGCTGCGCACCAGATCAACCAATGCATTCCATGCAGATCAGTCCAGACTCTATATATTGTGACCATTACTTCAAGATACGTGTCTCCGGATTGCGCTTGTCGTATTTTTTGTCGGAGGGACTTTAAACCTTAAAACGACACACACACACGAGATAACAAATAGCAGTGTGAAATCTAAGGGTAAATCCAGACAGTTTCATTCACACACCATACTTATATACTGCGGACACCAGATAATCTTACAATAATCTGGACCAATCTGTTCTGAATAATAATACTAATAATGTGTGTAAACCCAAATTATATACTATATATACTGAAAGATCAGTGGCAGTCTCTTAATAACCTACATAACGATTCACCGAGACATTGCAGTCACACCCTTTTCAGTTTCAGATTAATTGGTAATTTTCTGTAAATTGGCTGTAGACGCGTTCCAACTTCTCGTCCTACACAGACATGTCAACCCTTAACCCGCTAAGCACGACTATAATAGCCTTTGCATCCACTGTTAACCCAGATCAGCCTGAGAACAGCCTGCGAGTAGTAACTCGCAGGTTGATCACGGTTTACAATGTTTTATTGCTGATCAGTCATTTTATTATCAACAGTAACCCTGCAGAACTATCATGACATTTAAGGTGATGGTAAATGCAAAAATATGATTGTTAAAAGCTGTTTTAACTTTTTCGCCTTCAGTAACATAGGAAAGAGAAATGATTTGTTTGTGTGTTTGGTGTTTGAGGTCATTTTTCAGCACATTTTAGGCCATGTATCATGGTCGATTCTTTGTGGTGGAGGCAGACCACCCACTTTTCCTGGGTAGAACCAGTACTGTACACCTCCCGCCATCTGTAAGAATTGACACTTCCTCACTTACAAGCTCCCAGTGGGATTCGAACCCGCAGCAGCGAGAGACGAGAAGGTTTACAACGCAACGTTGTTAACCACACACCCACAAAACAGAAACGAAGAAATGATAGGCATGACTGGAATACCCGTTTGTTGCTTCGTAAGTTTTACAAGCATAGGAATGTCTAGGTTTTTAGCAATGATCAGCCTCCACACACTGATTGTTTCATATGACAGTTGTGGCCGAGTAGTTAACGTCTCTGACTTGAAATCACTTGCCCCTCACCGCTGTAGGTTTGATTCCTCAGGGGCCTATGAATCTTTATGTGAGTTAGCTATCCAGCTGGCTTGCGGAACATCGGTGGTTCTATCCAGGTGCCCGCCCGTGCACAAAAATTGCCCGGAGGGGCACCTGGGGTCTTCCTCCACCAGTGGAAGCTGGAAAGTCGCCATATGACCTTAGCTGTTGGTGCGACTATAAAATCCAATTCAATCAATCAATCATATGACAGTTACTGATCACATGTTCCGGTTACTTGGTTAGTTGAGAATTATGGGTCGTAAAACATCAATTAAAGCATTACAATGGCGACAAAGCAGTTCACTTATATGATTGATGACACCAATCTTCTGGTACATCAATCGGAGATGGAAGTGCTATTCATGTGAGATAACATAATATAAAAGGATTATGATAATGAAAATTATTATTGTTCTCCTTGGCTGGTATTCATAAAGCAACTTAAAGCTACAGTATGAATCTATTTCTTCTTTGTAGGCGTGTCTTTATTTGTCATGTTCACCAGCTCATGTCGAAATCGTGTATTTAAGCGAGCAAATATAGCGCAGGAAATCATTTACTGTATATACATCAACCAGTGCAAATCGTACACAGATAACAGTTATTTGTACAGAAAAAAAAAGTTAGCCACTTTAGGGGCTCGAACACATGACTTTCTGATTTAAAGTCTGGTGCTCTATCCACTGAACTATAGCGCTATTTGAGCAAATAGTATACTAACTACCATTTATTATGAGGTAAAATAACTTAACATATTTGAACACAACTCAAGACGGATAAATAAATATGTAGTCCATCTTGTCGCACATGTAAATTAACATTGCCTGGTGTAATACTGTGTTATCAATATGAAACTAATACTTTCCCTCAAAACAACCATATTTCGATGTTACCTGTATGGAGGCTAAATAAAAATTTGAAATTTTACGCATCAATTTCTACTTATATACCGACTTTTGGGGTGTTCGTCAATTTGAAACTACTTCACACGTGACTCAATCACATTCATGAATTATTATCAATTAAAATAGGGAATGTGTAGCTTTAAGTGGAAAATATTACTTAAGTCAAATTTAAGATTTTTTACATATTTTTAAATTTCCTTATTAACCTCTCAGAAACACTACAAACCATGATAAATATTTAGCTGTAGATTTTATTTATACATAACCTCATTAGCAATATTAAGAAAACGCCTTTATCGATTAAGGAAAAAGGTATTTAAAAAAGTGATAGAATTTGACTTAAGTTAAGATATTGTTAAGAAGCTTTATGAATACCGACCAAGAACCGGTTCTCAGACCCTCCGAACCTACATTTTGTAAAAATGAAAAGAAATTTAAAAAAAAAGAAGATTTTTTCTTCAAAAACATACAAATTGGTAAAACAAAACGTCAGTCTGAGGGTGTCTCGGCCACCCTGAAAACTAGGTCACTTTCTCCCAAATATGCGTTATGTTAAACTTCTTGTTTAAGTTTGGGCTTGTGGGGTTGGGGAGAGGAAATTAAGTTGTTGTTATAATATCTCAGTATTACCATGTCCAATCTTCATCAAACTTTAACAGCACCTTCCTCTCTTCAGGCACTGACCATACCCTGAAAACTAGGTCACTGTGACCTATTTTCTCCAAAATATACATTACATTAACCTTTTGTTTAAGTTTGGGTGGGGGTTGGGAATAAGTTTCTGTTACATCTCAGCATTACCATGTCCTATCTTCATCAAAGTTTAACAGTCCCTTCCTCTCATCAGGCACTGACCATATGCTGAAAAGTAGGACACTGTGACCTATTTTCTCCAAAATATACATTACCTTAGCATTTTTGTTTAAGTTTGGGGTGGGGTGTGTGAATTAAGTTTTTGTCATCTCAGCATTACCATGTCTGATCTTGATCAAATTTTAAAAGCACCTTCCTCTCATCAAACACTGACCATATTCCTGAAAACTAGTTCACTATGACCTACTTTCTCCAAAATATACATTATGTTAACCTTTTTAAGTTTGGGCGCACTCAGGGTGGGGGGTGTGGGGATAATTTAGTTTTTGTTATATCTCAGCATTACCATGTCCGATCTTCATCAAATTTTAACAGCCCCTTCCTCTCATCAAGGACTGACAACACCTTGAAAACTAGGTCACTATGACTTACTTTCTCCAAAATATATGTTATGTTAACCTTTTAACTTTGTTATACGGGCATCAACATTTTTTTTTATATGTCGAAAATGCCATTTCCAATTATTTTTTATATCTCGGCATTGCCATGTGCAATTATTATAAAACTTGGACAGTAAGTTGCTGACCTGTACCAAACATCATGCGCTGAAAATGAAACTCGGTTGTCAACATTAAAGCATCCTCTCACTCCCAAAAAAAAAATCTATCTAGAAAAGCTCTATATAGTTTCACCAAACACACACACACTCAGTTTTCACATTTTGGAAAACCCGGCTTTAACGCCACCAGGCGTTTCTCTCTTGTTAAATCAGAAGATCATGTTTGCATTGGTTTGATTAGGTCATTTTTATGTTTTACAATGTAAACTAACAGCAATTCAAGATACATACTTAAAAAGTTTCAGACTTTTTTTGCATTTTACCCCCCTCCTCCTGCGGAACTTTATATAAAAAATCTGAGAACCAAAAAAATAAACAAGACTTCGGTCTGAGGGTGTCTCGCCCACTGTTTGCCGCATATAAAATATTTTATTAAATTTGTGCTTAAATGATGTCCACCAAAGACAGTACTTCATATGGCCAAGTATCAAACAAAGAAAAACGAGGTAATCATAAGAGGTTACTGAGGGTGCAGTTTTGGGAAAATAACACAAAATGTGACCTTGACCTTGGTATTTTTTGCCATTCAGCGATGTCCACCAATGCCAACAATACATATGACCAAGTATCAAAAACATAAAGTGAGGCAATCACTCAAAGTTAACTGAGGTTAAGTTAAACAAGAGCATCAATAATTGCAGGGCAATCCATAGTCCCCCACTGGCCCAGACAAACATTTTCCAGACATTTTCTATGCTGGAGGTCAAAGATCAAGGTCAAGGTCAAAATGACCTTATTTTGGTATGCGACACACCGCTTTCCCAAGATGTATTCACATACCAAGTTTGGTGTCTCCAAGTGTTATAGTATTGAAAATAAGCATTTTCTATGACAGAGGTCACAGGTCAAGGTCACAATGACCTTATTTTGGTACGTGACACACCGCTATCCCAAGATGTATTCACATACCAAGTTTGGTATCTCTTAATTGATTGAATTGGATTTTATAGTCGCACCAACAGCTAAGGTCATATGGCGACTTTCCATGTTCCGCAAGCCAGCTGGATAGCTTCCTCACATAAAAATTCCTAGGCCCCTGAGGGATCGAACCTACAGTGGTGAGGGGCAAGTGATTTCAAGTCAGAGACGTTAACCACTCGGCCATGGACGCCCCCGGTATCTCTTAAGTGTTATAGTATTGAAAATACAGTCCGGACAAGCATTTTCTATGACAGAGGTCACAGGTCAAGGTCACAATGACCTTATTTTGGTACGCGACACACCGCTATCCCAAGAGGTATCCACATACCAAGTTTGGTATCTCTAAGTGTTATAGTATTGAAAATAAGGTCTGGACAAACATTTTCTATGACACAGGTCACAGGTCAAGGTCACAATGACCTTATTTTGGTATGCGACACACTGCTATCCCATGCTGTATTCACATACAAAGTTTGGTATCTCTTAAGTGTTATAATATTGAAAATACGGTCCGGACAAGCATTTTCTATGCCTATGACAGAGGTCACAGGTCAAGGTCAAGGTCACAATGACCTTATTTTGTTACGCGACACACCGCTATCCCAAGATGTATTCACATACCAAGTTTAGTATCTGTGTTATAGTATTGAAAAAAAACGGTCCGGACAAGCATTTTCTATGACAGAGGTCAAAGGTCAATGTCACAATGACCTTATTTTGGTACGAGACACACCTGCTATCCCAAGATGTATTCACATACCAAGTTTGGTATCTCTGTGTTATAGTATTGAAAAAACGGTCCGGACAAGCATTTTCTATGACAGAGGTCACAGGTCAAGGTCAAGGTCACAATGACCTTATTTTGGTACGAAACTCACCGCTTTCACAAGATGTATTCACATACCAAGTTTGGTATCTCTAAGAGTTAAAGTATTGAAAAAACGGTCCGGACAAGCATTTTCTATGACAGAGGTCACAGGTCAAGGTCACAGTGACTTTATTTTGGTTCGTGACAAACCACTATCCCAAGATGTATCCACATACCAAGTTTGGTATCTCAAAGTCTTATAGTATTGAAAATATGGCCCAGAGAAGCATTTTCGGAACATTTTCTATGAAAGAGTCACAGGCCAAGGTCACTGTGACCTTATTTTGGTATGCGACACACGGCTATCCCAAGATGTATTCAAATATCAAGTTTGGTATCTCCAAGTGTTATAGTATTGAAAATAAGGTCCAGACAAGCTTTTTCTATGACAGAGGTCACAGGTCAAGGTCATAGTGACCTTTTTTGGGTACGCGACACACCGATATCCCAAGATTTATCCATATACCAAGTTTGGTATCTCAAAGTCTTATAGTATTGAAAATATGGCCTGGACAAGCATTTCGGAAGGACAGACAGAAGGATGGAGGGACGGACAGGTTGCAAACCTATAGTCCCCACTGGAACCGGTGGGGGACTAATAACCAAGGTTAAGTTACCTAACTAAGGTTACGTTTGGTGAAAATAAATATGACCTTGACCTTGGTATCTTTTGTCGTTCAGGAATGTCCACCAATGCCAACAATACATTCGACCAAGTGTCAAAGACACAACGTGAGACAATCACATAAACCTAACCAAGGTTAAGTTCCCTTAGCAACATTAAGTTTGGGGAAAATGATGCAAAATATGACATTGACCCAGGTATGTTTTGTCGTTCAGTGATGTCCACCAATGCCAACAATACATATGACCAAGTAACAAAAAGAAATTAAAGTTATCAGAAAAAGTTAATTGAGGTTAATTTACCTAACCAAACTAAGATTTAGGGTAAATAACGTAAAACATGACCTTGACCTTGGTATTTTTTGTTGTTCAGCTATGTCTACCAATGCCAACAATACATATGACCAAGTATCAAAGACATAAAGTGAGGCAATCAAATAAAGTTAACTGAGGTTAAGTTACCTAACCAAGGTTAAGTTACCTAACCAAGGTTAAGTTTGAGGAAAATAAGCAAGGTATTAACTTGACCTTGGTAATTTTTGTCATTCAGTGATGTCCACCAGTGCCAACAATACATATGACCAAGTATCAAACAAAGAAAATGAGGCAATCACATACAGTTATCTGAGGTTAACTTACCTAACCAAGGTTAATTACTTCCCCAAGGTTAAGTTTTGGGAAAATAATGCAAAATATGACCTTGACCTTGGTAATTTTGACATTACGTGATGTCCCTTGACTCAACAAAGTTTCAGAAAAATTCGAGCAGCGGTTGTCATTACATGTTCCCACCTTAATTCCATTAAGCGATGGGAAAGCTTATATTAGCAGGGTTTTATAATGGATATTTCGACAATAAAACATGTTCAAACATTTTTTTTACTGAAACAAATGCGATAAGCTGTTTAAAATTACCTATTAAATGTTTTAATTTTACAATATACAAACTTTTTAAGCTAAAATTAAGGTTTTATTTCATACCCCAGCGAACCCCTTTTTCGCTTCTTGGAGAAGGGGTTGGTTGGGGTATGAAAGTCAATACTCGGACCACATAATGTTGAAATATAGTTGATTTAAAATGTGACCGCCGCCACCGGAAAAATGACTGCTACCCACTATCATGGGCGAGACAAAAATGCTCCCAAAAATTAATGTTTGAGATGATGTTGAACATATAACAGTGATAATGAATATTTTGCAGGCCTGCTGGCAACAAATTACAAGTCACATCTAGTAGACTTCAGGCCATAATTATCTAGAGAGGTGAATAGCAGTAAATAAGTAATTGATCTTTTTATTCCATGCCTGCATACTCACTCAGCTGACAGATGTCAGCCATTATAGAATTTTTATTTCAATCTCTGCAAATTTGATACATCCTAATTATCCACAGTTCAATCTGAATGTTGTTTAACGGCTCATCAACACAGTATAGGTTATTTAGAGCCATCTCAGAGAGAGGGGAAGGATACATAGGAATCAGGGAACCGTGCCCTACTCTTATTATCGAATAGATTCCTATGGTTCTTTAACGTGCTCGGAGGATAGACCGATACACGGGACTGCTCGGTTGGTCATTGATAGGCTTAATTTGAACACAAACATTTACCATGTGTTGTCTATACATCTTCCTCTGAGGTTGCTGTCCCACTATAACTTACTGTAGTTCCCCTGTTAGTAGTGCCTAATCCCTAATAGAAGTGCCACCACCTGTTTTAAGAAACCTTAACTTCTTCAAAAATCCAAAGTTTCTAAAAAACACAATTTTTTCGTCTTTACTGCTAATGGATTTGATTATGGGAGTTTTTTACTATGGCACTGGTATGGTCTATGACATAAACCTTAAAACATTATCATCATCAATACAAATTAACGCTTTTATTTATCTCCTTTCTTTTAATTTACTATTTAGTTTATCTTTTATTATTATTTAATTCATAAGCCACCAGCCCGTGTTGTAATCGTCAAGTTTGACGGAAATATGTATCATACAGATACAGAGTGATGACTGATATACTCAGTATACAGTCGGGGTTTAGGTTTAGTCAATACCGGTGTCATAGTAAAATATTGCCGTACAGTAATTCTATACTTGGAAACAGTTGGGAAAGGAGGGGAAAGATATTAAAAATTTGAACCATAATAAGAGCGCCCCCCTTTCGCTTTGTATAGCGCCCGGGTGCTACTATTAGGGGAAATACGGTATTACTGCATACACATTTACAAGCTCCGTTTACTTTCAATGTAACAGGAAACGTCAATATTCGCCCATATTGAGGTGTAGTTAATTCATTGTACTGGAACTACTATTGTGCAAACTTGTTAGGGATTGGTGCAATTCGCAATTCCTGTCACAGGAAGTTTGTCTTATGATGTAAACATTACTATATTTGTGTTTCATTGTGAAAAATTTCCACGATGTAAGGGCATGGTGGTTTCAAATAAATGTTTTTTGATGAAAATTAAATGCTAAAACCTATTCTTTTGTTCTAAATATTTGTTATCATATTAACAATGAGTATGCAATAAAAAGGTTCTTACATTTGTACTGGGATACATGTACTCGTTCTTTCGCGTATACATAATGTGCTCCTATAGTCGCGCAATATTGTTACAAGGAAGAATGAGTGCAAATATCCCAATACAAATCTTAAAACCTATAATTAGGATGTGTTAACAGCTTAAATGGGTGTAAAACTCCATTTCATTTCTATTGTATATCAGGTTTGTTTGCGGGACAACACTTGCAGCAGGTGATTAGATTTAAATGACATGGTGGCAGATACTTGTTTGCCATTCACAACATCTCGTTCATACTTCGAAGCATAATTTGAATGTATCTAGAAGATCATCATATTGGTTACAACATCCTAGCATGACGTCCCTCAGATTTAAAACAAATTTTGATCCAAGTTATCATCAAAATTTTGCAACCTCATTTAGCCGATTGATCCATCTATAGTTGATTTACATGAAAGCAGAGATTTTAAACAACAAACATGCAACGCAAATCATACATCAATACGTGTGCCTAATGGCCATATTGTTTTTATATATAGCAACACTGGGGCAACAGGGCACTATTTTCAGTATGGTTGCCTTCCGGCTAACAAAATGTCAAGATTGTTAACATGCCGATCAATCAATATACATGTACGAAGCATGATCCCGAAGAATGATGGGATTGGCCGAGTTTTCACGATTTACTTGTTTGCTTGACAGGGCGAATTTGTGTAAATAAGTTTGATAATAATGAGTGTTTTGGTGAGGATAATGTATAAAAGAAGGTTGCATATCATCCTAACATTTCATAAGCTTGTTGCGTCATGATACTTGCTCTGCACAATTTGGAGGATTTAAAATCAGTTCCCTTGATATGTCGCTATGTAACATTACATGAATTGTTTTTACAAGAAGATCATAATCAGCGTCCGTGGCCGAGTGGTTTGAGTCTCTCTGAAAGAATATGAGAGTGGACCTTTGGAAACGGCCGAACACGATACATACGAAATATTGCAGTCTCGGTTTGATTGAGACTGTTCATGAACGGTAGTGAAATTATGCTTGCTTCAACTCATTCCCCCTAGCCCCGGGTTGAGCAGACACAATATTCATAAACTCAATAGTACAGAATTTTAACCATCCAGAAGATGGCATGCATATGGCGGTGGACATAGTGACCTTTATACTTATTACACTCCCCATGTTCAGCGGCGTATGGTCCCAGTATCTAACAAAAATCTATGCCCCGAAGAGCGAAATAAACAAAATGGAATTTAGTTGAGAGCAGCAGTTATGAAGCCTGCGCAGCACAAGTAAAAGCCAAAAGACTAAATTAAAAAGCAGACAACATATTCTATGGGTGGTTAAACAATACCCAGAGCCTTTATCGGCCGGAGTAGTGGAACCACCGAATCTAAATTTAAGTAAGAAAACAAAACCAATTGAAAATGTACCACCGATATCTAAATATAAGTATCGGGCTCAGCGATCTCCAAAGATCGAATGAATAACAGTCCTGATTGCAAGTGCGGGGAGACGTTTTACTGCCGCCACACTGCACAAGCAATGCCACTGTGCTATATAAAAGAGTATGAGAGTGGACCTTTGGAAACAGTGGAACACGATACATACGAAATATTGCAGTCTTGGTGAAGTCACTTGCCCCTCACTGCTATGGGTTTGGTCCCTCCTGGGACCAGGAAACTTTATGTGAAGAAGTCATCCAGTTGGCTTGCGGATCGTCAGTAATTCTACCCAGGTGTCTGCCAGCGGAGCACCTGTGGTCTTCCTCCACCAATGGAAGCTGGAAAGCCTCCAAATGACCTTAGATGTTGATGCAACTATAAAGTCAATTCAATCATAACCAGCACATAATCTTGTTAACAGACTAGTGCAAAGCAACAGGTGCAGTGTTATAGACCTAAAGCACCTAATTGAAAATATTGATTGAAGACAATTAAATTTCTGCCCACATTTTCCTATACATGCACTTACATAGCTCTGTGATGTTGAACAGTATAATCAAACTTGCTCAAAACATTTTCAATATATGGGTCATCCTGACTGCTTACCTAATGACCTGAAAGTCCAGACCTGAAAATGGCATTTTACAAACCACAAATGCTTCACACACCAACAAGGTTTCATGAAAATAGAAAAACAGAAGCTGAGATATATTGATTGGTACATGAACCGTTTTGATGGCAAGTCAATTTCAGCATGTTCTTGTCAATGACCTC
Organism: Cyrtodaria siliqua; assembly: GCA_037043455.1. Taxonomy (NCBI): domain Eukaryota; kingdom Metazoa; phylum Mollusca; class Bivalvia; order Adapedonta; family Hiatellidae; genus Cyrtodaria; species Cyrtodaria siliqua. Next base: position 219,955 of record JAWPHD010002952.1, read on the forward strand.
TGGCCATCTCAAAATATACTGGCCATCTCAAAATGGTTCATACTTACAGTTTCATGAACAATAGATCATGGAGAACTAGAGATATTGTGCAGAACCTATCCAACATCAAATTTAACTGCAATGTAAACCTTCACCTACCGACCCTTGAACAATTTGTGTTTGACTAACTTATATGGCATACATTTATGTGAAGTTTTATCAAAACGCCTCTAACTTTCCCAAAAGAGCAGTCGGAGAATGGTGTAGCGATTGAAAAGGTCAACACAAGTTCACAGTTACCTTGACCTTTAGCCTGTAATCATCTAAACTTCAACAAGAGGCCCAAGAGGGCCTGTGGACGCTCTACTTGCTCAAGATAAAGTTTATGTATAAGGGGCCATAAGTCTTTCAACCAGAACATGGCAACGACAGGTGCAACTAGGCTTAGTACTGATCATTCTCGCCAAGATTCGCTGAAATCTGGCAAAGAGTTCAGAAGAGACTAATCTGGACAAAGTTTGTGTATTAAAACATTTAAAGGGTCACAACTCTGCCAAAAATCTTTCACCCGAAATATGGTGAAAATATGCACAACTAGGCTTGATACTGATCATCCTTGTCAAGTACTCCTAAGTGCTTATAATACAACTTTAATAGTGTGAAAATTTGTATGTGTTATTATTTCCTCAAAGGTCAATATAACTATATTACAGGTTTTTGCATGGGCCCCCTGGGGGCAGGCGGGGTAATATATATATATATTCCCCAAACAGGGTCATGTTACATATCAAACTGAATGCCATTGCAACAGTAGTTCACTGACGCAAACAAAATGGCCGAGGGTCATCTTGGATGGTGGGGGAGGGGTGACTCTGATATTTGTTTTGTTCTGCTTCTGTTTGCAATATGTACAGTATTATCACTGGCCCGCATGAATACATGCCACTAATTAAAAAGTGCAGGGATATGTGATGGCGTGCCATCTGGAACTTGCTCTAGTACTGATTGGCAGAACATTTTCTCTCCAAGCCAAGTACATAGCCAAGTCACGCAAACATTCATTCTGGCGGCAAGTACTCAGTTGTCAGAAAAGCGACAATCATTTATAACATAATAACAATACCCTGTAATTGAAACCTAATCATTAATAATTGATGGACTGTATTTCCATAAGAAATTGACAATCACCAGGCAAGAAAATGGTGTTGCTAGCGGTGCTAATGATATAAGAACGTACAAATTAGGATCTCGTTGCAGTTTTCCTAGCATTAATATAAAATAATAACAGTTTTCAAAATGAACGAATGACAATACATGAAGATTTAATGAGGTTGTCTGCAATCATTGTGGAATATATTAACCCGTTTCACACAAAACAAATATTTACTCGCTATCTTTTCTTTTACGTTCCTTTAATAAAGTGTTCCTCTTTTATAGAGTAATGCAATACCAAGTTCCAAAATGTCTATCAAGCTTATATCCACTAGATACCTTAGTAGATATACCCTTAGCCTGCTAAGGGTGACAACAATAGCCTTTGCGTCCATTGTAAACTCAGATCAGCCTGCGAGTAACTCTTTGTTATATAAATAAAATGGTCTAAATTTAAAGAAAGGACAGTCCATTATACATTCATAGCAGGCTAAGGGTTAAGCCACTTAAAAGTATGTATTTACACATGTAAGTAAAGCATACACAGTCGCACAAACATTACTTAAACATTCGATGGAGCACATGGCCGATGTTTGTGGGAACTTGATCCATGGACATTAGGGGGCGGAGCTAGAAACTGAATGTCGGTATGTATTGAACAAGATGGTTGCACTCTGCAGCATGCGTTTCCCCTGCGGGGATAGGTGTTTAAGAAACAGATACATCATAATATAAAATGTTAATTTATAGTGTTGTACTGGTACAATAGAGCAGAACAACATCTTAACACAATGTCTAATGTGTTACCAAACAACACGACTCAAGTGCAGTGGTAAAGACGTCCAGATATCGCCACAGACATTTCGTGATACAGCTCACCAGGCGTGTCAATATCGGACAAATACGCACCTGAATCGACCTCACAAAACTACAACCAACCATACAGTATGGACCTACACAGACGTTATCCTGAACTATGGCTAGTTTGGAGCACCGCTCTTAGGTAAGTTACCTTTACCTTATAGTGAACATATTAGGCCCTTATGGCCTGTATAACAAGAGGTTAAAATCAACTCACACAAAGTATTTCTGTAAGGTATTAAAAATGACTAAGCTAAAAACATTTTGACCTTGTCTTTCTGTCTAGAATATAATGAAATTAGATTCTAGAATATAATGAAATTAGATTTCTAAAACTGCAGGCTTGGTAGTTTAATGAGGCAAGCTGGGGAAATAAAATAGATAAAAAGTAATGAGTCTATATTTATTACTAATCACAAAGCATCAGCACATTACCTCGGTCTACCACATAAATCTGCAGCATAATATCAGTGATAAACCGTCTACCACATAAATCTGCAGCATAATATCAGTGATAAACCGTCTACCACATAAATCTGCAGCATAATATCAGTGATAAACCGGAGTAACGATCAGTTTCCATTAATCAGTTATATTACCCACAATCCAATTCACTCCCCCATTTTGTTTACTTTAAACTTATTTATTTTACATCAGTTGGATTGTAATGAAAGCTCTATGAACTTATTTGAATCACTCTCGATGTCCTCCTGGGTAGAACCGGTACGAAGCAAATGCAGATAAAGTGTCTTGCTCAGGGACACAACGCATATGGCAATGGCGGGGATCGAACGTATCACTTTTCGCTCATTTTGTCATCAGCTACTTCACAGCTTTACTTAGCCACATCATTAGTATTGATTGATAATCAAATGTGAACCTGATTTAACAATAATCCACAGTTATCATAAAACAGTAAAATGTCCAGAAAATGGGGGCTATTTTTATATTATGGCTGGAACAGGGTAATGATTGATCATTATTGCACCTCGCACAAAATCCTAGGAATTTCATAGAGGGTCACTAAAACAATACGGATTACAATTCCGATTCAAAGTTTAAATCATTTGCAAATAGTTCTTTAAGGTGTTAGTAACAAACATCATAAACATAATAAGTAAATTAATAGTGTTTTTAAACTGTAACGGTCATGAAGTCATGACGTCAAATTGCGTGAACGTCTCAATGACGTTGACGCTCTAAATATCGGTGTTTGCCTTAAAAAAAAAGGTGCTCCATACAATAAATAAGTTATTGGGTTTGTTACTGACACCCTACAGAAATATGTGGGGTCAGTCAGATATATAGGGGGGTGGGGGCGAGGCAAAATATGTGGGGTCATATTATTGCCTCGCCCCCCTATATATCTGAAGGACCCCACATATTTCTGTAGGGGGTCAGTAACAAACCCAATAAATAATAATGAAAATGGCCCTGAATATCACTCACCTGATGACCTTGTGGCCATATAGACACTTGCAACAGTTAAAGATGTGAGTGTGAAAAACAGAGCCCAAGCGTTGAATCTGTTGAGCCATTAGGTGTTATTGTGGGCAAGAACTATGTTTAGCACCATAATGGTATGCTTCACGCAAGATATCATAACTGTTAAGTCATTATAGTCTCAGAAAAGAAGACTTTTTAAGATTTTCCTATATGTTTTTATATTCGAATAACACGAGCCAATGCTACATGCAAAATATCAGCTCTGTGCAGTTTTAATTTATTTTTTTCCCATAATTTATACATAAAATAATTATGCAATACAATTCAACCCATAACTAAAGACTGAGAAAACACACCTGTTGAGCATGCATAAAGATTGAGACATGACACCAGCATGCATAAAGATTGAGACATGACACCCAAGCCTGCATAAAGACTGAGATATGACACCAGCATTAATAAAGACTGAGACATGACACCAGCATTAATAAAGACTGAGACATGACACCAGCATTCATAAAGACTGAGATATGACACCAGCATTAATAAAGACTGAGACATGACACCAGCATTCATAAAGACTGAGATATGACACCAGCATTCATAAAGACTGAGATATGACACCAGCATTCATAAAGACTGAGACATCACACCAGCATTCATAAAGACTGAGACATGACACCAGCATTCATAAAGACTGAGACATGACACCAGCATTCATAAAGACTGAGACATCACACCAGCATTCATAAAGACTGAGACATGACACCAGCATGCATAAAGATAGCATCAAGAATGACAACCTCATAACAGAGTATTACTGAGATGCCCCTAAAATCCAATTAAATCTGAAGGCATATTTACACTATTCTAGAGTAACGTCTGCAAGGATGAATGCACTAACAGAATCATGCCAAATGAAAGGAATGATAGAATTGTCATAATAAAAACCATGGCAACACTCACAAATTGGATTCTTAGAGACCGATTCATTTTATTTTTTGGCAAGGCATACAATTGTATATATAAATATAGCTTGAACTGTAGAAAATTCTAAAATGTTCTCTTCAAACTTAATCTCGAGATCGATATAATTGTTATAAAATGTTCCAATGCAGATTTAGGTGAGTTTAATAAAACATGCATAATTGTTTGTTTTTACCTCCTAGATTATAATATTCACGTGCAAGAGAAATAAAACTGGATTGTCAAAAGATGCTGACAACCTCCCAAAAATCTTATATCTCTGCCGCTGTCAAAATTAATATAATAATATATTTATCCCAGACACAGAAAGCTGCTATGGGTGTTGGACTGCATGTGTATCAACATCATTTTACTGTTCATAAAACAACTGTATTTTAGTAAGAATAATGGAATGCAGTCAGATTGGTATTCAGGAAATTTATGGGTCTTCTGCTACTTGAATTACATATCAATTTTAGGGATACAGTCTACAAAATTATGATCTGCACTGGTTCTAACTGGTTTTTATTACAATAATTAGATGTAAATTTCAGGGATACAGTCTATAAATCTGTTCTCAGCATTCTCAGGTGGTTCCAAATCGGTATCGACACTGATTATTGATCGATGTTAAACTTTGTTAAAGGGACAAAGGGCAATCTTGATTTCTTAAAAATTAGCGGCGCCCCGTTAGTTTTTCTAGAAAACTTGCATTTGTTTAATAATTAATATTAATTATAAGAATAATACAAAGGAAATTGTGTTTGAATCTCTTTCTGATTCTAAAATAAGCAGCACCTCGAGTTGATGAAACTTTAACTGAAGCATCTTTAAAGAGTTTGAATAGGTCTGCTACACTGCTGCTTATTCTCATGAACTAATGATCATATTTCAATAATAAAAAACATCTAAAACATTAAACCCTTTCTTCTAATGTAAATTTACATTGCTAAAACCTGAGATTACCATTACACACACTAACATTCAATCCAATTGCTATTGTATTATCATTAAGTTGTCGTTTTGTCTCATGATGAATAGTTTATCTAGTGCTCAAATCTTTCAAGATAAATGTGTTTTGATTGTTGACAATAACAATTAAAAAAATTCTAACATCTACACACTGTTCGTTTATTTTTTATCATATTCATTTCCCTAAGTACTGTTTTCTTTTATATGTAACTGTATCACTGTTTTCTAATTGTATTTTGCAACCAAGCATATTCAATTCCACTACTGACCGACCTATTGGTCAGTCACTCATTGTCACATTTGTTTTGCCAGATGGACTGCTACATGGTCAAGGATTTAATTTATTTACAGAGTTTCATCCTCACAACTCATAATGGGTTATTTCAAGCTTTGTTTCCATTTTTAATGAATAAATTAATAGTCACTAATAATGGCACTGTTTGTTTTTTCTTAGCATGAAACAATTCTCAATTCAATATTAATACATGTACTGTACAAAACTAGCAGTAGAACAAAAATTTGTTTAAAACATGGTGAACTTGAAGTCTGGAGTTTGTACATCCCCAGGACATTGAGTATGCACCTCCTGACATTGAGTTTGTACCTCCCCAGGACAATGTGTTTGTACCTCCTGACATTGAGTTTGTACCTCCCCAGGACATTGAGTATGCACCTCCTGACATTGAGTTTGTACCTCCCCAGGACAATGTGTTTGTACCTCCCCAGGACATTGAGTGTGTACCTCCACACGACATTGAGTTTGAACCTCCCCAGGACATTGAGTTTGTACCTCCCCAGGACATTGAGTTTGTACCTCCCCAGGACATTGAGTTTGTACCTCCCCAGGACATTGAGTTTGTACCTCCCCAGGACATTGAGTTTGTACCTCCCCAGGACATTCAGATTGTACCTCCCCAGGACACTGAGTTTGTACCTCCCCAGGACACTGAGTTTGTACCTCCCCAGGACATTGAGTTTGTACCTCCCTAGGACATTGAGTTGGTACCTCCTGGCATTGAGTTTGTACCTCCCCAGGACATTGAGTTTGTACCTCCCCAGGACATTGAGTTTGTACCTCCCCAGGACATCGAGTTTGTACCTCCTGACATTCAGTTTGTACCTCCCCAGGACATTGAGTTTGTACCTCCACAGGACATTGAGTTTGTACCTCCCCAGGACATTGAGTTTGCACCTCCCCAGGACATTGAGTTTGTACCTCCCTAGGACATTGAGTTTGTACCTCCCCAGGACGTTGAGTTTGTACCTCCTCAGGACATTGAGTTTGTACCTCCTGACATGGATTTGTACCTCCCGAGGACATTGAGTTTGTACCTCCCTAGGACATTGAGTTTGTACCTCCCCAGGACACTGAGTTTGTACCTCCCCAGGACACTGAGTTTGTACCTCCCCAGGACACTGAGTTTGTACCTCCCCAGGACATTGAGTTTGTACCTCCCCAGGACATTCAGTTTGTACCTCCCCAGAACATTCAGATTGTACCTCCCAAGGACATTGAGTTTGTACTTCCACAGGACATTGAGTTTGTACCTTCCCAGGACATTGAGTTTGTACCTCCCTAGGACATTGAGTTTGTACCTCCTGACATTGAGTTTGTACCTCCCCAGGACATTGAGTTTGTACCTCCACAGGACATTGAGTTTGTACCTCCCCATGACATTGAGTTTGTACCTCCCCAGGACATTGAGTTTGTACCTCCCAAGAACATTCAGATTGTACCTCCCCATGACATTGAGTTTGTACCTCCCCAGGACATTGAGTACATTGAGTTTGTACCTCCCTAGGACATTGAGTTGTTTGTACCTCCCTAGAACATTGAGTTTGCTGGTGTGTTATTGGTACCTTAGCCTCGTCTTCGACTGGGGATGTTAAGCGGCGTGCGGTGCTGTGTATTGGAGTCTGAATCCTCTGAGCAAGTTAACCCTTGCTAAGCATGGCTATAATAGCCTGTGTGTCCACTGTAAACCCAGATCAGCCTGCGAGGACAGTCCATTATATATATATATGTACAGGGTTAATGGTTAAGAACCAAAGAAATCATTCTGTTTGTTTCTAAGAGTATGGCAGGATCTTATCTTTCCTTATCCTCTTTCTGGTGCAGCTAATGTGTTGATGAGCCATTAACCAACAGTCAAATGATTTTATTTAAAAAATTATATATTTCCATTTATGCAGGAATATAAACTAAGAGGTACATTTCAATTTCCTCTTTAACAGAAATATAATCATAAAAAATATACGGCATGCATATTTAGCAAATACATTAAAAAATTTACTTAATGGAATGCTTTCTTCCTTACTATAATGAAAAATCTGTAGCAGCAGTTGCATCAAATAATGTATTAACATTAATTAATGCATTAACAGAAAAATAGTGTTTTTTTCAAAGTAAATTTAAAACATTTGTAAATAGAATTTCTTCTTTTGCCAAAATCTTTCATTTAGTCATTCATGCAAAGCACTCAAATATACCAAAGTTACACCACATTTAGTCATTCAAGAAAAGCACTCAAAACGTACCAAATTTACCCCATGTTCAGTCATTCATGCAAAGCACTCAGATGTACCAAATTTACCCCATGTTTAGTCATTCATGCAAAGCACTCAAATGTACCAAATTTACCCCAATACCTCCACATCTACCTCAATTATTCCAGTATTTACTTGATTTCACTAATGTGACTTGATGGGGTATAGGTGATATGTTGACAATGTGGTATTCCAGTGTGACTTGGTGGGGTATCAGGTGATATGTTGACAATGTGGTATTCCAGTGTGACTTGGTGGGGTATCAGGTGTTATGTTGACAATGTGGTATTCCGGTGTGACTTGGTGGGTATCAGGTGATATGTTGACAATGTGGTATTCCGGTGTGACTTGGTGGGGTATCAGGTGATATGTTGACAATGTGGTATTCCAGTGTGACTTGGTGGGGTATCAGGTGATATGTTGACAATGTGGTATTCCGGTGTGACTTGGTGGGTATCAGGTGATATGTTGACAATGTGGTATTCCGGTGTGACTTGGTGGGTATCAGGTGATATGTTGACAATGTGGTATTCCGGTGTGACTTGGTGGGGTATCAGGTGATATGTTGACAATGTGGTATTCCAGTGTGACTTGGTGGGTATCAGGTGATATGTTGACAATGTGGTATTCCAGTGTGACTTGGTGGGTATCAGGTGATATGTTTACAATGTGGTATTCCAGTGTGATTTGGTAGGGTATGAGGTGATATGTTTACAATGTGGTATTCCGGTGTGACATGGTGGGGTATCAGGTGATATGTTGACAATGTGGTATTCCAGTGTGACTTGGTGGGTATCAGGTGATATGTTGACAATGTGGTATTCCAGGGTGACTTGGTGGGGTATCAGGTGATATGTTTACAATGTGGTATTCTGGTGTGACATGGTGGGGTATCAGGTGATATGTTTACAATGTGGTATTCCGGTGTGACTTGGTGGGGTATCAGGTGATATGTTTACAATGTGGTATTCCGGTGTGACATGGTGGGGTATCAGGTGATATGTTTACAATGTGGTATTCCGGTGTGACTTGGTGGGGTATCAGGTGATATGTTTACAATGTTGTATTCCGGTGTGACTTGGTGGGGTATCAGGTGATATGTTTACAATGTGGTATTCCGGTGTGACTTGGTGGGGTATCAGGTGATATGTTTACAATGTGGTATTCCGGTGTGACTTGGTGGGGTATCAGGTGATATGTTTACAATGTGGTATTCCGGTGTGACTTGGTGGGGTATCAGGTGATATGTTTACAATGTGGTATTCCGGTGTGACTTGGTGGGGTATCAGGTGATATGTTTACAATGTGGTATTCCGGTGTGACTTGGTGGGGTATCAGGTGATATGTTTACAATGTGGTATTCCGGTGTGACTTGGTGGGGTATCAGGTGATATGTTTACAATGTGATATTCCAGTGTGACTTGGTGGGGTATCAGGTGATATGTTGACAATGTGGTATTCCAGTGTGACTTGGTGGGGTATCAGGTGATATGTTGACAATGTGGTATTCCAGTGTGACTTGGTGGGGTATCAGGTGATATGTTGACAATGTTGTATTCTGGTGTGACTTGGTGGTATCAGGTGATATGTTTACAATGTGGTATGCCAGTGTGACTTGGTGGGGTATCAGGTGATATGTTTACAATGTGGTATGCCAGTGTGACTTGGTGGGGTATCAGGTGATATGTTTACAATGTGGTATTCCAGTGTGACTTGGTAGGGTATCAGGTGATATGTTGACAATGTGGTATTCCAGTGTGGCAGCACTATAATGTTGAGCCTTCAGCTCGCTGCTGCAAGTACACACTGTCATAAACGTTAAAGTGCTTCTTAACACCATATATTACATACAGACCCAGTTGCATTCAAGTACTCCAAATAAATATAGAACAAATGCAAAACGGCGGAAAATGAATGTAGAAGGAATGCAGAATGAACGCAGAATGAACGGAGAAAGAACGCAAATGAAGGATGCACGATCTATACACTGAATGTAAAATGAACGCAAATGCATTTAGCTATTTCGGATAACTTATATTATTATCCTTTTGACCGCGGTAGAGTTGATAATTAAAATCTCGATTTAAACAAAATGCATTTTTCACTATTTTAATATAACGAATTAAACTGTGGAAATGATGCTTTAGAATAGGTGAAACATGATAAAACATTTAATCTATTTTGGGAAATATTATATTTATTGTGTAGCACAAACCTTATATTATTTCAATATAAAACTAAAATAATGTTGATTAAAACTATTTCTGATAGCTGTAGTCATCGAAAATGAAATGCATTTGCTTTCAAAAACATATAATTTATGATTTATTGACTTTCAATTGATAAATATTGATTTTATTCAATTAAAATTGGTTACAGCAATTGTTTTTCACTCCTGATAACTTAAAATCATTGTATTAATCGTAAGAGATTTTGCGATTGGTAAATGCTGAACGAACACAAATGCATTTTCTCCATTTGTGCATTTACTTTTCAAGTTATGCCCAGTTATCAGCTTGGTTAGGTTGAAGGTTAAAGTTTTATGAAAAGGGGCATAACTCTGTTAAAATGAGTGAGAATTATTGGCCATGTATAACAACATTCCTTCAGTTAAGATGAATATGTGTGTGAAGTTTCATAAACATAGGTCAAATAGTTCTTAATGTATGGCCAGTTATGAGCTTGGTTAGGTTGCAGGTTAAAGTTTTATGAAAGGGGGCATAACTCTGTCAAAATGAAAGTCAGAGTTATTGATCTTAGGTTCAGATTAAGATGTGTGTGAAGTTTCATGAATATATGAGAAATATTTTATAAGTTATGGCCAAGGTTAGGTTGCAGGTTAAAGTGTGATGGACGACGACGACAGACGACAGATGACAGACAAATTGATCCCGAAGTGTCTGCCATGCTACACAGGCATTTCAAAAATGAATATTTAAAAATTAAATGCGAATGAAATGCAATTTAACAAGAGTGCAAACAGAATGCAAACGGAGCGCAAACGGAACGCAAACAGAATGCAAACGGAACGCAAACAGAATGCAAATGGAACGCGAACAGAATGCAAACGAAACGCAAACAGAATGCATTTTTGGGGTACTTGAACGCGACCGGGTCTGTACCTACCCTATCCCCTAAGCACTCAGTCGCTATGCAAAATGCAAAAGGGGCTCACTTTTTAAATATTTAAAAGGAAAAAATAATTTTTTAATATATATTTCATTATATTTAAAAACACAAAAAAAGAGCTGATGGGTAGGGGTGGGGGTATTATGGGAAATACGGTATATGCCATATCAATCATGGTACTAGAGCAGCAGCGGAATCAAACCTCTTTGGTTCTTGAGCAGTGAATAAAATATATATATATATATTAGTCAATATGTGGTGGCCATCTTGTATTATGCATAGATATAAAGAAAAATGTTCATGAAATTCAGTTCAGTATTTTTGGCGGAGATGTGAAAAAACAAAAAGACTCTGTTTAAAATGCTTGCACACAGACTGCTGATTGAGCTGAAAACTGATGATGTTTCCAAAATCCGTAATTTTACCGTTGCCTATTTTTTGTTTAGTTTCAGCGAAACTTTGTACGAGAAGAGAAATTTAATCTCAGTCTCTCAATCATTTATGCTTTAGTTTGAAATTAAGAGAAATAATAAATGAGGGGCCTGTGATACAACATGCCTGCAATTTAATCAACTGCAGTTATGTTCCTGGCGGATAATGTATATGCATACAGGATATAAAACATAATGTAATTAACGAGTATCTACCATAAACCGTTCTTTATATAAACAAGAGTTCTCATGAGGAAACTGTGCTCATCCGGGAATGTTTTGAAAGGGCATCATAGGTGCCCAAGCAGAAGGAATTTTGGTTTGGCCCAAATACATGCCATCTGATAACTTGGGAGAATTCCCGTATTAACGTTTTAGAGCAGCAATTTTGCCTAAAGACCTGATCTGAAATTTGAGAGGATCTTTAACTGTTGTGAATTTTTCAGCATTCACACAGAACTGCTTAGACCAAGAAAAAAAATAGTCGTGTTTCAGGTTCCCGACCGACCCTATATTTTGTCCCGACCCTAACTTATTTTTCCCTGTTTCAAAAAAAAACCAGAAAAAAACAAAAAAAACAATCTCCATCTCTTGTACCGCGATGATGACAAGATTGTTTTCGTTCTGTATTCATCAATGCTTTAGTCCCAACAGAAATACTGTGGTGATTGGTGTATCTTGCATGTTTATGCTTGTTTTAACCCAGCATTGGCTGCCACATCAAGGCTTATGGCCTTCAAGGTCGCCTACAAGGTCGCTATAAGCGACCACCAAGAGGCCAGGAGTTATATTAGCTGTATTTCTACCGACAAATCAATGGCCGATATTCTTATTATCGGGGAGGTTCATCCTTATGAATATAAAGGCTACAATCTCACTGTCACCGGTTTTGTATGTATTTTTCATTGTATGTTTTACAATGTTGATGATTTTCTGCTTTCTTGTCTAATACATTCCTCTATTAAAAATAGCATTCTATGCCCCCTGAGTGAAATCCTTATTTATGGAAATTTATATGTTATTATGTTTAATATCATGTTATTACAAGAAATCATGAATTGATCCGGAAGTTATGCCTTGTATCATTGTTTTATGTTTTTAATAAAAAAAAAAATTATGACGAATAAAATTAATGTGCTTCAATCCACTTGTTTAACATATTTAATACTTCCAGTTTTAGAATAGCAACATAGAGAGCGGTGTGTACTTTTATGTGCGTTGCATGTTTTATTGAAACAATATTCCAAACAAATGCACGTTTGTTCTGCTCTGTGACGTTTCTTTCCTATCTTCATGTGATGAGTTCAAAGTCCATTTTGGAGCAATTTTAAATTATATATATTAATATATACATCCTTGAAGAACTCAAAATCAGAGTTTAGAATTATGTTTTCTGGTTGTAATTTCTACCTTCGTGTAGTAAAAAAAAAAAATCAAAAAAAATTCTAACTACCTACCTACCCTATTTTTTTGGAGCAGGAAACCTGAAACACGACTATTTTTTTCTTGGTCTTATAGGCTGACACTAAATGCCAAAAATACTGATATAGGAACGTTCTATATATAGAGGATCATACATGAGTGACTGTGTATTATTGATTTTAATCAACGAGCTGGATAGAATGATAGGATACGAGGCCCTTCCGAGTATCTGATCTTTTTATCCAACAAACTTATTAAAGTCAATAATACACAGTCACGAATGTAAGACTCTGTTTATCACATAACACATTAATGTTGCCAATTTGCCTTATATATGGCGGCAATTTGTAAGAGAAGTCATGACGTCGTGTTGTTGTTTTCATGATGTCAGCTATGTTACGTGGCTGTGACGCATTCGCCTTACAAATAAATTTAACCATACTAACATGCACTTTATTAAGTAAGATTTCAAATAAGAATAAATAGTTAAGGTGTCTGAACGTATCGTATGACAATCCATGCAAACAAGTGGGATTAAATGTTTTACTGCACACAAACTCAATGATTCGGTCCTCATTTGCATCTGTAATACACTAGTGTATTATAAGAAGTAGGTCACGACTTTATTACACTCCCAGAAGCCATGTTATGTGATAAACGTATATAACAAGAGCTGTCGGACGACAGTGCGCTTGACTTTCATTGCCTTGTTAGTTTATTGGGAAACTAAAATGAATAAAAGTCTAAGTATATAAGTTGAATAAAAGTCAAAATAAAAAAGGGGCAATTATGCTGATGAAAACAAAAGTGGTGGAACACTAATTTTCATTGTCAAAGTTAATTGTGTCAAAAATTGTGTTAGTTGTACCATGTGACTGGTAAAACCCATGAGAGGCCTTAATTCTGGCGTAAGTATTCTGACACAATTTTATTCCTTTACAATTCTGATCCAACAGTTGGGGAACAGAATAATATAGGGTGGCGGCCAGTCAGTCTATGCATAGGACACATTTGTTTTCTAGTGAACTAGACAGAAGTATAGTAATTTATGTTTATTTATTGTCTATGCTCCAAGTCAACCAAAATATACCCTCCCCTACACCCACCCCAAAGAAAGTCATTCAACAACAACTCCCAAAACAACCATAGGCCAAAACAGCAATGGCGAGAAAAGAAACAAAGGTTCCACAAACAGGGATATGGGATGAAGAACGCCAGAAAATATAAATGAGTCCTGCTGAAGGGCACATGAAGGGCACATATCCTTAGTTAATACCACTGACAACTTTGTTGCTGAGAAAACACAGCACAACTTCAATAGTGGACAAAAATTATCGGGTTATCAAGTTGAGTTGTCTAGGAAACCAAATGAAACATTTAAACCAAAACCTATAAAGTTTGACAATTTAGATCGAGAAAATTTTT
>JAWPHD010002953.1:0-220000 GCA_037043455.1 Cyrtodaria siliqua
AAACATGTGTGAATGTACAACATGTGCGAATGTAAAAACATGTGTGAATGTAAAACATGTGTGAATGTAAAACATGTGTGAATGTAAAACGTGTGTGAATGTAAAACATGTAAAACATGTGTGAACGTAACATTTGTGAATGTAAAACGTGTGTGAATGTAAAACATGTGTGAATGTAAAACATGTGTGAAAGTAAGTGGGATGTACAACATGTGCGAATGTAAAACATGTGTAAATGTAAAACATGTAAAACGTGTGTGAACGTAACATGTGTGAATGTAAAACGTGTGTGAATGTAAAACATGTGTGGATGTAAAACATGTGTGAATTTAAAACATGTGTGAATGTAAGTGTGGATGTACAACATGTGTGAATGTAAAACATGTGTGAATGTAAAAAATGTGTGAATGTAAAACGTGTGTGAATGTAAAATATGTGTGGATGTAAAACATGTGTGAATGTAAAATATGAGTGAATGTAAAACGTGTGTGAATGTAAAACATGTGTGAATGTAAACGTGTGTGAATGTAAAATATGTGTGAAAGTAAATCATGTGTGAATGTAAAACATGTGTGAATATAAAACAGGTGTTAACGGTGTGAATGTAAAACATGTGTGAATGTAAAACATGTGTGAATGTAAAACATGTGTGAATGTTAAACATGTGTGAAAGTAAAACATGTGTGAATGTACAACATGTGCGAATGTAAAACATGTGTGAATGTAAAACATGTGTGAATGTAAAACATATATGAATGTAAAACGTGTGTGAATGTAAAACATGTAAAACATGTGTGAACGTAACGTGTGTGAATGTAAAACGTGTGTGAATGTAAAACAT
This sequence comes from Cyrtodaria siliqua, assembly GCA_037043455.1. Lineage (NCBI taxonomy): Eukaryota > Metazoa > Mollusca > Bivalvia > Adapedonta > Hiatellidae > Cyrtodaria > Cyrtodaria siliqua. The sequence goes on from JAWPHD010002953.1 coordinate 842, forward strand.
GTGTGAATGTAAAACATGTGTGAAAGTAAGTGTGGATGTACAACATGTGCGAATGTAAAACATGTGTGAATGTAAAACATGTAAAACATGTGTGAACGTAAAATGTGTGAATGTAAAACGTGGGTGAATGTAAAACATGTGTGAATATACAACAGGTGTGAACGGTGTGAATGTAAAACATGTGTGAATGTAGAACATGTTTGGATGTAAAACATGTGTGGATTTAAAGCATGTGTGAATGTAAGTGTGGATGTACAACATGTGTGAATGTAAAACATGTGTGAATGTAAAAAATGTGTGAATGTAAAACGTGTGTGAATGTAAAATATGTGTGGATGTAAACATGTGTGAATGTAAAATATGAGTGAATGGATAACGTGTGTGAATGTAAAACATGTGTGAATGTAAAACGTGTGTGAATGTAAAATATGTGTGAAAGTAAATCATGTGTGAATGTAAAACATGTGTGAATGTAAAACATGTGTGAATGTAAAACATGTGTGAATTTTAAACATGTGTGAATGTAAAAGTGTGTGAATGCAAAACATGTGTGGATGTACAACATGTGTGTTTGTACAAAATGTGTGAATGTAAAACATGTGTGATTGTTAAACATGTGGAACATGTATGTTTGTTATTGCTATTTTTGGTTTTCACGATTTCAGCGAACATAAATATGACATTCGATACTGTGAAAGTGATCAACATTATGAAATGATCTCGAAACATCAGATGCAGGCGTTGTTATGTTTCCTCTTTTATTCAAAATAAGTATATATTTATTTTAAAGCTAAATCTTGAAATTCATATAACCTAAGATTTGGGGGTAAAACACACTCATTTACAATAATGACGAAAAGTAAAAGCATTTTGACCAAAGGTATCTTGTTAAGGTATTTGATATACAGCAACCGTAACGTTTCATCGTTTTGCCTTACAAAATATGAATAAAATGCTTATGTTGGTATAACTGCTTTATAAAACACGTCGCGTAAAATACAAGCAATATGTTCTATTATCTGTCAATTTCTTGATATTGTAATAAAATTCACTTTTTTTAAATTGAACTGTTAATTTTTGTTGTCTTAAAATGAATCATACGATCATATTTAAATTGTAAACACAGTTTATAAAAAAATAAAATTATGCATTTCATGGAATAATTTAATTTTAAGTATAACTCTATGGCAATAGTAAAAATTAATTAAAACTGGAAAATAGCGTGCAACTAATTCAAAATGGTAATTAAAACGAACTGCGTAAAATTGGAAATTATTATTAAATACATGCGTTCTAATGAGCGTTTCACATAATTCAATCATGCATGTGTTATGAAAGTCACCTCCGCTGAAAATCTTAAACAATGTAGAACACCTCTCGTATATCTAGTCCGTTTACTGTATGAGGTAAGTTAGAAAGAGCAAACACAGACTAACAAAGACCAATACCATTGTAAAGACGTGTCTTTTGTTTTTTGATGATTGAACATATGTAAAGCATGCCTCAAACTTGCCGTGTGTCCCTTTAAAGGAAAAAGAACGATCAGTAGCAATTATTAACTAAAATATGAATGAAAACAATAAAATCATAACGATAACAGGCGGCGTCCTTGACAGCTTTAAAGGCAGTACACCAAGCGTTGATAAATGTCACCTCAATAGTAGAATGACCTTAAATTTGTCCACACCAATAACAAATTATATAAAAGGACAATTTGACAAGTTAAATGGTTCAAAGATAAAGATGAAACTTTAGCAGTTTCATATCATACAGCTCAATAATGAACAAATATAAATTACAACAAGTCTTAGGCCATAAAGTAATCATTAGGCTATATAATATACAAATGACGCTCGCGTTGCAATGCATTGCGATTCTTTTACTGGAAAGTATAAAACTTGACCGCCAAGTTTAAAATAGCTTACCCCGGCGGGTAACCATAGTAGGAAATACCTTCTTCATGCCTTTTAGTTTATATGTTCGGTGTAATTTTTGTTGATGGTTTATAACTCATTTTACTTTTATCAGTTTACTACAAACATAATATATTTGAACAATTCTAAATGAAATACCAATCCTGGTGTAGTCCCTCTAAGTATTAACTGTGTATTTGGCAGCCATCACAGGCTTAAAGGGACATATGGCAATCTTGCAGTTTTTATCAACCATAATATCTTGCGTCTCTATTTATTAATCCAGTATCATTTTAACTTGAAACTTGCCCTTATAGATTAAATACAGTTTTGAGTTTTCATATTGTTTTCATTCTTCTACCATAGGGTTAATGACATTATTGTGCAAAATAATCAACAGTTAGACATATGCAAAATCAATGTTCTTTATACTATTCTGATAATTAATATTAATGATTGCACAAGTTCAAATGTTGTAGAAAAACTAACGGGACGCCGCGAGTTTTAAAACAATCAAGATTGCCCTGTGTCCCTGCAAGTATTGAAAACTATGTTTGATAAAGTCTCATTATTTGTACAACAGTGTAAATAACAATAAAAATACACATTCTAAGCTTCATGAAGACATTCAATAAACAAATATACGGGATTACAAACTGCAATACTATCCGCTCAATGTCTCATTAATGTGCAACACTGTATATAACAATATACCACACTATGGTGTTATTGATCAACTGAATTCATTTTCGTCCATTTGTAAGTCCAAAGTCTGTCATATTGGGCCGAAGGCCGAGGGTCAGCATGAAATCCCAACTGAGCCAGAATTAGCTGAGATGTGTGAACACGTTAACAACTGTGCCAAAACAAACTAAAATGGACCAATACGGATATAACTTGTAATGACCTTGTTAGGAATTCATATGACACGGACCAAAATAATCTTCGTATATCATTAATAATATCAGAGTTAATGCAAACTAATATTTATGAATGACATTATATAATACAATTACAAGACACTATACATTACATAAGTACACGGTTAATATTATAAAATACAAATTTCAAACACCATGGGCGGATATAGGATTTGAGTTTAGTTGGTTGGGTTGCTGTGAGAGTTCAGTTTTTAAAAAACGTTTGAAAAGTAAGTTTTTTCCCATGAATGTTTCATAACTTCTCAGATTTGTTAGGGTGTTGCAACTTAAAAAGGTGCAAAATGCCTACCCACTCGCCACTCCAGCCTACCTCCCCCCTCCTATCAAAAAACATACGCTGTTTTCTTCATATGAGTGTTCATAACTTCTTATGAGAAATATAGGGAATGTTCCATGTGCGCTCGCCTGAATCTGTGCCTGAGTATTGTATCATATCAATTTATATATTCAGCAAATGATATGTACTGTGTACGACCGAACAAACGAACAAATTATATAATAAATAAAATATTGCTGTCAAACTTGAGCAAACAAGATGGTATCAGAATTCTTGACAGAGCACGTGAACTCAGTTCTTTGTCTGAAAATCATATTGACTGTCAAGTGAGGGGGGAATTTAATATTCAGGAAGGAACTACCCTTTCAGGCATGCGAGCCAATGTCTTCTGTCAAAAACTGAATTAAATAAATTCCTTTAACTGAGTTATACCCTTGTTCCGTGGAATATGTATGCTCTGATCCCTCAGGGGCCTCGTAATCTTTATAAGAGGAAGCTATCCAGCCAGCTGGCTTGCGTAACGTCGGTGATTCTACCCGCCCTTGCACGTAAATTGCCCGGAGGGACACATGGGGTCTTCCTCCACCAGTGGAAGTTGGAAAGTCGCCATATGAACTAACTTTTGGTGCGACTATAAAATCCGAATCAATTCAATTCAGAAAGAGCAGGTTTAAAAGTAGAACGGGAAATGTATCACTCACAGAACACAGTCAACCAAAAACAACAGAGCATACAAAACAAAAGACAATCAGAGAGAAAAAGCAAACTATGCGAAACTACAAAGATAAAAGTGTTGAAAAGGATAAAAGTGTTGAAAAGGAGCTACCGCCTTTGAACTTTCAACAAAAAGGCCGCTTGGGGTTTGAACCAGGTTCTATGGTGGAACAAACCTTGTAACAATACTGCGAGTAGTAAACTGAACAATAATGATTTTTTTTTTGCAATTGCGGCATGGTTAGTGGCCGCTTAAAACGGCCAGGCTTTTCAGCATGATTGTATTAATTTTCCATGTTATCACATTAAACAGCTCTCACGCTTTGATTCTCGCGTCTATGTAAAGCAATGAGACATGCAGTAAATTACAGCACGCTGGGCAGCAGTAAACTATAGCAAATTGGACAGTATTAATTACAGTACGCTGAACAGCAGCAAATAAATGCAAACTAACTAGGAGTAAATTACAGCAAACGTGACATTAGCATAATACAGAAAATAACTCGATATGACCGTTTAGCCCAAATACCGCTATATAAAGCCCCTGATTTTGTTATTAGATATTTATGTTGAGAACGAACTAGCATATTCTCACGTCGCCATCTCTCTCAAAAATCAAAAGCAAAATTAATGAAAGCAACTACCGCAAACAAATAATACATGTATTAAAATAAATCAAAATTCCCTATTGAACGAGTTATAATGAACAAATTAGTTTTGTTATATAAGTACACACATGAGATAAATGTTAACATGTAATTGAAAACTTTTAAACTTTTAAACATATTACGTGGTATCCTTTCTTTTTTTAAAAAGACAGAGTATACAAATCTATCTCGAGTATCAACATGAGTTAAGACATTTTAGGATTTCCGCGTTTAACTCCGATCCTGAAAGGTTCAGTTACGATAAACAAATATAAATCTACCTCGTGTTTAAATTCCAGATCCCAAAGCAATTCTTAAAATATTTACTGAGAGGTCAACATTTGAGTTATTTTAGGCTCTGTCGAGTTCCTGGCTGAAATGGGCGTATAAGCGTTTATTCATCCTCGCTCTATTGCACTAAGCATTTTAGCGATCAGACCTCGGTTTAAAGTCTCATCTGAAGAACTGGTAAGGTAGGAAATACTTTTGAAATATTTCGATATTTAACCCAAATTCGGTTCTGGCTGAATAAACAATCCCTGGGTTACTAAAAATAAGTATAAAAGTCGAACAGGACTAAGCCACGATGCTAACCATTACACCATGGAGTTACAGTCATGGCTGAAATGGGAAATTATCCCAAATGGATAAACTTATGATGGATGTGTTTTCAGGTGTGGTATTTTAAATGACCTTAGTTACTGAATTAGAACAGTAGGTAATTGTTCAGTCGTTACAAACATGTATTTAAAAAGGCAACTCTATTATGTCTAAAAAAGGACTAGGAATTATTAGATATTTAGACCAATAGCCATTTAAAAAACTTTTTTTGCTTTCCGGACAGGTATGCTAAACGTTACACCACCACGCCATCTGCTCTTAAAATGCCATTAAGGCGTTATATTATGACGTGGCTCTATATGCTTAACGTTACCTGGCTCTATACTCCCACAATGCCATCAAGGCGTTATATTATTACTTCATACAACGTTTTTTAATTGTTATAATAATGGAATACTGTGTTTGAGATGTCTATTTTTCTAACTATTTAATAATTTTGAGTGCTTGTTAGAAGTATTTGAGTACTTGTGTAAAATTAAAACGCTGTATAAAGTCGCGCGTTGTATAAAGTCGCTTATCTGTACAAATCTAAGTGCGAGAGTTCATACAATTTACTGTTTATATATTTATTAATAAAATAGTTCAAACAACTTACAGTATATACAGTTAGTAATACACCAGTATTACACTATATATAGTTATTACTACGAAAGTTCATACAACTTACGGTATATACAGTTATTAGTACGACATTTCATACAACTTACGGTATATACAATTATTAGTATGACATTTCATACAGCTTACGGTATATACAGTTATTAGTACGACATTTCATACAACTAACGGTATATACAGTTATTAGTACAACATTTCATACAACTTACGGTATATATACAACTTACGGTATATATAGTTAGTAGTACGACATTTCATACAACTTACGGTATATACAGTTATTAGTACGACATTTCATACAACTTACGGTATAAACAGTTATTAATATGCCAGTTCACACAACTAACGGTATATTATTATACCCACTGCCAGCACACTAACATTTCGACGACTGCTGTCTAGGTATTTGCCAAATTCAAATTGCACAGTCTGTTCTATAAACTTAATATTAGGACCGAAGGAATCTGTCTTCAAGGCACAGATTGACAGCACCCATCTCTTCTTAGTAGCGGTGCTGTAACAAACTGACCTAATTAACTGGATAAATATTTTCTTTTACCAGTCCTTTCCCGCCGTATTCCTGCATCATTATAAACCAGACTCGTGGCTGGTTTTCCTAACTGCCGAAGCTGGATCGGCCGGACTGTCTGCGACTCCCTTGTTAGTTCGTGTCATTGCAGTGCTATTGGATTCCGTAGACATGTATTTGGCCTTTGTCTTTAAAAACGCATCTTGAATCTGAATTATACATACAGAATAAAGGTCATTACTTGATACAAATATATGCATATCCATACGTGTAGTGTTAATAACATTAGTTTGTGTAAGTTATTTTTAGCGAGCCCTATATAGCTGATTTTGATGTAGAATACAGCTTAAGCCGATGATTAGCGCGAGAGGTGTTGCTTCTTACATTACTTCTCATGAAAGACTCAGTAAAACCGAGTATTTCTAAGTATTTTAGTTGCTCCCAAGGGACCCCCTTTATCAGTATTTATTAATGAATTGGGGTGTCCGAATTATGATCATGCATTATATCAGTCGTTTATTTTTTTAATCTTGTCTTGTCGTAACCTTTACGAAAGTTCTCTTGTTGCTCTGGCTTCTGCCAAGTCATTGAGTACTTACTTAGTGGTTTTCTATGCTTTTGCTTTTTAAATTATATATACATGATCATTGAAGTGTTTTACTTATATTGCCTATTAAGTGCTACCTTGTTTGTTAGAGATTATAACCTGGCGGGGATATCTTTATTTACCCTGTCCCGATTCTTGGGATCACAATGGGGTAAGAGTGAAGTTCGGTGCACCCTAGAACCTGGTTTGAACCCCCAGCGGCTTTTTTGCCACTGACCGTTCCAAGGCGGTAGCCCTATTGTCAACCCTTTTGTGTCTGTGTTGTCTTATCTTGCCTTGTATTCATCTTAAAAACCGTTTTTTCTTTCTCAGTGTTTGTGGTTGACTGCCGTCATTGAATGCTACCTTTCCTGTTGGATTTTTATATCTGCTGTTTTACTTATTATATAAGAACTTTTAGCTTTTCTACACTATATACAACCTAACGCACAATCACCTCTCTTGTCATATATTTTGCTAATTATTTCACCATTTTCAATGGAGAGATGTAAATCGAGAAAAGAAGCGTTAGTATCAGAAATATTAACTTTGTTAAGTTGAAGTTCTTTTGGGTATATATTATTAACCATAGTAGAAAAGAAATGGTTGTCAATGTTCAATATATCATCCAGATACCGAGAGGTGTCATAACATCTGCCTGGGTATCTGGTGAAAGACTCAACATGAAATCTCTTTCATAACAATATAAAAACAAAGTTGTATATAGTATTCAGAAGTAAAAAGTACTTATAGTTGAAAATTTTATCAAGAACGTCTCCTGAAAAAAAATCAAAGTAAAATCTCTTTCAGAGCAGTATAAAACAAAATCTGTCACAAGTGGTGCACAGTTAGTTACGCCCCATAGCACCCGTTTCAAAACTATTATACTTTAAAGTCATCGTGAACTGTCTCGACGATCCATACTTCACTAAAGGAACAGTTAGTAATAACCCTACTGATTCGTAGCTAGGCGAGACATTTTACGGCTACCATACTTAATTAAAGGATCAGTAAGTAATACTACTACTGATTCATAGCTAGGCGAGCCATTTTACACCCACCATACTTCACTAAAGGATCAGTAAGTAATAACCCTACTGATTCCTAGTAACGGATCAGTAAGTAATAACCCTACTGATTCGTAGCTAGGCGAGAAATTTTACGGCCACCATCATTATTCACTAAAGGATCAGTAAGTAATAGCCCTACTGATTCGTAGCTAGGCGAGACATTTTACACCAACCATATTTCGCTAAAGGAACGTTTGTGTGAATATCGTTAGATAAAACAAAGTAGAGTACATGTATTTTTAAATGCGATAACAACCCAGTTATTCTCTACTAATAACGAATCTACAGTATTAGAAAAATATGAACAGTTTATATTTACCTTTTTATTTAAGATACAGTGGAAGACGAATATAAAGAGGCCCTGAAAAAAGAAATGGAATATATGTTATATTAGTATTAAGTCTAACGTTTTCCTCACAAGTTAAAGCTCTATTGTCAATGAAGATATTTATATATAATATACCCCTGAAATTATCAAATCTCTCTTCATTCAACGTGGCTCTCAAGTGTGTCGTTACGGCTGCGGTTATTACATAACAACATTCTGTCAATTGTTGTATCAGTTAGATGCGAATAAGGTCAGGTATCAGTGTAACCATTTAATCAGTAATATAGACAATTAGTTGATCAACCAAGATGCCGGTACTAGACATTTTTTATTATAAAACCATAGTTGTTGAAAATTGACAGCCGTTTACTTATGTTTTTCAGGAATGACCTCAGATTTCTATGACTGAATGGTTTGGTTATTCGCCATTATAATACAATACAATGATGCTTTTATGTTAACTGATGACTAAAGTTTGGTCACCATGACGTCATTAAAGTCAACATTCATGACACCATAACACGCGTGTTAAAAATCATAACCATTACAACAATATGCAATGTTTTTAAAATAAATATGAAAAGATTTAAAAAGTGAAGCTTAGTCGACATATTTTCGTAAATATGTAAAGAAGCTCTTCAATTGTAAAACATTCAAACCCGGTTTTGCCTGCGTTTTATTATAAAGAAACCGATGTAAGCCATAGTGGATATGAAATATGTCCTTTCCAGTGTCTATAGAGAGAGGTTTCTGATTAGGATAGGTAAAACCAAATAAACCAATATTTGGTCAGATATACAAGCCAATTAACAACGTATTTATGGCGCAGAAATGTGCTTCAAAACAACGGTGACAAAAACTCTTTGAACACGTGTAACATATGTAAATCCATATAAAGAGTCCGATAAATGCATGTTCTACTTACTATGTACTATTACCTTTTTCGGTAATTTTACTATCCTTTCCAATTTTGTCTACAGCAAGAATGCAACAAAATAGTAGAAGAGAGCTGCCAGTAGTATGTTAGGCATTCAGTCATTTCACTGCATCTGTTCTATACCAAGTATGTTATATACTTTATCACATTACTTCTCTTGTTAGCCGTGTTGAACACCCATTTCATATTCTATAATCGCACCATTAACTCCATGTTTATGCAGTTGGATGTTTCCAAGCCATTTAAAAGAAAATTGCTGAACCATTATTTTCTGTTTTAATTTTGAAGTATTGAATCTTGATGCCGAACTTGTCACACATGTTTATTGGTAGACGTTTAAGATAGGAAGTTGCCCAGTTTTATTTTTCGTCATTTAACATTATTTACTATGGATAATCATAAAAGGGAAACTAAATTGCAAGCTGCATTAATCTGTCTCGGAATAAATCCCATTTGTTTTTTCCGGCCTTTTATTGTTATGCCTTGAAATTCAATGAGGAATGCCCTTAATCCAGATATGCACTTAGACAAATGTTTAAATGTCGACTCGTTATATGTACTATATCATTTTATGTCTGAAATGCCTAAAAAATCTAACGTTTAAAAGGATCTGTTTTGTGGTACGTTTTCATTGACCGTGTGTAAATTTATGTACATATGTGTAATACAACATGGAATAATGTTGATTGGTTGGGCATAAAACGGATTTAACCTGTCCGTTGTGTTAACTCAACTCTTTTATTTATCACAATTTCATCCCGATCATTAACTTGACTTACATTCGTTTAAGATCCTGTATGTATGTGATGATACGTTCTGTTAACATACATGCCCGAAGGCTGTTGAATATTACAAACAGGTAATGGGAGACCACAATTTACATAATATACCTGCATGCTGTTGAATATTGCAAACAGGTACTGGGATACCACAGTTTACATGACGCTCCTGCATATAACAAACAGCTACTGGTTTAATATACATAACATACCTGAAGGCTGTTGGATATTGCAAACATGGGCTAGTGAATATACATAACATACCTGAAAGCTGTTGAATATTGCAAACAGGCGCTGGTGAATATACACGAAGGCTGTTGAATATTGCAAACAGCCTCAGGTACTGGTTTAATATACATAGCATACCTGGAGGCTGTTGAATATTGCAAATAGGTACTGGAAGACCACAGTTTCCTCATTAATATAGAATATTCCAAACAGCCAAGTCAGTCCCATTAACGGCATTAAAACACAGAGACTTCTCAATCCAGTTCTGCAGAAGAATAACATATCTAAAATGACGCACGTTGGTTAAATATAAAAACACAAAAGTATCATATTTATATAAATATCTTTTATTTCAATCTTCCATGCGGTATCAAGGGATATTTCCATGATGTAATCTATGTAAATTAACAATGTACCATACGACTCTGGCATTGGTCGTTGGCCAAGTCGACAGAGTTGAAAAGGACTTGAGGCGATTTGAAAAATCTTTGTGAAAATGCAAATATTAATATTAGTTTCATTGCCATATTCAATTTCCATATGCACTAAACTAGGCCCAATGATCCTTCTGATTTTTACTGTTAATGAAATAGTTCAGTCTGGAAGACCATAGGAGTCGGCTAGTTTGTGTTGTCTAAACCATTAATATTAATTTATATGATGATACGTTAAGATTTATATTTAGTCTTGGTTTGTGGTCGTTTTACATGGCTAGTTTTTGTTGTCTAAAGCATTGTCATTAATTTATATGATGCTTTAAGATGTATATTAAGTCTTGGTTTGTGATCCTTTTACATGGCTAGTTTTTGCTGTCTAAACCATAAACACTAATTTATATGATGCTTTAAGACTCATATTTAGTCTTGGTTTGTGATCGTTTTACATTGCTAGTTTTTGTCTTAATCATTAACATTAATTTATATGATGCTTTAAGACTCATATAAAGTCTTATTTTGTGATCGTATTACATGTTATTTAAATCATATGTACAACTTTTAGCAATATAAACCCCATTAAAATGAACATTTATGATTAAGGAACAAAAGCCAGTCGAGTAGTGGCGTTTTAGATACCAATCATATTTATAAAACATTAATTGATCCGAATATATAATGCGGCTTAATTTAATGTAGATTTATACAATTACCATATTGCACTCAAACACATTATGAGGTTTCTCGTTTGTATTTGGATTGACAATCAATAACCTCCCGTCCCTTTAACCTGCCAAACTAATTAAACAAGGCTTAGTTTGCGAACACTACCATATCGCTATTTACACAACCTCCTGACCCTTTAACATGCCAAACTAATTAAACAAGGCTTATTTTGCGAACACTACCGTATCGTTATTTACACAACATCCTGCTGTCCCTTTAACATGCCAAACTAATTAAACAAGGATTAATTTGCGAATACTACCATATCGTTATTTACACAACCTCCTGTCCCTTTAACATGCCAGACGCCAGACTAATTAAACAAGGATTAGTTTGCGAACACTACCGTATCGTTATTTACACAACCTCCTGTACCTTTAACATGCCAAACTAATTAAACAAGGCTTAGTTTACGAATACTACCATATCGTTATTTACCCTACTGTCATCCAATAAAACGGGAAAGTGTAAATAACAAATCCCCATGAACTATTCTCTTACCAAAAAGGCGGCATTAATAGGCAATATAATAAAAACACAAAGATGCTCGTATATGAATAAATAAAAAATAAATAAAAAATAGCCTAGAAAGCCACAAAGAAGGTTCTCGATGACTTGGCAGAAGCCAGAGCAACAAGAGAATAAATCATTGAGGGCGCGACAAGACAAGACCGCAGACAAACATGAAACGTCACCGTACTTTTGGGCTTTAGGTAGACGTCATCATCGGACCCACAGCCTGTCCAGTCATCGCACACTTAACGAGAAAAGCATATGGCGAACTGTAAATGTGCCCACCACCAAGCATGCAGTATTTTGCAAAATGATACATTTTAACAAGTTTAATAAAGATAGTTTGAAAGTGATCACGACCAAGGATCTTATGAAGTTTGTAAATCACATCACCATAGAAGTCAGGTTGTGATAGTCCTTGTCGCAGAATAGTTTTTAAATTACTTTTATATTTGGAAAGAATATCAGGATTACGATAAAACTATTTTTCAAAGGTATTACGAAGTTTATGGTAACGGTAGCCCTGATGGAGTAAAGTTTTAGTTTTACAATGATTACGAATATCAAAGTCCTCAACTCCAGTACAAGCTGTAGAATAGCGAATAAATTGAGACACATGGACCCCATAAGAAGTTGCTCGGGGAACATCCCCATCTAAATGGGGAAAATTAACAATATCAAAATTAAAATCATCTCTCTTATCATATACTTTGCTAATTATTTCACCATTTTCAACAGAGAGATGTAAATCGAGAAAAGAAGCATTAATATCTGATATATTAGCTTTGTTTAGTTGAAGTTCATTAGGATATATATTATTAACCATAGTAGAAAAGAAAGGGTTGTCAATGTTCAATATGTCATCCAGAAAACGAGAGGTGTCATTAAAGGCCGCTATGACATCTGCCTGGGTATCTGGTAAAAGACTCAATATAAAATCTCTTTCATAGCAATATAAAAACAAATCTGCGACAAGGGGTGCACAGTTCGTACCCATAGGGATACCAACAATTTGTCTATAAACGGTAGTTCCATACCTGACGAAAATATTATCTAATAGGAAGATGAGTGCTTCACAAACTTCTTGGCAATATAGATATAAAATTCGAACCTAGCAAAAGTTATTGAATGAGAGCAATATGCTTGTCTTATATAAGGTTGTGTGGTAAAGGTGTATATAGTGTAGAAAAATCATTAGGACTTATAGATGAAGCTTGACGTTTATTGCAAATTGTATCAAGAACGTCGCCTGAATTTTTAAGTGACCAAAATAAATTAATTCCAGTGTTTTCATGAGCTATAGCACAATATTGTTTAACGTGATCTTTAACGGCAGTAAGACCAGATGTTAACAGTTTTGAGATATTTGTAGTGGTGCAAGAACTCGAATTGGAAATAAAAGGACATTATATGGTTGTTTGTGTAATTTGTATTCCAGTACATCGTTGGAAGTCTGTTTTGCTTTTTGTCTACTCCAGCCTTGAAAATCTTGCACTGAGTAAAATGCGTCGAAACAACATTATCTTCAGTAGATTGCACTGGAGTATACGAATTAGTACTTCCGAATTCCTTAGAAAAAACATTGACGTAATGGAGGCGTCAAACAATACTTATATTTTAAGTCCAACAGGAAGTGTAGCATTCAGAATTCAGTCACTGCAACAAGTATTACAACGCAAAGTTCATTCAGAAAGTACATCACAAACATATACAGTAAAACAGCACATCACAAACATATAAGGGTTGACAATAGGGTACCGTATTGGAACGGTCACTAGCAAAAGGGACCACTGGGTAGTTTAAACTGGTTCAATGGTGCACCAAACCTCACTCTTACCCTGTCATCATCCCTAAACAACAGGACAGTGTAAATGAAAACAATCCCAGCCGAGTTAACCCTTACATTTGAGAAAGCGTAGATAGGTGTTATAAGAAAAAAAAACAGAAATGTTCATGGATATAATATATCAAAAATGAAGTTAAACCTAAGAAGCTAATCTCATATGTACTCGATAACTTGTCTGAAGTCAGAGCTTCAAAGGGAAAACCGTTAAGGGCACGACAAAACGGAGTGAAGGACATTCATCACACGGTTCCCGCCTTAAAGGACGTAGGAACACGTTGTCACGAATGACTACTTCATGTCAGCTCTGTATATCGACTAGATGGAAACTGTAGGAGTCAGTGAAACAACAATGCATTTATTAGGTATTTACATGGAAATAAACTACATGCGAAAAGGGGCATGGCTCATGGAAAAATCATCGGAGTGTAAATGCACCAAAAATATGATATTTGCTTTATTTCTATGCTTTATACTAAGTTTCATATGGATCAGATGCAAACTCTATAAAGAGTAAAATTTAAGGTGGAACATAAGAAGAAATTTGAACCATAACTCCTGTAGTACAGGTTTGATTTTGGCGCCTAATTATTATGCATATCTTGGAATCATAATAAACCACACTGTATAATTTTGAATCCATATAAAACTGTGGGAGGAGTTATTCACACACGTCATTTAAAGTACACATTAAAGAACAAAAGGAGCCATAATTTCGGTAGTACGGGCCCAATTTTTAGACTGAATCGATGCGTCACAGTGAACAATCCTGTCTAATTTCGAAACGGTCCATGGACAGCTGTAGGAGGAGTTCTGGGCGGACGGATGGATGAACATACGGACATGGCTAACGCTATATGTTCCCTCACCATTCGGTGTTGGTGGCACAGACATAACCTTACTTTGCCTTTTCCGTGGTGGTTTTCTTCGCGATGGCGACTGTACTAAACATCTGTCTTACTACCAATATGATTAATACAAGATTCACCTGCAAAATGTAGAATGTTATTAATTAAACATGAGTCCGTACCGTCATTGTAGAAATTTCAAAAATACGACTATTTACCATGCCACTTTCAAACAGTATTTGCTTTTGTTTTCATTTTGTTGTTAATTTGCTACAATGTGTTTTAATCAAATCGATTATTTCAAAGGTTTTCCCCAACGCCTATATCACATGAGTTTACGGTTTGAAAGGTGTTATGTTTTCATCCGTTTTTTTTTGCTATATGTGTTTTAATAAAATAACAATTTGATTTGAAATAGCAAACTGTTTGATGACAATATTCACGAATTGCTCAAGATATGTCTATCTTGGGGAAACGGAACAGAATGAACATTTTAATGATTTTTTTTTCAATAGTATGACCTTTGTCGGTGTTAAAGTTGTAGCGACAAGTATTACAACGTGTTTCTAATAATTTGTGAAGATGGTTGTTTTTCATATCATATTTTGATGTTAAGTTCACGCTATTACAAAACAGTTATTGACATTACCCGGTCCGAGTATTAACTTTTATACCCCATCCAAACCCGTCTCCAAGAAGC
This sequence comes from Cyrtodaria siliqua, assembly GCA_037043455.1. NCBI lineage: Eukaryota > Metazoa > Mollusca > Bivalvia > Adapedonta > Hiatellidae > Cyrtodaria > Cyrtodaria siliqua. The sequence goes on from JAWPHD010002953.1 coordinate 16,094, forward strand.
GAAACCGGGATAGCTGGGGTATAAAATAAAACCTTAATTTCGCTTTAAAAGTTTGCATATTGTAAAATTAAAATATGTAATAGGTAATTTTAAACAGTTTATCGCATTTTTTTAGTAATAAATATTTTTAAACATGTTTTATTGTTGAAATATCCATTATAAAATCCTGTTTATATAAACTTTCACATCACTTCCGGTTAGCAATGGTGGAGTAGAAAGCGTGGGTTTGTGTCGGTCAGAAAAAAATTCGAGTTAATGAGTGTAACGGATTTAAATGTATGATGAAATGATACTGGTGTGGATTTAAATATCAACAGAAACAAATGCAAGTGAAATTTTTGTCAATGGCCGAAGAACAATTGAAGAATAAACGGTTTCAAGATTGAACTAATATTGTCCGATTTGTGCACGAGCTTCACGAGGTGTAACGCTTTATTTACATTATACTGTACTTGTACAATATACAATATACAACATGGCGGACACTGATCCTACGAAGATATACGTGTTAAATCTGTGGAAGGCACATATGTGTGTAAAGATTTCTCTGCCATAGCGTCCTGTTTTGCGAAACTCCACGTAAACTTAGAATCGATGGGAAGTTAAGAGGCGGAGTAAAATCTAAGATTTCGGACACAGAGGGTAAAGTACAGACTATTGAGGCGTTCGTCGAGTACACAAATGATGAAATTCGCAATCTACACGAAAATCAATCCCAAACATCGAATCTAAAATGGAGGAGATGAAACATGAGAGATTACAATTAGAATTATGGGGCCGCAAATGGAACCGTTTAGTGCGAGGCGTTGCAGATGCTGACAGTCACGAAACGGCTTCGGTTACGGACAGCAACGTTCGATCTTTTAAGTTTGAGAAATAGAGCGGGTCAAGAACATGCTTTTTTTAGCTGTTCATCGGTTGCGGACGTGTAATGTTGGCCGAAAAACATCATTGTTCGATTTAATAGTCTTATCGACCGGGACCATGTGCTAGAATCAGCGATGCGCAACCTAAAGGCGGGATCGGAAAATATCGTAGTATCGGATTTGCTGGTGGAAATAGCTAAGCGAAGAACGAAATTTTTTATCAAACATAGAAACATGCCGATGGTGGAAAAACGCAATTGCAAGCTCATTTATGTGCGAGACTTTTCATTTGTGGATCTTAAAACAAAGCATTAACTTTAATTCTGATAAATATAAATGTGTCGAAAAAACTGTTGAACTGTTTTCAAGCTGCGTGGACTTAAGTTGATTTATTGTAGATATGTACTTTATGGAACCAAAATGCTAAACCACAAGTTAAACCATGAACATTTCAATTAATCTGGTGGACGACCGCGGCTTCTGTTTATTTTTAAACATGTATTTATTATAAAAATGTGAAAACATATAGCAGAAATCGTACAACATTTGTAAAACTTGCTTCATAAGTACTTTTTTGCCAGCTCAATACTATAGGCGAGCTGTTTCTTTATCTTTTGCGTCTTTCTCTCTATCTGTCATACCATAATCGTGCCATATTTTGTATTGTGCACCCTCACCCAGTCCCAGCATATTTGTTTTCGACTTATAATTCTAGAACTATTTACTTAGTACTACATATTAGAAGCAAGTTCAACCGAATCCAAATATCATTTTGTTGGTAAACATCACCACGTGGTGATATTAAAAATAATCGATCCTAAGTGTGTGGGCAACATACAACCAATCAGAAGACGCGGTATAATTTATTTAAGTTGCTCTGTAAAATCGAGGTAACCAATCAAAAAACTTGAATTTAACTTAGTCTGGAAGCTCGGGAAAAACGTCGCTGTTATAACTCGGTCATGAATGTATGTGAAGCGGCCAGGGGAAAAGATTGTTATGTCATCACCAGCGGTGCAAACACACTTAAAATATGCATAGCTCTAACGTGAAGAAATTGTGGGTTATTGTTGGGATATGTTATTGTATGGATATCGTTCAATAGTATTTGTGTGCACGAATTAGCATGAGAAGTCATTGCGGTCCATGCTCATATGCCAATGTATCGCTGGGGAGTACATGTGAAGTCAGGCCATCTTTGCCGTAGGTCGATATTGAGCATTATGTAATTAGTATCTGAGCATTAATATGACAATATTAGTAAATTGAAAGCAGCGGGCGTTTTTGATAAGCAAAACCTCAATATTACTCGCTTCGAACGTGTTATTGGTAAATACCTGATTGTATGCGTGTCTTGAATGACATCACGTGAAAGTTTAATCATGATAAGTATTCTTATTTATGTTATCTGGGCCTGGAGCATCCTGGTCGTGGAACATTCGGCTGTTTTATTTTATTTTTTTATATATTTTTTTTTGCTTAAAAGCGGACGAGGGTGTTTCATTGGATATCTCTCTCTCTCTCTCTCTTTTCTCTATTTTTTGTGGCGAAAAGATTGTAAATTGCAATAAATTACCTGTTTGTTAGAAAGTACGGTTTAACAAAATTGAGTTGTTGTGATTTAAAAAAGTTGTTGTTTACATAGTATACATTATCTTCGCTATTTGTCCGGAATAAAATAAGCTTAAATAACATAAATGTATACGTATAAGGACACGTCATGCTTTGAAGATCGTGTATGATTTATAATAAGGTGTTATTTGTCTTGCATTTGGTTTACATTTAATGGGTTTTATAATCCGTTACAATATTTTGTCTATAGACACATGTGCGAAGTATGAGACTGCGGAAGGATATATGTCAGACAATGTCGGAGATTGTGGTTTATATTATTCTTATATTTAGAATATTCATGTTAAGTTTTAAACAAATTAGATATACATTTCTATAATTCTCCCCATTTCTCTATAGATGATAATTGTATGTACACTTAATCTCTGAATAAAATATTAAAAACAAATAAAAATTTCACATCGCTTAATGGAATTAAGGCGGGACCACGGAATGATGGGTAACATTGCATATTCTTATAGATTATAGAACATACAGGGTGATCATTTAATGTTCTGATTACCCATTTTTAAATAATTAAAGCAATCTGTACTCCTTAACAAAACAAAAATAAGTTCGCAATAGTTAATAGCACTTGTGTAGTGTTCTAACATGTATAGAATCATCTATCTACAAAAGTTGTTATTTTTCTCTTCGCCATCTTTCTTACAGTCTGTGAAAATTAATATAAAGATTTCCTTTGCAGACTTTGATTTCTTGTTTAATAAAACTGTGTACCAAACAGATAAGGAATCCAAACATTTGAAGATACGGTGCATTTAATATAAGGTATAACATAAGGTTATCCCGGCATAAATGGTGGCATTAATAGTTTGGTTTGTTATGTTAAACACTGAATTTTAATGTTCATCAATTGTACATAGTCAAACAGTATAGTGATAAAAGATGTAATAAAAATTACACAGTTGACAAGATAAATACTAATATAATAATATATGTTTATAGACGGACATTCTATAGAAGACATTAGTTATTATTATATTTATTTTTTGAATACTTTAGGTTTTAATATTTCGTTCCAATAATTATATTTTGTGGTTAGTATTTGAAATAAAACATCTTTTAACGAAACAATTAAGATACCAAAATAACAGCAATAGCTGGTCCAGCAAAGGCCCAAATCATTCCAGAGTCCACTGTCAACCAGCAACTAAAATGATATAAAATAAAATAATTATTTGAGCAATCACATGTATTAGTCACAGTACGCATTTGTCACAGCACAAAGTGATAATTGATGTAAAACTAAGCATGTTTATGTCAGTTACAGCAAAATGATCTATAGAAAACACAGAACCCAAACGAAATGACACCGCATGTTTATGTCAGTTACAGCAAAATGGTCTATAGAAAAACGTAGAACCCAAACGAAATGATACCGCAGGTTCACACCGTGCCATACATCAAATGCTATAATTTAAGTTAAACAAATAAACATATTTCCTTTGAACTATTTAGTACAATATTTCCAACATTCATTGTTTGCTACAAATGCTTTTAAGGAATATGGTGGTAGGAATTTTATTTTGACTTAAAATAAATATCGTAAGTTGTTTTATAAAGCAGGGATCTGGAATGGCGAGCAGGCCTACTGGTTACACCTAATTCAAAACACTTACCAAAACACGTAAGTGTTGGGAAAAAGTGTTAGTTACAACGGTTTTCCACTTACAATTGGGCGTAGCCATATCCTTTCAATTTAGAGGCACCGATCGAAATACCAACAACAAGTAATGCCAACACTGAAAATAAACACAAAATAAATGTCGCAAAAGTAGATGTCTTTAAACATGCATTCAAAATTAAAACACATATTTCATAGCATTAGCCGATGTTAGGGCTATTCAGAACAGTACACAAGGTGAAAAGTAGTCTTTCTTTTGTTTTTTCGGTATGTAAACCCTGCCGAATCTTGCAAAAAATGAACAATATATCATGTTTCGTGCAGCATATGTATACGTACCGTATGAAGCTATCACAAGCCATTTTGAATATCTCTTCCTGTTAAGTGGCTTCAGAACGGCTAGTGCAATATTTACTCCTGCGGCCAGCATGAGGAAAAATACCAACAGATATGCAAAGTGCAGAAGAATGCTAATAGCAGTACACGTATCCTGTGTAAAATTATAAAACAATAAATTGTTAAGATGTGTAACAGAATAAAACATCATTCATGCATTCATTAATTATGTACGTCTATCTACCTACAGAGGCCTGTTTTTTCAATGTCCGCTCTAAGCGGTACCCGTTTTGTCAACCTTTATAATTAAATGTGCATATATATTCCTTGTACTCGCTGTTTAAAATGCGTGTTTTGAATGGCTTCGTGTGGTGTTTGCTACACATTCCCTTGCTTCTACTTTCATATAGTCAAATACTGGTGGATATAGTCATATACCGGTGGATATAGTCATATACTGGTGGATATATTTATATACTGGCGGATCTAGTCATATACTGGCGGATATAGTCATATATAGTCATATACTGGTGAATATAGTCATATACTGGTGGATATAGTCATATACTTTCGGATATAGTAAAATACTGGTGAATATAGTCATATACCCGTAGAAATAGTCAAATACTGGTGAATATAGTCATATACTGGTGGATATAGTCATATACTGGTGTATATAGTCAAATACTGTTCAATATAGTCATATACTGGTGGATATAGTCATATACTGGTGGATATAGTCATATACTGGTGGATATAATAATATACTGGTGGATATAGTAATATCCTGGTGAATATAGTAATATACTGGTGGATACAGTGATATACTGGTGGAGCTAGTCATACCCTGGAAGATATAGTCGGCTGGTGGATATAGTCATAAACTGGTGGATATAGTCATATACCGGTGGATATAGTCATATACCGGTGGATATAGTCATATACTGGTGGATATAGTCATATCCTGGTCGATATATTTATATACTGGAGGATATAGTCATATACTGGTGGATCTAGTCATATACTGGTGAATCTAGTCATATCCTGGTGGATATAGTCATATACCGGTGGATATAGTCATATACCGGTGGATATAGTCATATCCTGGTGGATATAGTCATATACTGGTGGATATAGTCATATACTAGTGGATATAGTCATATACTGGTGGACATAGTGATATACCGGTGGATACAGTCATATACCGGTGGATATAGTCATATCCTGGTGGATATAGTGAAATACCGGTGGATATAGTCATATACTGGTGGATATAGTCATATACTGGTAGATATAGTCATATACTGGTGGATATAGTCATATACTGGTGGATATAGTCATATATTGGTGAATATAGTCATATACTGGTGAATATAATCAAATACTGGCGGATATAGTCATATACTGGTGGATATAGTCATATACTGGTGGATCTAGTCATATTCTGGTGGATATAGTCGGCTACTGGATAAAGTCATATCCTGGTGGATATAGTCAAATACCGGTGGATATAGTCATATACTGGCGGATATAGTCATATACTGGCGGATATATTCATATACTGGTGAATATAGTCATATACTGGTGGATATAGTTATATACTGGTGGATATTGTCATATACTGCTGGATATAGTCATATCCTGGTGGATATAGTCATATACTGGTGGATATAGACATATACTGGTGGATATAGTCTTATACCGGTTGATATAGTCATATACTGGTGGATATAGTCAAATACTGGTGGATATAGTTATATACTGATGGATATAGTCATATCCTGGTGGATATAGTCATATCCTGGTTGATATAGTCATATACTGTAGGATATAGACATATACTGGTGGATATAGCAAGTACCAGCACATTTATGGATTTCTTTTCTTTTCTATAATTATCAGTTTCCTTCATTTATTACTACACTTACTATATGGAAGTTAAGGGTATCCATAAAACGGTGGCCTTTAAACTGTATTTGAAAGACCAATTAGTCATGTGATGTTAAAAATACAGGTATTTTCTGACAGCAGTTTCCGTTATATATTTTCGAAGATGAATATTTAAATCCAGAAACATCAAACATATAAACCTGAGTCTCCAGACTTTACTTGAATTTCACAAACAATGTCTTTGAGAATACCTCATATAATTCAAACAAGGGAAAGAAACTGTTTATATACTGAATTACAATGAAGGCTGTAGTTGCTTCCCATGAGATGTTATTGTTTCATTATCTTCACGGTTGTCTGCTATACTAATGTAATAGCAGAAATTCTAAATCCTTATACTATTAGAAAGAATTTTCCTGCGCATGCGCAATCATACAAATGGGTTTTCCAGCTACATCTGCATTAATTAAAGGAAAAAGTGATACTAATGTTTTTTATAAACGTCGTTATAACTTTTGCTGAATATTTAAGTCAGAAAACTTCCAAGAAAATTAAGTTTATGACCATATCATTTTGCAACTGACGGCATGCTTAGTGGTTGACCCATTTACAGCTCGCCACTAGGATTTCCTAAATAAATGTGTGATTATCCAAAATATTGTTAACCGAATGATATTATCCTTTGACGCTACGTTTAATGGTTGTCTTAAATATAGTCTTGTCGTGCCCTTCTAGTTGCTCTGTTTTTCTACCACGCCATTTAGTACTACTTTGTGTTTTCTAGGCATTTTTATATTCATGTATACGTGATCATCTTTGTGTTTTACTTATATTGCCTATTAATGATGCCTAGTTTGTTAGAGGAAATTACCTGGCGGATCATTTCTTATTTACATTGACGCGTTTAAATGTTATGATTATAGGCTTAGACCGAGGTTTGGTGCATCCTTGAACCTTTTTAAAGCACATTGTCGTTTGCCGCTGACCGTTATAAAAACCGTACCCCTGTTGTCAGAGGATACTGGTCCCACTATCCTCTGAGCACTTTAAAGACCCATATGAACCCATATTCGTCCTCACTCTCTGGGGCGGATCGAAAACCTTAAACAAATATTTTGGTAAATCGTTTAAGAACAATTCAGTTCAGCTTGTGGGTAATTAACGTTTATTTACGTAGAAAATATAGTCCACGATACCATGAAGTACATTGTTAGACGATTTGTCATCTCCGACCAAGAACAGCACGGTTCTTTGATTCTTATGTATTCGTCCTCTCTCTCTGGGGCGGCTCGAACATCTTGGTGGATCGTTTAAGAACAATTCAAATCAGCTTGTGGGTAATTAAAATGTATTAATGTAGAAAGTATTGACCACGATACCATGACATATATATTGATGTTACCTCGTTAGATGTTATGTCCACTCCAACCAAGAACAGCAAGTATGCCAGGAATAAGACAACACACAGGTTAATAAGGATCGTTATTCGGCCAGACCTCAATCTTCTGAAAACCAAAAAAAACACATATTTAGCTGTAAATCATTCAATCCTTATTCATTTATTGTTTATCTTAATATAGGTAGTATTAATCCAAATATATTTGAGAATACGTCTTGGTCATTGTTAATACAATTTATACATAATACTTACAGCATATAAATGTATTGGCACACCAAGTTATACGTTAAATAGAGTGCACGACGAAGCACAATACGTTATACGTTGTGTAGATAGCACGACGCACAAGTTATATGGTGTCAGACCAGTCAGGAAGTACATATTTAGGTTTTTGAAAAAAATCCAAAGTTTCTAATGTGCATGTGTTTTCCCAAAATTAGTTTTCATTATTAAAATTAATCTAACCTGATGTTAAAGTACTATGTCTGTGTCATAAAAAGTTAGTATTTCACTGTTTTGTCAGGACTATTCTTTGGAGAGTATGAGCTTAAAGGGTAGGTAGAGATGTGGTTTTGACATATGTTTATTTAAAATAACGCATACTGTTAATGGATGACATGAAATGTTGTTTTATTCCAGATTTGGGACAGTTTGCCACCCGAATGTGTGTAATTCACAGAAGAGAACGAATGTTGTGGACTGATCTCCAAAAACAGTTTATTTTGCATTATGTTCAATGGGCTGAATTTCACCGGTATGACCCCATGCACCATGCATTGTGTATATTGCACGACGCACAATGACTTATATACCGAATAACCCCGGTATGGAATCACATCCATCCGGGTCGTAGGGTACATAAATAGTTCCGATACATTTTGCATGTTGCCAGTTTGAATGAACTTTTCTTAGATATTGATGATGGCTTTCTGTATGCACTTATCCACCAGAACACACAATTGAAAGGCACTGATTGTAAATAATGTCATTTAGTATGTCACTTTTCAGAACAATTTCTTCCCAGTGCGTCTATGTCGAAATTTACCAAGAGACAATGTGTATTTGGATTTCGTTCGAAAAGAAACTATCAAGGCACTGTTTCCTGCGGTCGTTTCCGGACAATAATAAGTGTGAACTTTACAGACAAGTAGTTTGTGAAAGTGGACGAATGCTTTAGAAGTGATGTCAAACAGTTGAAATTAAATATTTCACTATATATTTAATAGAGCCAAAATTCACCGATTTTCACCGGTCAGACTAGTGAAATTCAGCCCATGGAACGCTATCCAAAATAAGATTATTATGGAGATCAGTCACAAGTTCCACAACATTAGTTCACACACATTTGGCTCGCAAACTCGTCCATATCTGGACAAAATCAGCGATTCAGTTTTTCAACATTTTGCGTCGTGCATTCTCATCCTATGCGTATTTCGAAATAAACATATGTCTAAAAGTATCTCTACCTACCCTTTGTGCCCATGCTCTCCAAAGATACAGTCCTGATAAACACAGTAAAATACTCACTATATTCATGACATCATACAAAAAACTTTAACATCAGGTTAGATTCAAATAAGAAATAAAACAAAATAGGGGGGAAAACACATGTAAACTAGAACTATTTTAGCACCTTACGACCCGGAATTACTTCCTGACTGATTTGACACAATAGGTGGTGCAGATTGCACGTCTAAGTTATGCGATGTGCAGTTTTCAGGTCTAAGTTATGGATTGCACGTCCAAGTTATACAAAGTGTATATTTAAATGTCTTATTTAAACGTTGCGTAGATTGCACGTCGTAACCGTCTAGATAATTGTTATGTTAACGCATATTACAGTACTGGAATGTATGTATATACATAAGTGTTGAAGACAAAAGTCCGAGTTGTTATTATAACAATCATATACCCATTTTGTCATAGTTTTGAAAATAAAATAATGAGGCTTTAGGTAAACATCCTTACACACTATGTCTTGCACTAAATCTAACCATGAAATCAAGAAAATGGTTTAATAAATGTCCATATATTTTACGAGTAGCAGCAATTCATTGTGTGGACTCGTTAATACATTGTATGCATTATTTAACCACCAAGTGAGATATAGACTGGGTCAATGATCTTTAAGATGCGAAGAAAAAAATATTAATAAAATAAAATTATGAAATACAACTGACCTCCAAAATATCAAGTGAATGCAAATAGTGAGGAACAAACACAGCATCGAAATAACGCAGCCAACCAGGGATATGGTACTGAGGACAGCATTGTAATGGTCACTCTAAGGAAGCAATTGTAGAGTAACACAAAGCAGCAATATATTGAACAGTTATATGCCGAAGTGGGCGTGATGACACCATGTTTTCCCAGAAACCATAATATTTACACATATCTGTCAAATCATGGAGACCGCCCTATGTGATTACTCCAAAAATAAATTATCACTACTGCAATTATCAACGGATTGTGTTAATGTAGATCACTTTGGATTTATTTTTAAAAACGCTTGTTTACATTCTTTTAATAAAGTGATCTTAAGTAAATGCAAATTCTTGATTATTAGGTGGTTATGCCCCTGATATTGAATAGACGGTGCTATATATTGGTTGGACTGTTTGTGGTTATGCCCTGATATTGAATAGCCGGTTGTATTTATTGGTTGGACTGTTTGTGGCTATGTCCCTGATATTGAATAGCCGGTTGTATTTATTGGTTGGACTGTTTGTGGTTATGTCCCTGATATTGAAAATCCGGTTGTATTTATTGGTTGGACTGTTTGTGGTTATGCCCCTGATATTGAAAAGCCGGTTGTATTTATTGGTTGGACTGTTTGTGGTTATGTCCCTGATATTGAATAGCCGGTTGTATTTATTGGTTGGACTGTTTGTGGTTATGCCCCTGATATTGAATAGCCGGTTGTATTTATTGGTTGGACTGTTTGTGGTTATGTCCCTGCTATTGAATAGCCGGTTGTATTTATTGGTTGGACTGTTTGTGGTTATGCCCCTGATATTAAATAGCCGGTTGTGCTCATTGGTTGGACTGTTTGTGGTTATGCCCCTGATATTGAAAATCCGATTGTATTCATTGGTTGGACTGTTGGTGCGTATTTCCTACCGTCCATCCTGATTCATGTCTTCGCTTTTTGTGGGTCACAACTTTAAAGGTAAAGTTTCTTATATTCACCGTATATTCTCCTAAACCCATGACCGAATTTGGATTACCTTTTGCCAAAATGCTTATTTTATCAAGACGACATGTCGCGTTAACCTTTAGGTTCGCTTAGGTCATAGCGGTATCAGGGTCACTTTATTACGCCAAAGGTCAATGCTGGGTATTTTCCTGTCTACATGGTTTATACCTTATCTTTTAAACCAGTAGAAAGAATTGGATTTTCTTTTGTATTCATGCTAACTTGTTGGGAACGGATTAATCAAATGTTAGTAGAACTTGTTACCAAATCCATTTTTCATTATAATACTTCTATCGTATATATGTTGATATTACTCTGTATATAAACTATTGACAATGAAATATGTTTAAACATTACTTGTATCACATAAATACGGCACGTCCCGTTTAAATCCCAGGTTCCTGTCGCCAAGGTCAAGATAACACTTCAAAGGGCAAAGTTGGGTATACAGTAATGCATTGACGGCTATCTAGCGGCATTCGTTAGCCTTTCTGACTTTCCTTGTTTTAAATAAGTACGCACTAATGTTATAAGAGTGTATTACCATAATAATAATATGATTTACTTTAATATTTGTGTACTTATATAATACTTACGGTACTAATATAATACGTACGATACCAATATAATACGTATGTACTGATATACTACGTTTGTACTAATATAATACTTGTGTACTAATATTGAGTACTAATATAATAATTGTGTACTAATATAATACTTGTGCACTGATATAATAATTGTGTGCTTATATAACACTTGTGTACTAATATAGTACTTGTGTGCTAATATAATAAGTGTGTGCTAATATAACAATTGTGTACTAATATAATAATTTTGTAATAATATAATACTTGTGTACAAATAACTAATTATGGACTGTTTTGTACGTTTTCCTTTGTCATTATTAATTATACTTAGGTCCATTTATCTACATATCTACATCATCAACGTTTCATTCGTGAATAATATACATTACAGTTTAGGGCCTATCTTACACTCTTTAGCAGCACAGTTTCATTGTTAAGCATAACATAACCGTATAAACATGCACATGCTTACGTTACTTCCAGTCGGACTCATAAGTACAGCAAAGTTAGTAAGATGGTTACACATGCAGACGGCAATACCGTCAGCCGTCTGGTATCTATCAAGCCAGCACCCGTCCATTTCCCATCTACCGGAACCGTTACTGAATTAAAGCCGTAACAATGTATTAATTTTCTTAATTTACGACTCATACTAATATTACTTTAAATATTAGACACGATTTATACATGTGTTATATAGTGTTATAGTATAAACTAATCGGATGGTACATCTGTTTTGTCTGCATTAATAAAATATAAATACCGAACATTACTTGATTTTGACGGTATCCTGATTATAAATTACATCTTGAATGAATGAACCATTATCTTGACAAAATCAAAAAAGTGATGCTCGTGTGGTTAATTAATCTTAGATTAAAGCTAACATCAAAATCGGTTGCAAAAGGACAGCTTATAGTCATTATACATATACAAAACAAAAAATGTAAACAGTTGTATTGTATATTAACAATACAATTGATGAGAGTTTATATCAACTAAGACACAAAAATAATCGAATTATATGAGAGTTTATATCAACTAAGACACAAAAATAATCGAATTATACTATTATAACTTTACACGTACCTATTGTCGTTCCAGTAAGAGCATTGTGGTTGGAATATTGATCTCTGTGGGACAGAAAACAAAAACATCGGAAAAGATACACATATTGATTAACTGTGACATAGTACATTAACATGTCAGTATTGCGGATAACTGTAATTACGTTTCCTATACATATTAGGTTAACTGTAATTAAGTTTCCTATACATATTATGTAAACTGTAATTATGTTTCCTATGCATATTGGGTTAACTGTAATTAAGTTTCCTATACATATTATGTTAACTGTAATTAGGTTTCCTATACATATTCGGTTAACTGTAATTAAGTTTCCTATACATATTATGTTAACTTTAATTATGTTTCCTATGCATATGAGGTTAACTGTAATTAAGTTTCCTATACATATTATGTTAACTGTAATTATGTATTATACATATTAGGTTAACTGTAATTATGTTTACTATACATATTATGTAACTGTAATTACGTTTACTAGGTTAACTTAATTCCTATTACGTTTACTATTTATATTAGGTTAACTGTAATTAAGTTTCCTATACATAGTAGGTTAACTGTAATTACGCTTCCTATTCATATCAGGTTAACTGTAATTATTTTTACTATTTATATTAGGTTAGCTGTAATTACGTTTACTATTTATATTAGGTTAACTGTAATTACGTTTACTATTTATATTAGGTTAACTGTAATTTAGTTTCCTATACATATTAGGTTAACTGTAATTATTTTTACTATTTATATTAGTTTAGCTGTAATTACGTTTCCTATACATATTATGTTAACTGTAATTATGTTTCCTATACATACTAAGTTAACTGTAATTACGTTTACTATTTATATTAGGTTAACTGTAATTACGTTTATTATGCATATTTTGTTAACTGTAATTGCGTTTACTATACATATAAGGTTAACTGTAATAACGTTTACTATTTATATTAGGTTAACTGTAATTACGTTTATTATGCATATTTTGTTAACTGTAACTACGTTTCCTATACATATAAGGTTAGCTGTAATTACGTTTCCTATACATATTTTGTTAACTGTAATTACGTTTATTATTTATATTAGGTTAACTGTAATTAAGTTTCCTATACATAGTAGGTTAACTGTAATTACGTTTACTATTTATATTAGGTTAACTGTAATTAAGTTTCCTTTACATATTATGTTAACTGTAATTACGTTTCCTATACATACTAGATTAACTGTAATTATGTTTACCATTTATATTAGGTTAGCTGTAATTACGTTTACTATTTATATTAGGTTAACTGTAATTACGTTTATTATGCATATTTTGTTAACTGTAATTGCGTTTACTATACATATAAGGTTAACTGTAATAACGTTTACTATTTATATTAGGTTAACTGTAATTACGTTTATTATGCATATTTTGTTAACTGTAACTACGTTTCCGATATATATTATGTTAATGTAATTACGATTCCTATACATATGAGGTTAACTGTAATTACGTTTACTATTTATATTAGGTTAACTGTTATTACGTTTATTATGCATATTATGTTAACTGTAATTACGTTTCCTATATATATTAGGTTAGCTGTAATTACGTTTCCTATACCTATTAGGTTAACTGTAATTACGTTTACTATTTATATTAGGTTAACTGTAATTACGTTTATTATGCATATTTTGTTAAAGGTAATTACGTTTCCTATATATATTAGGTTAGCTGTTATTAAGTTTCCTATATATATAAGATTATCTGTAATTACGTTTCTTATACATATAAGGTTAACTGTAATTACGTTTCCTATACATATTAGGTTAAATGTAATTACATTTCCTTAAAAATATAAGTTTAACTGCAGTAGCCTAAACACTGCAAGTTTTTGGTAATATACCACCCAACACATGTATAGTGAAGGCTCCAACTTGTATATATTCACGAACATTTGCAGGACAGGATACAAGTGGAATGTGATATAGTCTCGCATATTTACAATGGGTGCTCCAGCTTCAATGAGGTATAGTGTTGTTCATTTACAGAGGATGATCAAGGTTGGTGGGTTCTAATACTATTGTATGCGAGTATCCAGGTTAAATGGGACTAATCTAATACATGTGTATGCCAGGATCCAGGTTAATGGGTTTATTATAATACATGTTATGCGAGGATCCCAGTTAATGGCTCTAGTCTAATACATTTGTATGCCAGGGTCGAAGTTAATGGTTCTAGTCTATAACATTTGTATGCGAGGATCCAGGTTAAATAGGTCTAGTATAATATACTTGAAAGCGAGGATCCAGGCTAACTGAATCTTGCCTAATATATTTGTATGCGAGGATCCAGGTTAAATGGGTCTAATCTAATACATGTGTATGCCAGGATCCAGGTTAATGGGTCTATTATAATACATGTTATGCGAGGATCCAGGTTAAATTATTCTAGTCTAATACATGTGTATGCGAGGATCCCAGTTAATGGCTCTAGTCTAATACATTTGTATGCCAGGGTCGAAGTTAATGGTTCTAGTCTAATACATTTGTATGCGAGGATCCAGGTTAAATAGGTCTAGTATAATATACTTGAAAGCGAGGATCCAGGTTAACTGAATCTTGCCTAATATATTTGTATGCGAGGATGCAGGTTAAATGGGGCCTAATCTAATGCATCTGTATGCGAGGATCCAGGTTAATGGGTCTAGTCTAAACATTTATATGCGAGGATCCAGGTTAAATGGGTTCCAATATAATACATTTGTATGCGAGGATCCAGGTTAAATGGGTCTTATCTAATACATTTATATGCGAGTATCTAGGTTAAAGTGGTCAAGTCTAATATATTTGTATGCGAGGATACATGTTACATGGGGCCTAATCTAATACATTTGTATGCGAGGATCCAGGTTAAAGGGTCAAGTCTAATATATTTGTATGCGAGGATACAGGTTACATGGGGCCTAATCTAATACATTTGTATGCGAGGATCCATGTTAATTGGGTCTAGTCTAATACATTTGTATGCGCAGATCCAGGTTAAATAGGTCTAATCTAATACATTTGTATTCGAGGATCCAGGTTAAATGGGTGTAATCTAATGTATTTGTATGCGAGGATCCAGGATAAATAGGGTCTCGTCTTATACATTTGTATGCGAGGATCCAGGTTACATAGGGTATAGTATAATACATTTGTATGCGAGGATTCAGGTTAAATAGGGTGTAATATAATACATTTGTATGCGAGGATCAAGGATAAATAGGATCTAGTCTAATACATTTGTATGCGAGGATCCAGGATAAATAGGGTCTAGTCTAATACATTTGTATGCGAGGAGCAAGGTTAAATAGGGTCTAGTCTAAAACATTTGTATGCTAGGATCCAGGATAAATAGGGTCTAGTCTGATACATTTGTATGCGAGGATCCAGGATATATAGGGTCTAGTCTTATACATTTGTATGCGAGGATCCAGGATAATAGGGTCTAGTCTAATACATTTGTTCGCGAGTATCTAGGATAAATTGGATCTAGTCTAATACATTTGTATGCGAGGATCCAGGTTAAATAGGGTCTATTCTAATACATTTGTATGCGAGGATCCAGGATAAATAGGGTCTAGTCTAATACATTTGTATGCGAGGATCCAGGATAAATAGGGTCTAGTCTAATACATTTGTATGCGAGGATCCAGGATAAATAGGGTCTAGTCTAATACATTTGTATGCCAGGATCAAGGATAAATAGGGTCTAGTCTAATACATTTGTATGCGAGGATCCAGGATAAATAGGGTCTAGTCTAATACATTTGTATGCGAGGATCCATGATAAATAGGGTCTAGTCTAATACATTTGTATGCGAGGATCAAGGATAAATAGGGTCTAGTCTAATACATTTGTATGCGAGTTATATTGGGTCTAGTCTAATACAACACAAACTTAAACTAAAAAACCTTTATCTAAACTCCAGCCAGTTATTCAGATCATGTAATAATGTATATGCGCCGATTAAAAGTAAAGTTTCATTCACTGGCTTTTAAAATAATCGTGATTGAGTATGCATAAAATGAATTATTAGTTGGAAACTCTTTTTATTATATATACCTTGTCATCGGTATTTTTAAAAATACATATTGTGTAAAATTCGGCTTTTGATGGCGGGATAGCTACTTTAAATGCGGTCCAGCATAATTTATTTACAAGGTCTGATACAGGATAAATGGGTTTAGTCAAATACATAAACATATTTTCATTGGATGATCCAGGTTATTTGGACTTTTATACATTATTTCTACTCTTGTTCAAGCAGTTTGTATTTGTTGTAACCCAAATAGCAATATGTTAACGGAGTTGTATTTTCTCACGATTCAGCGAATCATGTTTGAAATCTTACTTAATAAAATGAATGTGTAAAACAGTAAAAGTAGGTATAAAGGTCGCAGGTGGTTTAAACCGCGTTCTAGAGTGCATCAGATATCACTCTTACCCTATTGTCATCCCAATAACACGGGACAGAGTAAATAAATAAATCCCTTCTAGAGTGCATCAGATATCACCCTTACCCTATTGTCATCCCAATAACACGGGACAGAGTAAATAAATAAATCCAAGCCAGGCTATATCCTCTAACAAACTAGGTAGTATTAACATACATTTGATTTAAGGCACCTTAATATGTTTATTGCTATATATTACAGCCGCATGCCATTGCTGACGTCATTTAAACAACATCGACGTCTTAATTACAGTTTAGAAATGCAACCATATACGCGTAAATGTATACTATACTTTAGAAATCGTTATCTTACATCAAACACTTTGAACGTTATAGGTATAGAACACCCATTCATCACAGGAAGTGTCGACCTGGGGCAGTCGCATAATGGCGGTCAGTAAATAATTATCGTTTCTTTTTGTAAAAAGGGACAATTGCACTAATTTAAAGTGCATTATCTTACATCAAACACTTCGAACGTTATCGGTGTTGAGTCGGCCTGGGGTAGTCGCATAATGGCGGTCAGTAAATAATTATC
Source organism: Cyrtodaria siliqua (assembly GCA_037043455.1). NCBI lineage: Eukaryota > Metazoa > Mollusca > Bivalvia > Adapedonta > Hiatellidae > Cyrtodaria > Cyrtodaria siliqua. Next base: position 33,726 of record JAWPHD010002953.1, read on the forward strand.
GTTTATTTTTTGTAAAAAGGGCCATTTTCACTAATTTAAAGTGCATTATCTTACATCAAACACTTCGAATGTTATAGGTGTAGTTTCGGCCTGGGGTAGTCGCATAATGGTGGTCAATAAATAATTATCGTTTCTGTTTGTAAATAGGGTATTTTCGCCAATTTAAAGTGCATTATCTTACATCGAACACCTCGAATGTTATAGAAATTGGATTTTCAAGTAGTCCGTCTATTGGTCGAAAGAAGGAGAATGACATTACAGGTGCGTTGATTCTGTCATTTTGAATGTTTCTGTAAAAAGATAAAGATGAATATTTGTATATAATTAAACACAAAATCAATAGTGTATGTCTAACAGCAGGACTCGCATATGCATGCGGTGGGAGGAGGTGTACAGTACTGGTTCTACTCAGGAAAAAGTGGGTGGTCTGCCTCCACGACAAAACAATATCGACCGTCATATATAACTTAAATGTTTTGAAAATGACATAAAACACCATACAAACAAACAAACAAACAAACAAATCTATGCATGCACATGTTTGTATATTCACTCTTTCATTGCATGACATAGAAACTGTGAGGCCATTACATTGCATATATATCAACTGTTTAATTAGACTCTGCCGCCCGCTTAGTTAAAATTACGCGATTTTTCATTTTAGCACTGTTTTGAAAACAAGGTTGGCAACAGGGTAACCGCCTTGGAACATTCATTGCCAAAAAGACTGTTAATGATTTAAACAAGGATATGAAACTTTAACGTTAAACTATAAGGTTATCTGTATTGAAGTTTGAAGTTTTCGATAGTACAGCATTTGTTTGTTGGTCATATGATATGTTTAAAGGTAACACTTTAAAGTTGCATTTAAGCACGATTAATATAGGATTATCTGTAATGAAATGTTTGATTTTAAAAATATATGTTAGCCGTTTAACATGTTTAATAGTCGCAAATGTTATTAATAGCGACGCGTTAGTGCAGAGTGGAGCCGTTACACAAGATTTTCGAAAATAAAACGACTGATATTCTGTATCAAAAGTCAACATTTCAATACTGGTTAACGCAGTTCAGTGTTCTGACAGTTTGTCTTGCAAAACCTTTCAAAAAAACTAATTGAAGTCACGTTTCTGACGATTAACGTGACATGACTGGATTTCCTACGGGTTAGATCCTTATTAATAGTCGCACATTTTTGAAAGTCAACGAATCGGACTGGAGAAATGTTGTCAAGTGCGTTAGAGCGATTGATTAACCGTCGAACAATTCTGTTAACCCGTTAACGCATGGCATTGATAACAAACGCGTTGAAATAAAATTGAATGGCGTCAAGTGTTTAAGGTTTGAATGACACAAACTCATGATTTGTGAAATAAAGGTAAATATGCACTATTAAATAATTACTCCGGATAACCAATCAGATAGCAGGAACTTTGCTTTAAAATAGTATATTCAAGCATGGCAGCTACTTTATATAAAGCAATATTAAACGAATTATCCTGCTTATCAAGGAATACTTTGAAATACCAAATTTACTCATTTCAGCCTTATATTTATCCATTGATGTAGTAATCTAAGTAATATATGAGGTATTTAATCGTTCACCTAGTCTAGTTGACTACTTTTTACAAGTGTAGTCTGTGATGAAATTGGGATTAACCATGATAATGCCTGTTGCGATTTTTGTATAGTCCTTACCCGTTTGCATACTGGCGTACTGGTATCAGTTTTGACAGGTTTCGATACATTACCGCACTGTAGGCAAATTGCGATTTATCTGAAAATATCAGGCAATAGTATATATTATTTTGTCACGATTTGTGTAACTGAATAAGGAGAATCAATTCGTATTCATTTGTATCCCTTGTTAACATTTCAGAAATGAAACAAACTGCATAAACATTCAAGTAAGCATTATGGAATGTTTATTACATTAAACATATTGTAAAATGAGCCTAGAGAAGGTGGACACATATGGATACCTTTATAACATGGCATATGGATCCTATTCTCTGAAGCTGTAATCCAATCAAGTGTGCTACTGTCTGATTTATTTGGAAATGAGATGCCGTCGGTGCAGCCTTGTGTAGGTGATATCCTTAGAACTGAAATTAACAAAAAGAGCATGAAAAGATATTTTTGGAAATCGCCGAAACATAATACAATTTGCGATATCGACGTTTTCGGCAACGTTTTAAAGATTGATATTCCCAGATAGCTTACACATTACCTGTGATAAAATAAAGATAAATATTCCAATAAAAAAGGTTTATTATATATTCAAAATGTAACTAGTTTCATATAATTTTATTGTATGATCAGCATTAACTAAATATCAGGAAAGTAACTGAGGAAGTTTATAATGCCAGCCTGAGCTAACGCGACAAATTTTACATGTATATTTGAATATACATCGTATAACATGGATGTCGTATTTAAATGATTAATAATTGTACTGGGTAAGTAAGCAGACAAAAAATATTACTATTAAAATTGGAATCCAAAGCAGATTGAATTGTTCAGTATATCTAAAGTATATCAAGTATTTACTTGTAATGAAAACAAAACAAATCGATGCAGAGTATTTATCATAGTTCAGTAGTAAACTATATTATTTTTATGTTACAAAAGTATGGCACTTACATAGGTTTTGTTTGGCAAACTCTTTTTCAGTGATCGAACTGTTTTTCTTATTTACAATCCTCTTTACTAATTCATCGACGATGTTCAGAATAGTTTCGGCACCTGCTCCTGTCTACGAAATAGTGCAAAATCATAGAATACATTAAAATAAACTTTTATGAAATCATAATTTATCAAATGTGACATAATTTATGGGGTGTGACATAATTTGTCAGGTGTGACATTTGATAGCATCATAACGGAGAGACATAATCACGTTTGTGACTTCCTCTCTATGGAGAACGACTATACCAATTATTTAAAAATCAAGATGTCGGACGAGAGGCCGGAGCAGAGGTGAAGTGTTAAATGTTTCGTAATCTTGGTAAATACGCTTTCAGAAGCAAACCCGAAAACGGCATTGAATGAGGGGTATACAATATTCAATGTCCAGTATCAGTATCAGTATCGATAAATGACAAAAACAATTTAGAGAAGGCAGTGATACCACGAGTTACATATAAATAGATAATGTCAATACAAGCCGCCATTGGACGAGACTATCGTAGTACAGAAATGGAAAGCTTAATTATGGGTGATACTACGAGAGTAACAACACTCTGTAATTTTTAATACACTATAGATAAATAATGTCAATACGAGATGCCATTGGACGAAGCACAGTAACGGAAAGAGCTTACTTATGGGTGATACTAATGTAACAACAGCAAACTCTATAATTGTTAATACCCTGTAAATAGATAATATCAATACCAGACGCCATTGGACGAGACCATCGAAGCGCAGGAATAGAACAACTGAATTATGGGTGAGACTAGAGTAGCAACGCACTGTAATGTTTAATATTCTATAAATAGATAATGTCAATATGAGATGCCATTGGAATAAGCCATCGAAGCACAGTAATGGAAATAGCTTAATTATGGGTGATACTAGTTTAACAACAGTACACACTAATTTTTAATACTCTTTAAAGAGATAATGTCAATACGGGATGCCATTGGACGAGACCATCGAAGCACATAAATGGAAAGCTTTATTATGGGTGATAATAGTGTAAAAACAGTACACACTGTACTTTTTAACACTCTATAAATAGATAATGTCAATACAAGACGCCATTGGACGGGGCCATCAAAGCACAGTAAGGGAGAGCTTAATTATGGGTGATACTAGTGTAACAACAGAACACAATGTAATGTTTAATACTATATCAATAGATAATGTACAAGACGTCATTGGACGAGACCATCAAAGCACAGTAAGGGAGAGCTTAATTATGGGTGATACTAGTGTAACAACAGAACACAATGTAATGTGTAATACGCTATAAATAGATTATGTCAACACGGGACTCCATTGAACGAGCAAGTAATCGCATACTGAACAACATATTGCATCTTGTCGCACCATTTGCTCCATTATAGTGCCACGCCAGCGCTCTGAAGTGATCTACGAGTATTTATTAACGATGACTGTACAACAGGTTGACTCTTCAATGAATCTAGCTGATCCTGCTTATCATAACCAACCTCACATAGCACAAACAATCCTACAAAGCATAAATTTCGATTAATTGATACCTTTCTGTAGAAATACGCTTGCTTTTAACAACAGAGAACACAGTATTGTTTGCCGCAGGCCGTTCTATTCTCAACTATTTTATATTTGTGATGTCATATACCTTCCATCAGTGTATCCTTGTAACTATTATTCTTGTCTATGCGTGTTGACTTTGGTCCTTGAATGCAACAATTCCTGTTGGACTTTTATACATCCCATTATATATGTAATTGGATTTGTAATTACAGGTTTTGGTGAGATAATTACTAATGTGAACTATTGCTATGTTAGCATTTGAAAAATAGATTTATGATTAATTACACTATATCTGCAGAGGGTCTGATTCTTATAAATGAAATATATCGAGTTATACTAGTAGTTGCAACAAACACGGGTACCTCAGAGATAAATAACAATTTGTGAAATCATATTTTCTTTTATTGATTTATATATTTGATATTGATGAAAAAACGACACCAAATTAAAATTAGCACTACCTCGTTTTCAGGTTTAACGGTTTTCCTCTTGATGCTCTGACCTTGGACAAGTCATCGAGTACATATGAGATTAGCTTCTTAGGTTTAACTTATTGTCGATATATTATATACATGAATAGTTTGGTGTTTTTTCTTATAGCACCTATCTAAGCTTTCTCTAGTGTCACTAAGGGGTAAACTAGGCGGGACTATTTTTATTTACATTGTCCTGTTTTTTAGGGATGATGACAGGGTAAGAGTGAGGTTTGGTGCACCCTTGAACCGGTTTAAACGCCCCGGTGGTCCCTTTTGCCATTGACCGTTCCATGGCGGTACCCTGTTGTCAACCCTTACATGTTTGTGATGTCCTTTTTCACTGAATGTGTTTGTGATGTACTTTTTGAATCAACGTTGCTCTGTAATATACGTGGAGTGACTGTGTTCTGTGAATGCTACTCTTCCTGTTGGACTTATAACATTTTCGTGTAATAGGCTCCCACTTACCACAGCCTGCTAACTCATATATACATTACCAAACGCTTTGGTTCCCGAAAAGTACTCGCTTCTATAGTTCCACACGAACATCTTTATAGCTCTAATACCTGATTTATAAGTGACTGCCAGGTTCTTGTATTTGTTTCACTTATAACGTTATCAACAACTTGAAGAAAATCCTGTTAAAAAGAAACGGACTTTAATATTTTTTATTTTATCTAAGCATTTCAAGTATTATATAAGCAATCCGACTTCTATATGTATTGATAATGGTTGTTACATGTATATGAAATGTTGAAAAATAAAACATTGAAACAAGCTGAAATTAATGTTAAACGCCTGTTAAGATAATATATAACTGTATATAAAGTAATATGCAGATACTATATTCTTCAAAGAAACAACAACCAAAACAATTCTTTGAATTAACTGTTAATAAATCTAAACTAATGATACGATTAAAAATAAAACTGAAAATGTTAAAAAGAATATTTCAGTGTTGTACTTGTACTCATATATGAGTTTTTGTCCACTAAATTGTAACATATACATGATATAACTTAGTGTAACATATACATGATATAACTTAGTGTAACATATACATGATATAACTTAGTGTAACATATACATGATATAACTTAGTGTAACATATACATGATATAACTTAGTGTAACATATACATGATATAACTTAGTGTAACATATACATGATATAACTTAGTGTAACATATACATGATATAACTTACGTCCGATGTATCTACAGTATATGCAGTCTCTGATATGTTTGTAAGTATCCTCTTTATTGATTCCACATCTCCAACAAACAAGGTTAAGTTTGAAGTTATGTTTGCTAGATTAACGAGTGAGTCTGTAACATTGGCATCTCCAGAAATAATCTGAAATAGAGTAATTAGTCTTTACTTAACAGTTCATTCCAGTTATGTAGTCAATATCGGGGTCAATCCGACGCACCTTCATTCAAGTTTAAATCGAAGAAGTAAAACAATAACATACATATAAAATGTTTCATTATTTAAATTTCACTTGCGAATTAACACGAATTAAATGTGGTCAAGCTTTTTTAAACTAATATGCACTTGCGGTGCCTTATCTTTATATGGTTTTGACATTTTATGATGGCGTTTATGATACGCCATTATAGCCGCCATTATAGTCTTCAAATTTGCTCCTTTAAACTGAAATTATCTCTAAAGGACACACAACAATGTTACAAGAACTTAATATAGAAAATCTACTAGTCATGAACAGATAATAATAACAACGCACATAACGACAAATAATGCAATATTTGAGAACTGTGTTTTTATTATTTACTAATTCAATAAGATGAAGAAAAAACTGAGAGGACAAAACTAAATAGTTTTATATAAAAAAAATATGTGGGTGTTTCTTATGTATTATTCATTCAAATATATGTCTGCATTGAATTAAGGGAAACAAGACTATTTTAAATGCTTCATTCGGTGTTGAAACGGTTAAAATAGTGCCGAATGCGTCAACGTATCTTATAAACTATAAAATAACTCAATCTTTATCAGGTTATGCCATTTTTTAGAACTGATACAGTATAACTCGATACTGAGCATACATGTATAATTAAAATGATACACGTTTTAAAATAGTTTACTTTATTAAATCATTCTTGGCATCTAACCCTGAAACAATAAAATGACATAGTAGCCCTATTGTCATATCGTTTATGTTTATTATGCCATAGGTTGCTTTTTATTCATCTTAGTAATTATTTCTTGTTTCTATGCGTGTTATTGGTCGAATGTGGTCCTTGAATGCTGCATTTCCTGTTCGACTGTAATATCTGCTTATAAACCAAATCTCGAATCGGTACTACAAGCTGCAGTACTTTTGCAGAACGATTAATTTAATTTAATTTACATTAAGTAGGGTTTCACTTTAACTTAGGTACTTTAATTATATACGACATTTTTATAAAATAATAAATCAAATGCTAATCTAACTTTGTCTTCTATTTGTCCAATCGCAAACGATGTGCAGTTATATACAGATGCATGGTACATAGCAGTTGTATCACAGAACCTCTTGACAGTTCCTGGAAGAAAAGAAAAGTATTTGTAAGTTTTAAAGTATAAACATATTTAAGACTGTCTTAACATATAATTTCTCCGAAACTATAATATTCTTTACTTTTCATATTTAAAAATCTTCCCTGCCAATACTAATAATTATAAGCAATGTGATACGATACATGTATCTTAGATATGACTCAAACAGCATCCCAACATTACAACATCATTATAATACGCTATTTTTCCGACTGTTATATAGTTACTTGTGCTAGTTTTTGAAATAAATGACTAAATATGTGCTTTCTGTTCTAGAATTATCTATTTAAAAGTTCTGCATCGGTAACTATGTTTATATATATATATTCCTGTTGTTAACGATTCCGCGACATTTATTCCTTACCGTTATAACCACTAAGACAAGACGACTGTGACGAATAATGACCAGCTGGCATTCCCATATCATCAACTTCAGGACTGCAGTCTGAAACATATTATGTTTTAGAAACAAACCATATTCAATAACAATATTCAACAAGCAGTGCATAAATACGCTCGCCATGAATTCCGTACCTGCGATGGACATATCTCTTTGTTTGCTTATGTCTCTAAATGTACAACCTCCTTTCATGTTATCAGTACCAAGTAAAGACGGCAAATGTTTCCCTACAATTCGTCTGTATAACTAAATATGTGTTTGTGCACACATACACCCATTGACATGCGCACATTTATTTTACATAGAGCCTAGATAATCGATTGCTTGTTATCAATGAAGTTAAACTCGTAAAACTAGAAAATGAGTCCATTGGACACAGATGTCCAACTTTTGCTCTGGCAGCCACATAACACACGTATTTTTTATTTTAATATTAGAAAGTGGTATGACAGTTATTGTGTGAATTGTGTTAAACATGATCTACATGAAGTAGGACAAGGTCATTCACATTGCCATTGACCTACATGGGGTCATGTACATGTAAGTTTGTATGAAGTTTAAAACTGTATAATTGACGTACAACTTGAATGTAAATAAACGGAGTGCAAAGAGTAGGTGAAGGTCATTCATATTGACCTACTTTAGGGTTCAACGTGTTGCAGTCATGTAAATGTAAGTGTGTTGGAAGTTTGAAATCTGTATAGTTTTTTATATATCAGTAATAAACAAAACAACTGAATGTGATACCTAAATGTAAAGTTAGAAAGCGTAGGTGAAGGTTCTTTATATCGAACTATCTTTGATAAAAAATCATACTGCAGTCATGTAGATGCAAGCATGTGTGAAGTTTGAAAGCTCTACGGCTTCTGGTGTCCGAGAAATAAACTTGCAATACATGAATATAATCTGTGGACCAACAAACAGGACATACGAAAGGTCAAAAGCTACACATAGCAGGACACAACGAAAACAAATATATGCCTTATTTAAAAGCAGAGTACTGGTGATTTCTCATATGCGACTATGTGTAGAGTTAGGCAATTTATGCACCACAGAATATTAAAATTTGACCCGAGTTAAATAGTGTTTAAGCAAATAATGTATATACTAAAACAGCACTAATTCTTAACGATTTAACAGGTGACATTTTACAGAGGAGTTATAAAGATATTTGCATATGTCACTCGCTCACTCGCTCACTCACTCACTCACTCACTCACTCACTCACTCACTCACTCACTCACTCACTCACTCACTCACTCACTCACTCACTCACTCACTCACTCACTCACTCACTCACTCACTCACTCACTCACTCACTCACTCACTCACTCACTCACTCACTCACTCACTCACTCACTCACTCACTCACTCACTCACTCACTCACTCACTCACTCACTCACTCACTCACTCACTCACTCACTCACTCACTCACTCACTCACTCACTCACTCACTCACTGATACCTACTGCAAAAAACTTATATAATGTAGTCAAACCCTAATAATAATACAATCTTTATTTTCTCCAATCGATTGACTTCGTGGCATTGAAACGTTGCATTCTGCATTCAAACTATTTACAATGCTTGTTTGTGGCACGTAAACTTCTCTTGCACTACTACTACTACTACTACTACTACTACTATTACTACTATTACCACTACTACTACTACAACTACTACTACTACTACTACTACTACTACTACTACTACTACTACTACTATATACCACTACTACTACTACTACTACTACTAATAATAATAATGATGATGATGATGATGATGATGATGATGATGATGATGATGATGATGATGATGATGATGAATGATGATGATGATGATGATGATGATAATGATAATTACAAGAATAAGGAATATTACAGAGTTATATGTGTCCCTTACAGACATGTATTTTTGCGTTAAAATCTACAGAAACCAAATACCTTTTTATTTGAAGGTGTATGTTGTGATAAACGTGCTCTAAATGTATAAAGGTCCATAATATGAAATGAATATGTTTTCAATATTTCCAAGAGTTAGAAAATAAACGAACTTGGCCTTTATACTGTTACTAGACACATTCATAACCAATATGGATGGAGTATCTCAAATGTTCTTATTAAAATTATCAGAAACCACTTCTGTTATATGCCTTTTATCATATAACATGGCTTCTGGGAGTGCAATAAAGCCATGACTTAGTTCTCGTAATACATTAGTGTATTACAGATACAAATAAGGACCGAATCACTGTGTGTGTATACAGTAAAACATGTAATCCCAATTGTTTGCAAGGTATATCATACGGTACGTTCAGACGCCTTAATTATTTATCATTATTTGAAATCTTACTTCATAAAATTAATGTTAGTAACGTTAAATTTTGTTTAAGGTGTCGCATTATTTGTAAGGCGAACGCATTTACAGACGCGTAACGTAGCGACGTCAAATAAACAACAAAACGACGTCATGATTTGTGTTACAAATTGCCGCCGTATATTAGGAAATTGACAACATTAAAGTGAAACTATCACGTCGTAGGTGTGTTATGTGATAAACAGAATCTTACATTCGTGACTGTGTAGTATTGACTTTAATAAACTCGTTGGATAAACAGATAGGATATTCGGCATGAGCCTCGTATCCTATCATTTTATCAAACTCGTTTATTAAAATCAATAATACACAGTCACTCATGTAAGATCCTCTATATATATATCATAGAGTTGATGAAAGCAAACAAATGGCCCATCAATCTAGAATATTTTCTAGAATCTAGAATTAGACCATAATAGAACGTGACCTGTATTTATTCAAAACAAAGATGGACGAAATACTTCAAACAGTTTTCATTAAAAATGATGTGTCATATAGTTGAAAGTATAAAAGGCCAATATCTCCTGCAATATTTTCTAGAAATTGACCATATTCAAACTTCGACTTTATTTTGATACTTGAATATTCACAACAAATATTGACGTTCCAAGGCGGCAGTTCTATTGTAAACCCCTTTATGTTTGTGATATCATATACCTTGCCTTTTATTGATCCTTATTGTTGTTGTTGTTGTTTCTATGCGTGTTCTTGGCCAACTGTGGTCATTGAATGCTACATTTCCTTTTCGACATTTTCGTCTACTTTTCTTTGAAGACGCTCTACTTAGATAGTTATGTCCACCAACTGATATAAACTTTACTCAGTCATAAAACGGACTAGAAAAAAATGCCGATTGAAAAGATCGGATTTTTGTAATGTCATTCGTAATTCCGTTGACATTTCCCGATCGTATTTGTTTTCATTCGGAATATGTTTTGTCGCTCACAGGTGCGCAATGCGCATATCTGAGTCAATCGTAAACAAAACGAATGTGAATAGGTTAAAACAAAATACGCATAAAAGTGCAGTAATATTGAGTATGTGATATATACATTAAAATCGCGTAGGTATAGGTAGAGCCTCTTTAAACTGATCAAAAACCAATGCGGACGGACGGACGGACGGACATTATGCAATCATTTAGTCCTCCGGTCTCACCGGTATAATAATAATAATAATAATAAAAATGTAGTGCGTGTTATTATAATAGCACTAAGAGTGGTGTGAATAGTTATTAGAAATTAAAACTCTATACATGAGAGAGGTCTGCAATGGTCTGCAATATAAAGTGTGTACACTTACTTTTATGGGTAAATCGAAAGGAGAGAAGATATCCAAATGAGCCATACATGCCCTTCCCATACAGCATAGCCGTAAACGCAAAATACAACATAACATATGTGTACGCTTACCTTTATCTGTTAATCGCAAGGAGAGAAGATGCCCAGAATATCTATTATAATAATCCTTCCCTTACAACATAGAATCAAACAGCGTTCGTGATGTGTTCGAGAACGTGTGATGAGTTGGTGTATACATTCAAATAAACAATATTTTATAATAAACTCTTCCATTGGAGCACTAATGCGATACCACCACTACTGTAGTACTACTACTACTACTACTGCTACTACTACTACTACTACTAATAATAATAATATTAATAATAATAATAATCTTGATAATAACGAAGAAGAGTATAACACTTAATAATAACATAATTATTGAAATTAATTAATTGAAAGTACGTAAGTAAAATAAGCAAGCAAGCAAGCCACCCAGCCAACCAGCCAGTCAGACAGGCAGTCAGTTAGTCATACTAATAGTTATAGTTATAATACTAATACGTATAATGTAATACGTTTTATTATAATACATGTAGCACTAAGAATGATGCGAGACCCGATACATGAGAGACGTCTACAACATTACATGTGTGTACGCTTACCTTTATCTGTAAATCGCATGGAGAGAAGATATCCAAATGCCCAACCATCACTATTCTTCCCATACAGCATAGCACCAAAGTAAGCGTTCGTGATGTGTTCCAGAACGTGTGATGTGTTGGTGGATACATTCAAGTAAATAACAATAAACTCTTCCATCGGAGCACTCACACTAATGTTATACGCTGACTGAAACGCCGAGTTGTTCCCGTCGATGTTTAAGCCTGACAGTTCAGTCTGCTTTATGGTTATAACCAGTGTAGAATAGATGACATTCGGATCCGCCAGGAAGACATACTTTGACTGAAACTGTGAAAGAGCCTGTGCCGGAATTAAACACCAATCATTCACTGATGTAGTGTTTCCTTTTAAGGAATATCCAACAAGGACAATATTGATTGGTTTGTTGGCTGTTACGATAGTTGCTTCTTGATGGAACTCAGACGTGATAGCAGATGCTTCTTCTAAGAAAGTTACATAGCTATTTGTAGCATTACGATAACAAATCTCCGTGTTGTTTTCGCTTGCAGTCACTTTTATTTGATATATCTGTCTTGGGAATATAGGAGGAATGATGTAAGCATTGGCCCATAAATCAACTGGTATCTCTGCAACAAAGCCTCTGTAAACAAGACCTTGAATCCAGACTATTGAATACACGAATACTGTAACCGGATTGTCACTGATTATAACCCTCACACCAGATGAATAAACTGCGTAGTGTTCTTGAAATTTCTGTAGTTGGACATTATCGATAACCCTTCTATGTGCATTTTCAATAGTAACGTTAGATTGATCATATACTCCATAAACATAAACGCGGGGAAGGATGGCAACATCAGAAGTTATATATTTAGTTGATAGTGCTCTAGTCGGAAGTGCCATATATGCGTGCCATTTAGAATATACAACTACAGAGACTGGCGCATCTGACACTATCTCTACTGCACAGCTGCCAGGCTGCCGACACTCTACATAGCTAGTCTGTGTTACCGTGACGTCTATGGAAATATTCATAGTCGGTGAAACAATGGTTACATGGGCCACAGTCTCGGAGTCCGTTGATATAATTAACGAGGATGGATACAAAATGCCGACCATGAATTCCATACCAGTTGAAGCTGGAACGTACAATATTCAGCAGTATCAACATGTAACAATATATGTTAATAACTAGTACGAGTTATTAATGTGTTTGCATGATGAGGAGTTTTCAACATTTTTGACATAGAATAAGACAACAATAAATGACTGAATTTGCATATCACCATAATCATTATATCATCGGATAGCTAAGAAATCATAATCTGTAAAGTACAATATGTAATGTTAACGTTATCAAATACATAGGGAGGCATATATATATAGTTTGTGTGTGTGTGTGTGTGTGTGCGTGCGTGCGTGCGTGCGTGCGTGCGTGCGTGTGTGCTTTAGTGCGTGCGTGGGAATGCTACACATCCAGTTAGACTGAAGTGGCTGTTTTCGCTTTTTTAATAGTATAAGTTTTTGAATGTGTATGGCGATATAATACTTGGGACGAGTTGTTGGCCAAAGGATGACGAAAAGTAGTGTTTGCTTTAGTATGTACTTACCGAACACCAATAATGTTGACATAATTTAAATATAAGGAATATATTCCTTTTGAATACACCATATACAGAGATTAGTTTTACTTCGAAACATCAACATGTCAGAACAAGACACGTGCCATTCGTGTTTCATTACAAAGATTTCACGTGCTAGACCATCGTGACCCATATATACCGATGGTAAGAACCTAGCTAGCAAAGGGGTGCAAACATGCTTAGAATAGAAACAAGCTGACCAGCTTATCAGTCCTATTTGCGAAATCAATATAAATGTAAAGGGAAGGTAATCAGTACTTATTCCGTTACACAGCTCAATTTCTGATCTCATCTTAAAGTAATAGAATGCAGATTAAATACAGAATGAAAAAAAATGAAAGAAAGAAAGAAAGAAAAAATGTAGAAAGAAAGATAAATTGAGAAATTATAAAATGCAAGTTGATATGACATTGTGTACAATGTTGTATGTATATCATCTTTGATTGTATTTTATCTTGTACATTATTAGATTTATAAAGTAAACAAAAAGTATTATTATAACTCATTGTAAAAACCCATGTACAATTCCTATACACGTCTTGAAACAATTTCGACTGTGACCGGACGGAGCAGTCAAAAATTGTTTCTTGATTGTGACGTCAGAGGCAGTATATAAATATAAATATTGGGTTTTCCATGATCAACACGCTATGCGCAAGTGAAATTCGGTGAACGCTTATAGCTGAAGACATGGACTATATCTTCAATATCGGTGATACGGATACAGATACAATTTGATGTTGTTTATATTGTTAAAATGTAGATATAATGTTTAAAAAATGTTTTGAAGATATTAATTTTTTTTTATGCCGCTTACATCAAAACTTTATATTTTTTTATTGTAGATCTATTTATTTATAAAAAAACTTCACATAAATAAAATGAATATTGCATCCCAATGAGGGTGACAGTGGATATTTTCAACATTCGGAAAAATGATGTTAACCTCGGTCGTCATTTTTCCCCCACAGGATGACATATATCCACTGTCACACTCACTAGGATGCAATATTTATATAATGTCTGCCACAGATATTCAATATATCCACTGTCACACTCACTGGGATGCAATATTTATATAATGTCTGGCATTGATATTCAATATATCCGCTGTCACACTCACTGGGATGCAATACTTATATAATGTCTGCCATATATATTCAATATATCCACTGTCACACTCACTGTGATGCAATATGTATATATTGTCTGCCATAGATATTCAAAATATCCACTGTCACACTCACTGGGATGCAATTTGTATATAATGTCTGCCATAGATATTCAATATATCCACTGTCACACTGAATGGGATGCAATATTTATATAGTGTCTGCTATAGATATTCAATATATCCACTGTCATACTCACTGAGATGCAATATTTATATAATGTCTGCCGTATATAATCAATATATCCACTGGCACACTCACTGGGATTCAATATTTATATAATATCTGCCATCGATATTCAGTATATTCACTGTCACACTCACTGGGATGCAATATTAATTTAATGTTTGCCATAGATATTCAATATATCCACTGTCACACTCACTGGGATGCAATATTTATATAATGTCTGCCACAGATATTCAATATATCCACTGTCACACTCATTGGGATGCAATATGTATATAATGCCTGTCATAGATATTCAATATATCCACTGTCACACTCACTGGGATGCAATAGATATATAATGCCTGCCATAGATATTCAATACATCAACTGTCCCACACGCTCGGATGCAATATTTATATAATGTCTGCCATATATATTCAATACATCCGATGTCACACTCGATGGGATGCAATATTTATATAATGTCTGCCATAGATATTCAATATATCCACTGTCATACTCACTGGGATGCAATATTTATATAATGTCTGCCATATCTATTCAATATATCCACTGTCACACTCTCTAGGATGCAATATTTATATAATGTCTGCCACAGATATTCAATATATCCACTGTCACACTCATTGGGATGCAATATGTATATAATGCCTGCCATAGATATTCAATATATCCACTGTCACACTCACTGGGATGCAATAGATATATAATGTCTGCCATAGATATTCAATACATCCACTGTCCCACGCGCTCGGATGCAATATTTATATAATGTCTGCCATAGATATTCAATACATCAACTGTCACACTCGATGGGATGCAATATTTATATAACGTCTGCCATAGATATTCAATATATCCACTGTCACTCTCGCTGGGATGCAGTATTTATATAATGTCTGGCATAGATACTCAATATATCCACTGTCAAACTCACTGGGATGCAATATTTATATAATGTCTGCCATATATATTCGATATATCCACTGTCACACTCACTGGGATGCAATATTTATATAATGTCTGCCACTGATATTCTATATATCCACTGTAACACTCAATGGGAGGCAATATTTATATAATGTCTGCCACTGATATTCTATATATCCACTGTCACACTCACTGGGATGCAATATTTATATAATGTCTGCCATAGATATTCAATATATCCACTGTCACTCTCGCTGGGATGTAGTATTTATATAATGTCTGGCTTAGATACTCAATATATCCAGTGTCACACTCCCTGGGATGCAATATTTATATAATGTCTGCCATAGATTGTTTTTTAAAAACTACATACTTCAATGAAAAATATTGGACAGTATAGTTTTAGGCATTAAGTTTGTATGTTAAGGCTCATTTTGGACAAACCTAAGAATGGTATGCAACCATAATCCCTTAAGTTCTTGTTATCTTTATTTTAAGTTTAGTTTCACAATTGAAGCACACAGCAGTTATCATTATCTTCCTTTTACATGGTTAATATTAAATATTTTCCCTCTTCATTAAGTTATATGGGAACTAATTTGACTTTATAATTTTTTTTATATGAAACTATTCAGTTTTAAGTCAATATTATTTTAAATAACTGATTTTTAAACAAACGATACATCTTAATATGCTATAGACAACACTTATAGACAATACTTGTTATAAAGATCATTTAATATAGTAAAGTCACACAATTCAGACAAGATGAAGATAAGAACACTTATATGGAGTGCAATATCTTTTCTTTATAAAGCTAAAAAAAAATTGGTAAAAATTACTTATGGCAAGGGGCTATTTTAACAAGCACGTTTTTTTTTTGTGGCGATTAGCTTATTGTAGGGACAATGGATTTTACTGAATAGGTGAACCTCTAGCTTCCTGCACCACTGTGTCTCCTCTTTCGGTTTAGGAGGTGGAGGGGTGTGTGTTGTTTGTAGAGGGGTGGGGTAGGGGTGTTGGAAGTAAAAACTTTAATAATTGAACCACATGAACCTTCCAGTATTATTAAACTTGACTGAATAATCCCATATAAAACAGTGTCTAAGTTGCAACTTCACAGTTCTGCATATATTATAAGTGTGTTAGTTTAAATTGCAAAATGACTTAAACGTGTCCTGGATAGAAACATTAACTTGAAGAGGCACACGGCAATCTTGATGTATTTAACAATCATGGCGTCGGGTTAGTTTTTCCAAATATCTTGCATGTTTTAAATAATTCTTTATAATTATTTCAATAATTCAAAGCAATTGTTTTTACATATTATTAATTGTTGATTATATTACAACAATACTATCTTTAAAACCTATGACAGAAGAAAGAAGTAGAATTTGAAATTATATTTCCTTTAATATAATTATATGCAAGCAGGTTTAAAGTTACACTTATACTGATTTCATAATTTAAACTTTGATGAATACTTCAAGATTGCTATGGATCCCTTTAAGGGTGCCCTCTGGTGAATATCAGAACAGTAAGACTTTTTAATTTCCCTGTTTTTTATGAAGACTAACATATTACTATTTAGTTTCTGGAAAAATAATGATGGGTCGGTGATTTAACTTTTTCGCAAAATTAATCTTTAGTAATACTCTCTCACAGTGTGGTTTTAAATTCTGAATCAGCTGCAAATTGTGTATGGCAACTTATATGTGTGTAGTGTGGTTTGCAGAACAGGTATCGATTTTCCGTCTTTTTTAATGTAATAGTTCATACTTTAGGACGAACAATTAAGGGTTGTGGTATTTTTATCACCATCTGAAAAATTATTACATCCCTTGTCATTACCCCACCCAGTTTACTATAAATTGCATTTTTAAATTTGTGATCAATCAATTTTTCATGATAAAGGAACAGTAAAATTTTTGAGATATTTTGTCTACAATATATACAAGACCTGAGTTTTAGAATGAAAAAATAAAAATTGGGGGTCGGTGTGCATATAAGAAAGATATTCAATAAAAATTGAGAAAAAAATGTGCTTTTTTAGATTTTGACGAGCTCTGACATATAACGGCATAGGTCTGTAACAAATAATAGGAAAATACTTTTTATTGCTGTCTCTGTATATCCTAACACATGTCTTTGTAATAAAGTTTAAATTAAGTGAATATCTTAAACGGTTTTTGAGAAATACCATATTTTGTACCCCTACCCCCCATTTTGGCTTATGTTAAAAATTGTCAATTTTGGGCAAAAAATGTGAGGTCAAAAAAAAATTCAAAAAAATGTTCATTTTTTTGGCACTAAAATATCCCTATTGAGCATTAGTTTGTTACTGTATAATTATTTTTTCCAGTTTTATTATAATTTTTGAAATATAACAAATGTAAATTTCCGGAAGTGCAAAAATCCAAAACCTCAGCAGTGGCCACCCTTAATGCAAAGCAGTTGGTAAAATATGTACCTTCCTACATACCTACCCACTGATGAAATCTTGGGCAGGGAAACCTCAAACAAACTGTTTATTAAGGATGGCCTAAAGAGTTTATACCAGCCCTGACCTTTGATATTATAAGTATTACTTACTGCTTTATATAATAGATGAAACTATCCTGGCGAAAAAGATTATAAAGTTTTTTTTCATTCTTAAGTCATTTTCGGCTCCAATTTTAATATTTTAGGCTTTTTATATTGGCAATGAATCACCTGAACGTGGATACTAAGAACAATCAAAATTCGCAAGGCAATGGGAAAACTTGCTCACCTTATTAATACTAGTAAATAATTTATAAGGTTATTATGAAATAATTAATTCTTAATCATTTAAAAAAAATCCCTAAACACATGAGGGTAAGTAATATTAATAAAACAGTGTTGGTTTTCATTGAACTTAATGGGATAACAGTAGGGTAAGTGTGAGGTTTGATGCACCCTAGAACCGGTTTAAACCCCCAGTGGGCTTTGTTGCCACTGACCGTTCCAAGGCGGTAGCCCTATTGTCAACATGTTTTATTACTTTTGCCTTCTCGTTTGTCTGCGAGTTTGTTTTTGTGTTTGTGGTTGACTGTCGTCCTTGAATGCTGCTTTCCCTGTCCGATATTTTTGTCTTTCTTTAGAGAAACAACTAACATTTATTCTCAATTACCACAAATTCAAACTCAACAATCATTGTTTGGGAGAGTGATGTATAAAAATGAGATATAGGGTCCTATAGAAACCACAGCGTCCGAGCGCAATGGTATCGTATGTCCGCACTGTACTGCAAACGAGGACTTGAAAATACAATGAAAGAGACAAAAAACAACAGAAAGGGTGGTGAATACAGGGTAACCGACTTGGAACGGTCAGTAGGCAATAAGGCCTACTGGTTAGCTTGAATCGATTTTATATGCGCACAATACTCGATATTATC
The DNA here is from genome assembly GCA_037043455.1 of Cyrtodaria siliqua. Classification (NCBI taxonomy): domain Eukaryota; kingdom Metazoa; phylum Mollusca; class Bivalvia; order Adapedonta; family Hiatellidae; genus Cyrtodaria; species Cyrtodaria siliqua. The sequence goes on from JAWPHD010002953.1 coordinate 53,065, forward strand.
CTGTCTTCAGCCCCCTAATAGACAAGACAGTGTAAACAAAACTACATCCCATCAAAAGGAAATCTCTAACAATAAAGTCCACATCCAGAGAAACCAACTAAAGAAACACATACAAAATAATAAACATCTCAGGATGTATCCAGAATCGTACTGAACAAACTTGCTTAATATTTTAACATTATTAGCTTTGAAGTATAAAACAATTTGTCCACTTTACAGATTGAAATACTTAAATTGTGTCGCGAAAAATTTCAAAGCATCATTAATGTTACCTAATTAGACCCCGGAAAATAGATATTTACTGGAATTCACAAATAAATAAAAATCTGTAAATAAACCACACTAAACGTTTAAAATATTAATCTGTTTCATGACTTTTGGTTCATCCTATCAATACTTTACACAGAAAAACATACGTGCACATGATGTTTCGGCAATGTTTAACAAAAAAATTCACAATAACTTTTTTACCAGATAAACAACACAGAATACAACAGTTCATAAACTTCATATCAGTTTGCAAAGCTTGGAAAAAAGAGGCTTGGTAATAATTATTAATTCTTCTGTGGAACCACTGATATTCATAATTATGTGATCCCAAGTGGAGGCTAAAATAAATAAAAACCAACCTTACATACTTTCATTACCGCATTTTTAATACAAATAACCTTTAATGTCCTAAAAATGGTATGCAATAAAACTCCTTAATTTCTTCAATCTTTAATTTAAATTATATTTCACATACAAAACATGGAGCAGTTATTATTGCCTTCATTTGGAATAATTATTATGTAAATATTGTAAATTCTAATACACCCGCACTATATAGCCTAGTTTAAAACAGCTCGTTATATTGAACGATATATCACTGTAATTTATTCTATTGACCTGGGTAGGCGTGCCCGAAGGCTGTTCCGTCTTTATAACTTACCCAATTAATGTCGGTAAATATATCGAAACGCGCAACATCAAAACAAAATACCCAAATAAAATACCACGCGACGGTTTAATGTTGCTGTTTAAGTAAAAATAGGAAACACACGTTGTTTCGACGTAATAATTACAATATCAAATTAGCAATTTTTATTGGCGTTACAATAAACATTCTTGATCAAGTCGACTTTTTTATGAATAAAATACCGGGCCACCGCAAAATGTCACTGCGCATGTCTACTATAAATAAACGTAAACATTTTTTTACTACGATTTCCCTCGTCTGCAAGGCCCGTCTGCAAAACTTCTGCAACAAACATGGCAGACACCATTTCTATACCAATTGGTGCTATTGTTGATTTCAGAGGTTCCAAGGAACTCTGGAAAGTAATTTCACATGTTGATGAGAGGAATTTTTGCAGGCACTATACAATAATGTCTGTGAATACTGGCGAGATTAAAAGGGCATTCAAACACGAACTATTTGAGCGCAGTTCATCCAGCTACAAGGAAGTGAACCAGTTCTTGAGGGAACAGGGAGCAGGCTTGTTAGCAGATGATTTCAATTTTGATTTTATGACATAGCTGTTTAGTGAGAATCCTGAAGATATTGAGGTTCTCTTAAGCGATACTAGGGAGAAGGACACCCCTCAACCTGGTGAATTGTTGACAAAACCGTCCACTAGCAGGTTCAAAGTAGTCACCGAGGAGGATATTGATCATCTAGCATGTAAACGAACAGAGCCAACTACAAACAACAAGACGAAATGGGCTGTCAAACTGTTTAAAAGTATATAATACTAAAGGTCCCTTTACCTTACTCAAACTACTTCGCCCAACCAGGTATCCATAATATATAGCTTGACCAGGATTCTGTATTATATCACGCTATTTCATAATCGAATGTAGTTGGAGACACAATTTGTTTTTAGTATGTCCATGATACAATATCATGCTGCTGCTTTTGGAGTTCGGTCTCGTGAAATTATTGTTTACAAATTACAATTTAACAGCCTTAGAAATTATTGTTTACAATTGAACAACAAAAAGGGATATAATATATTCGGTAAAAAAAGTTTTGGACCAGGGCAGTGTTCGAACCCGTACAATGATCGCTGAACCATGACATTCGACCATAACCCTTAGTATCTCAGTTGATAATTAAAAAATAGAACATCGTTCACTGTGAATTATCGTTTAATATATCACGGTTTGGAGTTCAATTGTAAACAATAATTTCACGATTGTAAAGAAATTATTGTTTACAATTGAACGACAAACCGTGATATATTATAGATAATTCACCGTAAACAATGTTCTATTAATATTCTAATACCCCTTAAATGTGAAAATAACGCACACATCTGAAATATTTCGCATTGCGTTGCTTACTCTGCTAACGTTGCATACGTTACCATGCGCAATGCGCAATGCTTATTCTCATAACGTTGCAAAATTACAGTGATATATCGTTCAATATAACGAGATATTTTAAACTAGGCTAAATAGTGCGAGTGTATTAGAATTATATATAAAACTACAGTACATATATCTCAATTTTAATGGAATTTATTAAACGAAAACAATGTTATGATGCTAGGCTCAGCGGAAGAGTTTAATTAATTTTATAATAAATCAATTTAAAACGAGCACGAATGTGAGATTCAATTTATCTGACAGAGATTTCACAAATCTAGATTACTGTAATTAATTGAAAATTATTTCACTTCCATGCCATGTGATAAAATAAAATATAAACAGGGTCAGATTATCCAGATATTATGAACAAATGGTTTCCACAATTGTCATCAATATGTCTTAATTTTATATTGCCCCAACATATTGATCATTAAACATTAAACGGGTTCAGTTATTTAAAAACCAAATTACGAAAGATAATGTTTAAATTAAATTTAATCATAGTTCTAATAATATAAACGCATGTCATCCCATTTGTTAAATGCAATTTGAGTAGATCATTGCACATGTGTAAACAATTAAATCCTCAGGACTGGTGATTGAAAATTTATAGATTCACTATTTCCGTGCACTTATCGTCTCAGTGTATTATGATTCTTGACAAAACGTATTGTGTTTCGATCCCGTCTTGACAAATCAATGTATCGTGATATTCCGATTTATATAAAATGGCATGTTTAAATAATAATTTTCCGGTTCAAGTTTAAAATGACACACCTTCATTTCGTGGAAAGGTCTGTTCTCTTTAATCCACCACAAGGTCACATGCTACGCGAAGTCCTGATTGTCCATACTGAATTAAATCCATTAATCAGTCATTCTCCATTGGACAAAGTAATAATCCAGTGGCAGCGCGTTAAATCTATTAATCAGTCATTCTCCTTTGGACGAAGTAATAATCCAGTGGTAAGCGCGTTTAAATATATCTCACCAGTATCATCCAACAGATTCTGATTCTAATGCTGATGGTTAACAACCAGGTTCAGAATAATAGTTATGTTGACCGACTTTCGTAGGAACTATTTATATGTCATATGATTATCCCTTTTCTTTTAACACAGATATCACTGTTAACAAACATTGTAAGAATATAATTTATGTAATTCCCACTAAACGTATCACTGTCTACACTTATCGATTCATAGTGTACCAGTATGTGATATACTGCTAATAAGTTTTATTCAAATTTTGTAGATTCACACAGCAATAATTGTAGTTCATATTACAAAAAAACATCAATTGTTATGGTACATCCAGATAGAAACATTCACTGAACTGTCTCTCACTAGCAATACAGCACATTCTCTGTTATTAAGTTCCATGTCAGCAGTTTTGTGCCTGAAATAAAAAAAGAACATAATATAGTTTTAAATGCCTAGAAATAGAACATCATTTATGGTGAATTATTGTGTAATATATCACGGTTTGCATAATGAACTAACCGGAATACTTTTTTTCTAGAATGGATGGTAGAAAATCAATTTGATCCCCAGTTTGAAGAAATGACACCCGCACAACTTGATGCCATTTTGCAGAAGTTTTATGCCAGTCTCCAGACCAAAAAAGGAAAGAAATACTCTAAGGCATCCCTAATTGGTGTGAGGGCAGGGATAAATAGACATGTGACCAGCCCGCCTTACAGTCGGCAAATAAACCTGATGAAAGATAGAGATTTTATGAAATCGAATCAAGTACTTTTCGGTATCGTTAAGGAATGAAACGTGCGGGAAAAGACACAAGTCAGCACAAAGACCCTGTCACCAAAGGCGACATTGCAAAATTGTACGATAATGACTTTGTCAATGTCGATAATCCAAAGACTTTGCAAAACAAGGTACTGTTCGACATCATGGCACATTTTGGTAGGCGGGGAAGAGAAGGACTGTCTGCTTTGAGGAAGGATTCATTTAAAATTAAAACAGACGACAATGGACATACATATGTCTGCATGGCATATAATGAGGCTGACAAAACCCACCATGAAATTGATTCAAGGGAGTCGCTCAAACAACCTAGGGTGTATGAGACAGGTGTCCTGTTCAGGCATTTGTGAAATACACCTCAACTGAATGTTGATATGAATCATTTTTTCAAAAAACACTACAAGCTGGATCTAATTTGGGTTGGTATGGAAAGCAATCTGTAGGGGTTAACACCTTGTACAACTTTATGTCAAGATTATCATCTGAGGCTGGACTTAGCAAACGTTATACAAATCACTGTATCAGAGCAATGGTTCCTCCACCCTGTGCCAAGCAGGTGTTTCCAGCACGGGCATAATGTCGGTTACTGAACAAAGAAATGTGCAGAGCCTCCAGTCTTACATTAGACCATCGGATGATCAAAGGAGAAGCATCAGTAATATTCTTACGGGGGATGAAACTATAAACGGAACTGGTTTCCCCACCCACTCCCAGCCAGCCAGTGACAAGCAGCTGAGTTTGAACTCAAGCGGTAGCATAGGCGTATTTTCGGGTAATGTGTCAGGTGGCATTATAACGGTAAATGTATACCAAAAACAATGACATAATCATTGGATACTTACAATTACAAGACTGGATCGGTCGTTGTCCGAAATCTCTGCTTCCTAACTTCTCTGATAAGTGGAAATCTGGAACCTTTAAAGTGGGTCACTGTCACGTGACGTGTCGTCTCGGTGTGTTGTTATTGTTAACTTGTTAAATTGGTTCAATTAAATGATTTTGTCATCGTTATTCCATGATTCGTTACATCTTGTTTCTTCTTTTTAAACTTTAAATCCTCTTTATCAAGCTTGTACACATATACAAAATACACATGGGGATAAACGGAACAGCCTACTATATTTAGCCTGTCTTCGATTGGTTGACCTTGGCAACGTTAGGAGAGTAAGCAAGGCGATGCGAAAGATTACAGTTGTACGCACTATTTTCGCATTTTAGGGGTATAAGAATAGAAACAGGACATCGTTTACGATGAATTATCGTGTAATATATCACGGTTTGTCGTTCATTTGTAAACAATAATTTCACTCGCCCTTCGGGCTCGTGAAATTATTTCCTAAGTTAAATGAATATCAAATTTGACTTACAATAGTTTTGCGCCAAATTATTTTTGAAGTCAAAACTAATTAAATTATTATAATCTTAAATAAATTTGCAAGAAACGACATGATTTTGTTGGCTATAAACAATCCCTTATATGAAAGTTTAATCAAAAACAAATGCAAAACTATTTTAAATTCTTTAAAGCTGAGTTACAATAGTTTCGCATTAAAGAAAAACTGTATGAGATTCAATAATATGACACTGTTTTTTTTTCTCCACCAAATTTTAGAATCTGGTTCTTATATTTTGTGACATTAGAAAGGGTCAGTATCTGATAAGGATTATGTAAAAAAAGTCATTTTCAGAAAAAAAGTGAGTTACAATAGTTTCGCGTTAAGCCCTCGATATAGATATTTAAAAGAGCTTACACGCACACCAATATATGTGTTTATTTCACATTTTATGGGCCATCTCAAGTTTAGTTCCATGGAAGCCCAGAATATGAAGAAGACAGAATTACTTATGCAAACCTCTAGTTAATACTAAAATGAAACCCAGGCCCACAGTTAGTTCAGCTAGGACAATACATGTAATATATATAGGCCTGTAAACGCAGCTTACACTTCAACTGCAATGTGAAATGGGACAGTGCACATTTCAAGGGATATCACAACTTGGGTTCCATGGGAGCCCAGGGAGTATAGGAAACAAAGTTACACATGCAGCCCTTAAGATAATACTATAAAAAAACTCATGGCTAAAATTACACTACAAAACCTTTTAGCAAAACTCTATCCAGGTGTTCAGGTCATATAATTATGTATATGTGCCTATTAAACGTAAATATTTATTAACGGGTTGGTAACTTAATTCGACGCTTCAGTTTTGGGGTTTAGCCTCGCTGGTTAAAGCCGTTTATATTGTGTCTGTATAGTTTGGATTATCAAAATATGTACTAAGTTATATATATATACATTGTCTTCAGTAGGTTTAGAAATGGTGTACATATTTTATTAAATGTGGCTAATGTTGGCGGGATTTTATTGGATTTAAGATGAAGATGGATAGTAAATAATGTTGTATACACTCGCTCCACGGTCCCACAAGCAGTTGAATACATACTATTATATAAATATTCGCCTTTACTTTACACATTGAAGTGTTGTCTACATACTGCCAAATACTCGGCTTGAAATAGAATACCTACATATCAGTAGTGCTATTACCTACTGGTGCTTTGAGATCATCAAATCCAATAGTAGACTCTGTTTTATTGAAGCTGTTCATGAGAGGTAATAGAAGAGCGGTAATAGTAGAACAACTCTGGCGCTCTTTATGGCCAGCAAAATCGGTATACTACTTTAAAACAATACTAAGAAGGGATCCCTTGGAAGCAACAAATACTGAGAAGGGATCCCTTGGAAACAACAAATACTGAGAAGGGATCCCTTGGAAGCAACAAATACTGAGAAGGGATCCCTTGGAAGCAACAAAAACAAACAAGAGAGACAAGTATTAGACTTTTATTGAATCTGTTCATGAGAGTTAAATAATTCGCAACACGTCTCACCATCCGTAGCCACAAAGCCACAAAGATTGGGCTTGATGATCCAAAATGCCCAGTAAGCAATAACATTACTCAAATATGCGTTACAAAAATGCAAAAGAGTACTGGAATATTTTAAAAGGTCTGTCAACAACAAATAGATCAAAGTCGCTAAATCTCTATCATTTTGTATGACATTTAATCCAAACAGAGGAAGATGTTATATTTTTTTACGAAAGATATTTCAAATGTAAATATAACACATGTTTTAAGAATTAGATAACAAAAAAACACAAGATGAAATAAGATAAGCAAAGCACCCAGAGATTTAAGATTTACCCGTTCAGAGGGAGCACATGTTGTCATTAACAAATCTTTTTACAGTTGGTTTGTTTGTTTGTTTGTTTGTTTGTTTGTTTGTTTGTTTGTTGTTTTACGTCATTTTCAACACATGCAATGTTATATATGACGGTCAATTGTTTTGTGGTGGAGGCAGACCACCCACTTTTCCTGGGTAGAACGAGTACTGTACACCTTCCACCATCCGTAAGAATCGACACTTCCTCACTTACAATCTTACATGTGTTGAAAATGACGTTGACAAACCTTTTAACGTTTTTTCAGTACTCTTTGGCATTTTAAAGTAGGTATGTAGTACACAGTCAACCAAAAACACGAATTAAAACAAATAAAAACTACAATGTTAATAAAAAGCAAGGCAGGGGACATCACAAATACAAACGGGTCGACAATAGGGCCATCGCATTGGAACTGTCGGTGGCAAAAGGAACGTTGAGGGGTGGGGGTGGGGGTGTAACCAAGTTTTATGGTGCACCAAACCTTACATTAATGTAATCACAATAAAACGGCACAGTCTAAATAAAAAACATCCCATTCAGGCTATATTTTCTAACAAACAAGGCTGCATTAGATGATCCTGTATATATGAATATAAAAAGCCTATAAAGCTACAATGCATGTACTCACTGACTAGGTAGAAGCCAGAGCAACAAAAGAAAACACCATTAAATTATGGGATAATTTGTGCTACCCGAAAAATGATCTAGAAAGATTAGGATGATATAACGTATGGTTATTTCAAGGGGTGGGTACATTTAATGTAAATAGTTGTCTTTCTATATATAATCAAAGATTAAGGTTAATTAAATCGAAAGAAATGTTTCAAATTAGATGATATCGAATCTCTCTTTTTTTATTGCAGATACCTCGAAAAGAAAGTTCTGGGCGTTTACTTAAATGGTGACCGTGGAAGATATTCATAATTAATTTATTAGTTGGTTCATGCAGTCGCCTGTAAACAGACGGTTGCGGCATATATTTTAAATTCAGTAACTCTTGTGGTATTGCATCAACAGCAATATAATGAATATATTAACACGAGAATGTTAAATTGTGTTGAAATGTACTTTGATAGTATCTGAAATGATAAGTTATATCGATAAAAGGAAAAAGAAGCAGATTTGGACATAATGGACAGGGAGTTCAGCAATTTATAGAGTCAATTTCAACGTTAGTATCATGTTAGTAAATAATAATAATTGTAAGGCAGCAGAGACACATGTCTCGAATGTATTTAGAAGGTTTCCATATTGGATACGTCATCCGAGCATGACGCGCCTTAGATTCCCGCCAAAACGAATTTGCATTCAAAATCAAAGCTATTAACACAATTTGAAATGTCATTTAGCCGATTGCTACATCTATAGTTTTCATCTATAGTTTTTTTTACATGAAAAAGATTATAAAACCTTCATCTGTATGTAAACAACAAACATCAAACATGCAATAACAACGCAAATCATACATCAACTCTTGTAACTAACAGCCACATTTTGATATAGCAACAGTGCACTGTTTTCTGCCGCGTTGCCTTCCGGCTAAAGAAAATGTAATGATTTTGAACACACCGATCCGTCGATAAAAACACAAGGCATGATCCCGAAGAAAGACGGGATTGCCCGATTTTGCACGATAGTTTCAAACCCACCTCTGTATATTCCCGGAGCACATGAACACCTAATATATCTAATGTTGTGCAAACAGTTTTAATATGTTAAATACTTGCGTCTAATGTCCGAATTAAAACTGTGTTTTTTTATGTTTGGGATTACAATTTAGTATAAAACAAAATAATACACAAAGGAAATTAGCGATAAAGGTCTGTGAATCATAGTCATACGTTAGTAAAGAACGGAAGTATGGTATTACTTACAAAGGTCCTGTCTACACTGGTCAGATGCTGCAACAGCAGCCATACCGATACACACCAGTATTACCTGAAAGTAGGTGTGGCGTTATATGTCTAACAAGCAATCTATATAATATGCATATTGTATTCATACTGTACTGATACATACTACGTTTGGAGACGGATACAAATAAATACACCAACAGTCATCGTTGATCTTGGGAATTTGTATTTACTAATACGCTTTACAAGGTAATTCTATGTTCAATACATTTGTTTTCTTTTACTGCTACATTCATTATGACAAGCAGATCTACTTAAAAGTGACCTATTAACCTGCTTAAATATACGACTTTAAAATATAATGCATTTTATAATTTGAAAAGTAAGTTAAAAGGGAGTACATCAGAATTTGTATAGTTTTCAGAATTGTTCAAATACATTATTTCTGCATTAAATTGATAGAAATAAACTAAATGAGCAATAAACCATTAAAAGAAAATACACTGAACATATAAAATAAAAGATCCGAAGGGTGTATTTCCTAACTGGTTACGCGCCATGCTCAGCTACTTTAAACTTGTAAAAGTGGTGCGTATCGTAATTCCCGCAAGTCATTTCAACGTGAGCGTCTCCTAAATGATCCGAGTGACAGCTGATTATAACTTAGGGATGTGTAACATCTTCTGGGGTATATGTGTCTTAATTTATTATTTTTTTCTAGAGCTTGTAGTCGAGCTGAAGACGTCACTATTCGTGAGCTATATATGTATTTGAACCAGTTCACATTTCAAACTGGTCATTTCATAGTTTTGTGTTGTTGTTTTAAAACTAATTAAGCATCTAAACCTGATTAACCTCCTTTAAAACAGGGTCAAATGTACATCGTGGTGACCTCCATATTTAATTGTGACGACACTTGTTGGATGCAAGATCTATGGAATTTCCTACGTGACGAGGCTGTTAAACGGAACACTTTCAAATGAAAATACTTGTTTAATGTGTTTTTCAAAATACGGCCAGCGCTCTTAAATTTATTTAAGTATTACATTTAAAACCTAATGTATTTACCCAACCCACATCTGTTTTAAAACTGTATACGTTTGCTTCTTTAACATCAAATGTATTTTCTATCCAGAACTTGAGAACTCTAATTCAATGTCAAATTAATTGTCCTTCAATGAAACTTGGAGAATAGTTCATGGCGGGTATTCCTTTATTTACACTTTAATTCCAGGTCAAATTAATGGCCCTACAATGAAACTTGGTATCTGTTATCTGAATCCATTCATTAAATGCAGTGTTGTTTCGCTAACTTGTTTTCCGCTTTACAGATATTACCTTTTCATTCTATTTTGTTATCGCACAACCCTTGCGACATATATTCTAGTTATCATTAACATGTATATCTACTTGCTGATTAGTTTCCATTTATTTTGTGAAAGTCACGAAACAAAACGCAACCATTAATCAGCTATCCAAGTTGTAAATTGGCAATCATTTCCAATATTTGTACAAAGAAAAGAAGAGAAAGAAAACAGCACATAGTATTAATATAGAATTGTATTAGGCAGAGTTATGAAAATACAGCCCCGTAGGCAACCTGCCGAATAACAGCAACATTTGTGTCCGACCCGCAAAGAACATACAGGCCCGGAAGCAACCTGCCGAAAAGGTGCAACTTTTGTGTGCCACCCTTGACGAACATACAGCACTTTAGGCAACCGGATGAAAAAGAATAACATTTCTGCGATATTTCTGTGAACACTCCAAGAACATAAAACCCTGTAAGCAAACTGCCGAGCAAGAGCAATATTTCTGTGCTACCTTCCAAGAACATACAGCCCCGTAGGTAACGAACAAGAGCAACAATTGTGTACCACCTCAAATGATTTAGCCCCGTAAACAATCTGCCGAACAAAAGATAATCCCAGCGTTTGAATCTATGCATACACTTTGTGAGGAACTATCAATGAACATTTCCCAGCGTTTGAATCTATGCATACACTTTGTGAGGAACTATCAATGAAATCAGCTGTACCCTTGACATGTTTAGTAAATCACCAATACCTTTCTTACATGTCTTATGATACCACATATGCTAGCGATTGTTCTATAACTTTTAAATTTAAATGCTGCATTAGCTAGACTTGATGTACCCTTGACATGTTTAGTAAATCAACAAAACCTTTCTTACATGGGTTAGGATATAAATACATTGCATGAAATTCAGACAAACACATTGCATGTAATTCAGACAAACACATAACTTACTATTTATAAAATTTCGTAATTTCTTGTGTGCGTTTTAAATTAACTGAAAAGATTATTTTTAATTTTTAATTGTAACTTTAACTAGCACGGTTAGTCAATTATGTTACAATAGCAGGGAGCATTGTCTCGTCTGGCTTAGTAAATAGCAGGGAGCATTGTCTCGTCTGTCTTAGTAAATAGCAGGGAGCATTGTCTCGTCTGTCTTAGTAAATAGCAGGGAGCATTATGGAGCATTGTCTCGTCTGTCTTAGTAAATAGCAGGGAGCATTGTCTCGTCTGTCTGAGTAAATAGCAGGGTGCAGTGTCTCGTCTGTCTTAGTAAATAGCAGGGTGCATTGTCAAGTCTGGCTTAGAAAATAGCAGGGTGAATTGTCTCGTCTGTCTTAGTAAATAGCAGGGTGCATTGTCAAGTCTGGCTTAGTAAATAGCAGGGAGCATTGTCTCGTCTGTCTTAGTAAATAGCAGGATGCATTGTCTCGTCTGTCTTAGTAAATAGCGGGGTGTATTGTCTCGTCTGGCTTAGTAAATAGCAGGGAACATTGTCTTGTCTGTCTTAGTAAATAGAAGGGTGCATTGTCTCGTCTGTCTTAGTAAATAGCAGGATGCATTGTCTCGTCTGGCTTAGTTAATAGCAGGGAACATTGTCTCGTCTGTCTTAGTAAATAGCAGGGTGCATTGTCTCGTCTGTCTTGGTAAAAAGCTGGGTGCATTGTCAAGTCTGGCTTAGTAAATATCAGGGAGCATTGTCTCGCCTGGTTTAGTAAATAGCAGGGAACATTGTTTCGTCTGTCTTAGTAAATAGCAGGGAACATTGTCTCGTCTGTCTTAGTAATTAGCAGGGTGCATTGTCAAGTCTGGCTTAGTAAATATCAGGGAGCATTGTCTCGCCTGGTTTAATAAATAGCAGGGAACATTGTCAAGTCTGGCTTAGTAAATAGCAGGGAACATTGTCTCGTCTGTCTTAGTAAATAGCAAGGAGCATGGTCTCGTCTGGCTTAGTAAATAGCAGGGTGCATTGTCTCGTCTGTCTTAGTAAATAGCAGGGTGCATTGTCAAGTCTGGCTTAGAAAATAGCAGGGTGAATTGTCTCGTCTGTCTTAGTAAATAGCAGGGTGCATTGTCAAGTCTGGCTTAGTAAATAGCAGGGAGCATTGTCTCGTCTGTCTTAGTAAATAGCAGGGTGCATTGTCTCATCTGTCTTAGTAAATAGCAGGGTGCATTGTCTCGTCTGGCTTAGTAAATAGCAGGGAACATTGTTTTTTTTCTGTCTTAGTAAATAGAAGGGTGCATTGTCTCGTCTGTCTTAGTAAATAGCAGGATGCATTGTCTCGTCTGGCTTAGTTAATAGCAGGGAACATTGTCTCTTCTGTCTTAGTAAATAGCAGGGAGCATTGTCTCGTCTGTCTTAGAAAATATCAGGGTGCATTGTCAAGTCTGGCTTAGTAAATATCAGGGAGCATTGTCTCGTCTGGTTTAGTAAATATCAAGGAGCATTGTCTCGTCTGGTTTAGTAAATAGCAGGGTGCATTGTCAAGTCTGGCCTAGTAAATAGCAGGGAACATTGTCTCGTCTGTCTTAGTAAATAGCAAGGAGCATGGTCTCGTCTGGCTTAGTAAATATCAGGGAGCATTGTCTCGTCTGTCTTAGTTAATAGCAGGGAGCATTGTCTCGTCTGTCTTAGTAAATAGCAGGGAGCATTGTCTCTTCTGTCTTAGTAAATAGCAGGGAGCATTGTCTCGTCTGTCTTAGAAAATATCAGGGTGCATTGTCAAGTCTGGCTTAGTAAATATCAGGGAGCATTGTCTCGTCTGGTTTAGTAAATATCAAGGAGCATGTTCTCGTCTGCCTTAGTAAATATCAGGGAGAATTGTCTCGTCTGGCTTAGTAAATATCGGGTGGTATAGTCTCGTCTGGTTTAGTAAATATCAGGGAGTATTGTCTCGTCTAGCTTAGTGAATATCAGGTAGCAAAGTCTCGTCTGGTTTAGTAAATATCACGTTGAATTAGAAAATATCAGGGTGCATTGTCAAGTCTGGCTTAGTAAATATCAGGGAGCATTGTCTCGTCTGGTTTAGTAAATATCAAGGAGCATTGTCTCGTCTGGTTTAGTAAATAGCAGGCTGCATTGTCAAGTCTGGCCTAGTAAATAGCAGGGAACATTGTCTCGTCTGTCTTAGTAAATAGCAAGGAGCATGGTCTCGTCTGGCCTAGTAAATAGCAGGGAACATTGTCTCGTCTGTCTTAGTAAATAGCAAGGAGCATGGTCTCGTCTGTCTTAGTTAATAGCAGGGAGCATTGTCTCGTCTGTCTTAGTAAATAGCAGGGAGCATTGTCTCTTCTGTCTTAGTAAATAGCAGGGAGCATTGTCTCGTCTGTCTTAGAAAATATCAGGGTGCATTGTCAAGTCTGGCTTAGTAAATATCAAGGAGCATTGTCTCGTCTGGTTTAGTAAATATCAAGGAGCATGGTCTCGTCTGCCTTAGTAAATATCAGGGAGAATTATCTCGTCTGGCTTAGTAAATATCGGGTGGCATAGTCTCGTCTGGTTTAGTAAATATCAGGGAGTATTGTCTCGTCTAGCTTAGTGAATATCAGGTAGCAAAGTCTCGTCTGGTTTAGTAAATATCACGTTGAATTGTGTCTCGTCTGGCTTAGTAAATATCGGGTGGCATAATCTTGTCTGACTTAGTTAATATCAGGGAGCACAGTCTCGTCTGGCTTAGTAAATATCAGGGTGCATTGTCTCGTCTGGCTTAGCAAATATCAGGGAGAATTGTCTCATCTGGCTTAGTAAATAGCGGGTGGCATAGTCTCGTCTGGTTTAGTAAATATCAGGGAGCAGTGTCTCGTCTGGCTTAGTAAATATCAGGGAGCATAGTCTCGTCTGGCTTAGTAAATATCAGGTAACATTGTCTCGTCTGGCTTAGTAAATATCAAGGATCATTGTCTCGTCTGGCTTAGTAAATATCAGGGAGCAAAGTCTCGTCTGGCTTAGTAAATATCAGGGAGAATTGTCTCGTCTGGTTTAGTAAATAGCAGGGAGCACAGTAACCTTCAACAAATTGACTCTGTGTCAACGTGGCGTCATGAAGATAATAATTACGACGTTGCGATTGAGAATGCATTATTTGGATTAACGGAAGATATATACATACACAGCTATTTCATAGTTAAAAGCAGAATGTAACCAAATTTAAAGAAATTGTATGAACATTTAAAAGTAAGTTACCTTATCCATTTCAATAAAGCGAATAATACTTTGTATAATGCGCCATCTTGGTCTACTTATTATCAATACCTTACCGCGATAACGCATGCCAACTAATGTAATATATATGTACCGTTACATACTGCTCTGCATTGCTGTTATAATAGTGTGAATAGTCCTTTCAAGTCTTGGGTAGATAAAAATCAACACCATACTGTGACGAGAGATGTCTGATACGCATAAATGAGATATAGGGTCCTATAGAAACCACAGCGTCCGAGCGCAAAGCCATCGTAGGTCCGCACTGTACTGCAAACAAGGACTTGAAAATACAATGAAAGAGACAAAAAACAACAGAAAGGGTGGTGAAGACAGGGTTACCGATGTCATGTTAAATTAAGTGTAGTTTTACAAAGAGGAGTACTTAAGTTAAGCTCCGGCAGGATTTTTAAGTATAAAATTACAAAGGTCAATAACTATATTTTGAATGAAGATACAGTTATTGTATTTATACGCTGCAGTGTTGGTCAATGCCTTTTATCAGTGTGTGAAGTTTCATCCAAGTCCCATCAAATTATGGTCCGGACAAGAATTATAAGTATAAACATACAGAAGGCAATAACTCTTATTAGATTGAGAATAAAGTAATGGTTCTTAAAAGCAATTGCCCCTATCATTGTTTCTGTTTCAATTCAGACATATTATTAGTTTTGAAGGTACGTTCCGGACAAGATTTATAAGTATAAAACTTCAAATAGGTTAGAGACCTTTTTGAGAAATAGGTATATCTCGGCGTACAAAGATTTTGTCACCTAAAACACCTTATTAGGGAATACTTATGTGTTATGCAGTCAGTAATAAACGTATTATCTCAAAGGGACTGGAGGCGATATGGAAAAAGAATAGTCCTCGGTCCAAATAGGAATAAAAACCATAATATTGTGCTTCCGTTTCAGTTGCAATGTACATATACACTAAACTATACTGAACAAAAAAGAAACTTCCGCATTTTAAACTGTGATTTGCATAGGGTTGACTTTGTTACACTTGTACACCAGTCTAGATACAATTTCATCATTTTATACTTATCACTCAATCATTCTGAGCAATATTAATAATCATCAAAAACCAGAGTTAGTGTGTTGCTGCTAAAACATGTTTTATTCCTATTGCGTAATCACTATATTTGTATTGTAAACGGAGGTAATCTGGAAATATTCATTCTTGAAATAAATACTGATAAAGGTGATCCTTTGAGAGCAACAAACACAATTCAGAGAATAAAGCAGCAGACTCGGTTTTATTGAGTCTGTTCATGAAAAGTAATAAAAGAAGCAACACTTCTCACGCCCCCTAGCACCGGCTTAAGCGGTATTCTACTTTAAAGCCACCTATATTGGGCTCGTAGGTCCCAAAGGACCAGTAAAAAATAACACTACTGATTCGTAGCACGGGGAGAAAGCTGTATGGCGCAAAAGTGAGTGAACAGGTCAGCTTACTTTCTCCGTCTTTTTGGTGCTGGGGTTATCTGCTGTTTATTTAAATAGAACAAAACTGTGTTTAATCAAAGTTTAAACCACAAGACCCGGAAATGCTGTTTAAACCAAAACAAGTGGAATAAATGTGCGTACAAGTTTGATTCAATGAAAATGGTTTTCATGACAGTGCTGGCCTTTTAACAAAGATATTAACATATAAGACCAAACAAAATATATTTTCATTGTGTATAGGTAAAGTTGCGGAAGTTTCTTTTTTTGTTGAGTATAGTCTCCATGTTTCATACGGTTTTAAAATTAATAATTGTTAATGAAATAGTTCATAGTCTGGACAACTAGACGACTCGGCAAGGGTTTGATGTGTAATCATTACTATTATTTCATACGTTGCTATAAGGCTCTTATAAAGTCTTGTTTTGTGATCTACGTACACCTTATTTGAATTATATGCTAGCCATATAACAAAATGTTACTAATATTTATGATTCAGCAACAGAAACCAAGCTGCCGTCGTCGAGATTTCCAGACATATTTTCATAAACCACGATTAAACCAAAGGTATCACGCGGTTTAATTTATTTCATATGAAACTGAAGCATACCATGAGGGTTTTCATTTGTATTTTGATTGACACTAATTACTCACCTAGATTGCCTCCAGTCGCTTAAAAAAACCATCTGAAACCTGATACAACTATATTTACAAAACTGCATTATTTAACACAATATTTCGTGATGGAATATGTAGGAAGTTACTTCAAATAGTTATCGAGCTCAGTTTTCTTCAAATATCAATTAAAGACCTTGGTAGATCAAGCCATAATTATTTATCATAATGACATGAGATTCACGATAAGGCGGCTATGCAATTATATCTATTGTATTTGTACTGTGTTGTGTGTTGCGGGTGTGTGGCGGGTGTGGGGTGGAGCTGGGGTGTGAGAAGTATGAGGGTGGGTGAGGGGGTGAGAGAGAATTGACTTTCTATGAGGACAAGTGTAACGCTTCATATTTTTAACTGAAAAAAATATAGTAAGAAAACGGCGCTATAAAAGTTTCTTATTAATTTCCTTCAAATTAAACAAATATAACACAAACAAATAATAAAATAAATTATGGTACAGAACATATGTGTTCCATTTAATCGTTCAGCAAACGGTGAGGTTTTCTAATACTACTTTTGATGCTTAAGTAAGGGAGTGGCGGCGAAATGACAGCATAATGGGTGTCGGTCTAAATACGAATACATATTCAATGTACAAAAGCAATCAACTAGAATTTAAAAATAATCGATTGAATTATGGTTAATGTAATAGTTTGTAGGAAAAAACTCGATTACTAGTTTTGGTGCATAAATCATTAATATTAATTGATATGATGATTTACGGCTATAACATATTCTTGTTTTGTAATCTAAATACTAAGCAATTGGAAGCAACAAACAGAAATACGGGAGAAAAGTAGCAGACACGGTTTTACTGAGTCTGTTCATGAGAGGTAATATAAGGTGAAAACGTCCCACGCCGCATTGCACAGGCACATTATAAAACCGAGTCTGATACTTTTCTCTCTTGTTTGTGTTTATTGCTTCCAAGGTATTACCTATTCAGTATTTTATAGACAATCTCACTAGCGTTTTTTTAGTACTGTGTGGCACTCGTAAAGTCGCCCCGACTACAAATCAGTAGTATTTACTGGTCCTTTGGGATCATCAGGCCCATTCTTTGTTGCCTTAAAGTAGAATATCGCTTAAGCCGGTGCTAGGGGGCGTGAGAGGTGTTGCATCTTATAATTACCTCTCATGAACAGACTCAATACAACCGAGTCTGCTACTTTTCTCTCTTGTTTGTGTTTGTTGCTTCCAAGGGATCACCATTTCAGTATTTATTGACATTAGAAGTAGCATTTGTTTAGTGCTTGCTTTGTGGCGGCCGCAAAAAGTCGCCCCGACTACAAATCAGTAGTGTTATTATTTACTGGTCCTTTGGGATCATCAGGCCCATTCTGTGTTGTTTTAAGTAGAATATCGCTTAAGCCGGTGCTAGGAAGCATAGGAGGTGTTGCATATTATAATTACCTCTCATGAACTGACTCAATAAAAGCGAGTCTGCTACTTTTCTCTCTTGTTTGTGTTTGTTTTGTCCAACGGATCATCTTTTCATTATTTATTGATGATCCCAAAGGACCAGTAAGTAATAAACTACTGATTTGTAGTACACTTTAAATTACTAATATACAACTACTGATTTGTAGTACATTTTAAATTACTAATATACAACTACTGTTTTGTAGTACACTTTAAATTACTAATATACAACTTCTGTTTTGTAGTACACTTTAAATTACTAATATACAACTACTTTTTTGTAGTACACATTAAATTACTAATATACAACTACTGTTTTGTAGTACACTTTAAATTACTAATATACAACTACTGTTTTGTAGTACACTTTAAATTACTAATATACAACTACTGTTTTGTAGTTCACTTTAAATCTTAAAAAGAATACACGTTATGAAATGGGTTCAGATAAAGTTACTGTTATAAACGGTTTAACAAAAACGTAAATAATTATTTACCACATATTTTCAAAGAAACTAGTGCAATAAAAGAGCAGATTAATTCATCTGAAGTATGCGTTAATCGAACAGAAATTAGCTCAGCAAATATCCTCCTCTAAATTACTGATATACAACTACTGGTTTGTAGTACACTTTAAATTACTAATATACAACTACTGATTTGTAGTACACTTTAAATTACTGATATACAACTACTGATTTGTAGTACACTTTAAATTACTGATATACAACTACTGATTTGTAGTACACTTTAAATTACTGATATACAACTACTGAGTCGTCGTGTTTTCCAGTCCAAACTGTTTAAGTTAATAAATAACAATTCAACCGAACTTAATATGCGGCTTATTTACTTCATGTGCACTTTTCATATGAAACTGAAGCACATTTTGAGGTTTTTCCTCTTGTTTTTGTATAGGCACCAATTACATGCAAAAATCATGTTTTATTACTCGTATATCAAACAATCAAATGTTCTCCATTAATTTTATGAACTTTGTTCGTTAACCAACAGTCCAAACCAATAGTAGCTTCATACATGTTTTGATTTAAAAGTTTATTAATGTGTTTGTTTGGTTGGTTGCATAGTGTTTTACGTCATGTTTGGCACATGTTTAACAATATATGACGGTCGACGTTTGTGGTAGAGGAACACCACCACCTTTTTCCTGGGTAGAACCAGTACTGTCCAGAACAAAACAGAATAGGTACTGTATAATTCCCTCATCCGTATGGATTGATACTTTCTCACTTGAAAAGTCGAGCTACCATTGGGATTCGAACCCGAAGCGGTGAAAGGTGAGAACGTTTTAGACGCAGTGTCTACTATAAAGATCACGGAGGCTATTTATTAATTTGTTAAATAAACACATTATAAGTTTGACTGACCTGTATCCTTGAATCCATTTTTCCTGTGGTTGTTTTTGAGAATACACGTTATGATATGGGTTCAGTTAAAGTTACTGTTATAAACGGTTTAACAAAAACGTAAATACTTATTTACCACATATTTTCAAAGAAACTAGTGCAATAAAAGAGCAGATTAATTCATCTGAAGTATGCTTTAACCGAACAGAAATTAGCTCAGCAAATGCTCTTCGTGTGTCATCCAAATTCGCCCTCTAATATATCGTAATAATCACTTCCGCTTTCAAACAAATTTAAAACATGATTATACTTTTTTTTAAAAGCCCCACATTGTAACATGATATGCATGCATACATATTGGCTATTAATGTGTTGCTAATTTTGATATGAATAGAATGGATTTAGTCAAAAGAAGATATGATATTTACTTTACAGACGTTTTGAATAAAATTGGATTGAGGTAGGAATGCACGGATTCAGTATTTGTATCAGCGGGTTGGGTGCGGAATAGGTCGGAGGTATAGGTTTTACAAATGAATCATTTGAAAAAAGGAAATCTGAGCTGATTTGTATTAAACAGTTTTTTTAAATATCAAAGTGACCCTGGCCCATGTCCCTACCACTGCTAGACCATCTTTTTTCAAGGCATGGATGTTAATAAAATGAGAAAAATGGTCCTATAAAAATCACAGCAGCCAAACGCAATGGCAGCGTAGGTCCGCATTGCATCCAAAACAAAGAGCAAATTAAATGTACAATGAAAAGGACAATAGCAAATACAACGGGTGTGTTGAAGACAGGGTTATCGACTTGGAACGCGATTAAGGCATACTAGTTAGCTTAAAGCTACAGACGCTATACTTAAACTGATACTAACTCATGAATTTGAATGTCACGGTTGAAGTAGTTTCAATTCGACGAACGGCCAAAAAGTCGATATATAAAAATAAGTATAAAAGTCAAAAAGGAAATGCAGCTTTCACAGAACACAGTAAGCCCATAGTAAGCCCAAAAACACGCAAAAAGACAAATACATGGCAATGCTAATAAGGAATAAAGGCATATGACGTCCCAAAAAAACTAAAAGTGTTGCCAATAGGGCCTTGGAACGGTCAGTGGCAAAACAGGCCGCTGGGGATTTAAACCAGGTTCTAGGGTGCACCAAACCTCACACTTACCCTTCTGTCATCCCAATATAACGGGACAATGTAAATAAGGAAAACTATTCTCTAACCAACAAGGCAGCATTAATAGGCAATGTAAGTAAAACACAAAGATGCTCGTGTATATATAAATACAACAAAACAATAGCCTAGAAATCCACAAAGAAGGTACTCAGTGACTTGGCAGAAGCCAGAGCAACCACAGAATAAACTATTGAGGGCACGATAAGACAAAATTGCAGACAAACCGTCCTTTTGGGCTTTAAGCAGACGTCATCATAGGGTCCACAGCCTGTCCGGTCATCGCACAATTAAAGAGGAAAGCATAGTGGCCAACTGTAAATGGTTCTACCACCAAGCATGCAGCGCGTTGCAAAATGATCATCACCTATTTTGATAAACCTTTTAACAAGTTTAACAAAGATAGTATGAAAGTGATCATGACCAAGGATCTTACGAAGCTTGTAAATAATAGAAGTCATAAGCCAGAAATCGATGCGTAAAAGATCACATTAACCCTTCGTACAGGTAACATCGATAATATAAAGTTTCATGAAAATCTATCCAACAGTTTCAGAGGAGTAGTCGCTACAAAACAAGACTGACAGACTGACGGACGGCGGAAGAATGACGGTATAATAAATCTTCACGAACCATGTTGTTTTTATCATTCTGACTTGATGCTGCTGACAGCATGCCGTTTAACTGATTGATGGCATGTATCAGCCAAAACAAAAACAGGAAGAAATGAATATCTGTTATAGCTCACTGCAGTATGTTTTTGTCTAAATGTTATTGAATAGCAGTATCTGGAACTCTCTCTATCTGTTGTTATTTTGTAGACTGAAAGATTTACATGGGTGCTATTTTTAGATATTCAAAATGGCCACCATGGTAAAAATGGTAGCAAATTAAAGCAATGCGCTTGTCTCGGTTATTTGTCGTTTTATTTTTATGAATATCTTATATCTCAACATGTAGATGATGTCGATCAAAATACAACTTGATTATGTTTTTACATCACTTCGACACAATAAATAGACACACATAATCGTCATCTCTATGTTTTAGCCTACCAAATATGTGTCCTCAACAACACATATCTGTCCATATCGTTGATTTCTGGCCATTGCTATTAAACATGCGTAGATTGAAGTATTGTGTAGATTAGCCATACAGTGTTTGATCACTGCTGCGGTAGCAGTGTTCTTAAAGAAGAGAGGAAATCGTTTGCTCACACATATTTGGGATTATTTTGTCTGACACTGTAGGAAATCATTGCCTACATTGTCACGTGTGTCAAGTACAGCTCTGAAAACACTAAAGTATGTAACATCCGACATTTGCTCTTAGCTCAGACCCTTGCTTTTATTTAGGACTTTATGGAACAAATACCTGTTTGATATTGAGTTCAACAGCAGGTACACTCGTATAACATTCATGTAAAACATATATGTATTTATTACTCTTATCTATGGATAATCGTGTTCTTTCTATTGACTTATATATCTTTATGTGAGGAAGTTATCCATCTGGCTTGCGTAGTTCTGCCCAGGTGCCCGCCCGTGCACGAAACTTGCCCGAAGGGGCACCGTTGGTCTTCCTCCACCAATGAAAGCTGGAATGTCGGCATATGACCTTAGCATTTGGTACGACTATGAAATCCAGTTCAGTTCAATTACTTTGGCTAACTCATGTCGGATGTGTTTGGGGACTGCCAGGTGGATGCCAGTACCATGAAATGAGCCTTAATTTGAGCCTCTCAAAAGGTTATTTTCGACGTTGTCCAAATCTCCATCAGTAAAATTCACCTTTCCGTAGCTGTAGACATAAACAATGTGTTGTTTTTACATATTCACAGCGTTTGCCAGTGGCCTTTCAAGTGTACGTTTTGTTCGAGACACTGATACCAAGTTTACTCAGTTGCTGGATCAGTTTTTTTTTATTTTGTATGTGTACTTTGGGACCTTTTTTATATAGCAGAAGGAAACTCACAGAATGATAGTGAGACCCACACTCATAATTCTCACATACCTATCACCTCTCCTCATAGTCCTCACACCCCTATCACACCACTCATAATCCCCACCCATCTATCACCTCACTCATAATCTCCACCCAAATATTGCCCCCACTCATAATCCCAACCCATTTATCACCTCTACTCATAATATCCACCCACGTATCACCCCACTCATCTATCACCTCACTCATAATCTCCACCCACCTATTACCCCACTCATAATCCCCACCCACCTATCACCCCCGCTCATAATCCCCACCCAGTTATCACCTCACTCATAATCTCCACCCGCCTATTACCCCCACGCATAACCCGCACCCACTGATCAACCCCACTCAAAATCCCCACCCACATATTACCTCCACTCATAATCCTCACCCACCTATCATCCCCACTCATAATATCCACCCGCGTATCACGTCACTCATAATCTCCACACACCTATTACCCCCATTCATAATCTCCACCCACCTATCACAACAACTCTTTATATACACCCACGAATCACCCCACTCATCTATCATGTCACTCATAATCTCCACCCACCTATTACCCCACTCATAATCCCCACCCACCTATCACCACAACTCATAATATACACACATGTATCATCCAACTCATTTATCACGTTACTTATAATCTCCGCCCATCTATTACCCCGCAATAATAATTCCCACCCACCTATCATCCCCACTAATAATTCCCAACCCATCTATCATCCCCACTCATAATCTCCACCCACCTATCATCCCCACCCATAATCCCCACACACCTATCATCCCCAATCATGATATACACACACGTATCACCCCTCTCATCTATCACGTCACTCATAATCTCCAGCCACCTATTACCCCCACTCATAATCCCCGCCCATCTATCACCACAACTCATAATATCCACCCACGTATCACCCCACTCATCTATCACCTCACTAACAATCTCCACCCACCTGTCACTCCCCACCCATCTATCACCCCACTAATACGCAATCTCTACCCTCGTATCACCCCACTCATAATCTCCAACAACCAGACACCTATGACCCAAAACATAATCCCCACTCACTTATAATCCCCACCCACCTATTTCCCCACTCATAATCCCCACCCACCTATCACCTCACTCATAATCCCCATCAACATATCACCCAAATCTAAGAGGTTTCGTTTTAAATATATATAAGCTTGCTTGTAAATAGAAATGTATAACAAGAAGAGGACCTACATATAACGTGGATTACAGTACTACAAAACGAGGACCTACATATAACGTGAATTACAATACTATAAGACGCGGACATACTTATAACGTGGATTACCGTACATAAATGTATATCAAGAAGAGGACCTACATATAACGTGAATTACATTACATAAATGTATGACAAGAAGAGGACATACATATAACGTGCAGTACAGTACTTCAAGACGAGGACATACATATTTACTGGATTATAGAACTACAAGAAGAGGACCTACATATCACGTGCATTACAGTACTACAATACGAGGACATATATATATAACGTGGATTACAGTACTACTAGACGAGGACCTACATATCACGTGCATTACAGTACTACAATACGAGGACATATACATATACGTGGATTTCAGTACTACAAGATGAGGATGAGGACCTACATATAATGTGGAGTACAGTACTACTAGACGAGGACCTACATATAACGTGGATTATAGTACTACAAGACGAGGACCTGCAAACAACGTTGATTACAGTACTGCAAGACGAGGATATATATATATAATGTGGATAACAGCACTACAAGACGAGGACGTACATATAACGTGGATTACAGCACTACAAGACGAGGACCTACATATAACGTGGATTACAGTACTACAAGACGAGGACCTACATATAACGGGGATTACAGTACTAAAAAACGAGGACCTACATATAACGTGAATTACAGTACTACAAAACGAGGACCTACATATAACGTGAATTACAGTATATAAATGTATGACAAAACGAGGACCTACATATAAGATTAATTACAGTACTACAAGACGAGGACCTACATATAACGTGGATAACAGTACTACTGGAATAATAACAGCACAAATAGCTTGCGTGTCCAATCAATAAAATAACCCCTACGTTATGAATGTTTTCTCACATTGTTTTGTAATTTATATTATTATGGATCACGAAATTATTTCTATGAAGTATGATGGAATAGTGATACATAATCAAAACTATGTATAGCGTATTGAAATTCACCGATACTTTATATGTTTAAAGCTGTTGACGTATTTTGTTAATAGATAACGACAATAGCTTCTGCTCGTCTGTAACTGTCGAAATATGTTGTACAAGAGGACAACTTTTGAATTATATATCAAACATGTTAATCTATAGTTAAAATAAATATGCATATGAATAACATAATTATTTATATTTACCGGATCTTAATATAAACAGTTTCACAGGAAAGAAATATTGCAGATATTTTATGAAAGAAGTTGTTTTTTTGAAAGACGTTTCTTCTGT
Organism: Cyrtodaria siliqua; assembly: GCA_037043455.1. Classification (NCBI taxonomy): domain Eukaryota; kingdom Metazoa; phylum Mollusca; class Bivalvia; order Adapedonta; family Hiatellidae; genus Cyrtodaria; species Cyrtodaria siliqua. The sequence continues at coordinate 78,394 of JAWPHD010002953.1, forward strand.
TGAATTTCACAGAAATACAAGAAAGTCTGTGAATTTATTAAGTGTTAATTGTCCTCAGGGTAGGAACATAGAGAGACAGTAAATACAGACGAAAGAAAAAGAAGAAGAAAAGGATCTACAGACGAAAAAAATGATAAAACAAAATGGATCTACAGACGAACACAAATTTTATTGAGATTGTAAGTTTTGGATTTATCCTGATTTTATCTTTTTCACAATATTATGTTACACACCTTTCGCACTACTACTCACATCTTCTTACTTTTAATCATTGTATCTGGTCTACTAACTTACACAGGTGCTTGATAATACCTGTGAGGGTGTGATGATTAGAAAGATAGACAGATGGACGGACGAACGGACGGACGTATGGATAGATGGATGATTGGTATCATCATTATCACATTCACACCGCCATACTGCTTATTGTTCTACAACTACTTCTAATACTGCTACTTCGAATATTACTACTTCTAATACTGCTACTTCTAATAGTACTACTATTAATACCACTACTTCTTCTAATGCGCTAGGGTTACTGTTATAACAGAACCCAAATACTCGTTATTTTACCGGGTTTATAATATGTTTAAATCGTTTATTTGCTAATTTCTACGAGGTACTAGGTTTATAAACACGATATACGTATTTCATCTTTTATGACTTTTATCAAACACAACGCTAATAAATAATATTCATTATTTGTATCGTCCTATGATAATATTTATATACACATTATAAACTAAAACAAAAAGAAGTATTGCATGCAATACAATGTCCCCTACCGGTCATTGTGTGATACTGTTGGTTTTTTTGGAGGATAGTTAATTTTCTCCTTGAATAAAGTGACACATGAACATGTAAATGCATAATGTAACGTAACAGCAATGTAATGCGTTACTGCATTAGGTAATGTGTTAAATTTAAAAGCGTATAATGCCCTATTATCTGTTTGAAAGATACCTACCCATAAAGCTTCATTCCAATATCTCATTCCTAACTAAAGTTACAGCAGAAACCATTTTTCTATTTTTAGTAGCAGTGACATTGACCTTGACCCCAGTGACCTCAAATGCAATCCCAATCCTCGTTTTCATATAAGCTACCTATCCACGAAGTTTCATTCCAATATCTCATTCCTAGCTGAAATTATTGATCGAAAACCGTGTTTCTATTTCAGTAACAGTGACCTTGTCCTTGACTCCAGTGATCACAAATGCAATTGCAAGTTTCCTTGTCATATAGGCTACCTACCCATGAAGTTTCATTCCAATATCTCATTCCTAACTGAAGTTACTTAGTGGAATATCTTTTATATTTTTAGTAACAGTTACCTTGACCCCAGTGACCCCAAAATGCAATCCCAAGCTTACCTTTCATACAAGCTACCCATCAATGAAGTATCATTCCAATATCGCAATCCTAACTGAAGTTATTGAGCAGAAACCGTTTCCATTTTTGTAATAGTGACCTTAACCTCAGTGACCCCAAATGCAATCCCAAGCTTCCTTTTCATATACGCTACCTACCCATAAAGTTTCATTCCAATATCTCATTCCTTACTGAAGTTATTGAGCAGAAACCGTTATTTCAGAAACAATGACCTTGCCCCTAGTGACCCCGAAATGCAATCCCAAGCTTCTTTTTCATATAAATTACCTACCCATAAAGTTTCATTCCAATATATCATTCCTGACTGAAATTACTGAGTGGAAATTTGTTTTCTATTTTTAGTAACAGTGACCTTGACCCCAGTGACCCCAAAATGCAATCCCAAGCTTCCTCTTCATACAAGCTACCCATAAAGTTTCATTCGAATATCTCACTCTGAACTAAAGTTAATGAGCGGAAATCGTTTCTCTAATTTTAGTAACAGTTACCTTGACCTTAAGCTCTTGGACCCCAAATGCAATCCCAAGCTTCCTTTTCATATAAGCTACCTACCCATAAAGTTTCATTGTAATATCTCATTCCCAAATGAAGCTATTGCGCGGAAACCTTTTTCTATTTTAGTAACAATGACCTTGATTTTGACCTCTATGACCCCAAATGCAATCCGAAGCTTCCGTTTTATATAAGCTACCTACCCATAAAGTTTCATTGCAATATCTCATTCCAAACTGAAGTTATTAAGCGGAAACCATTTTTCTTTGTTTAGTAACAGTGACCGTGACCTTGACCCCTGTGACTCCAAATGAAATCCCAAGCTTCCTTTTCTTATAATCTACCTACCCATAAAGTTGCATTGCAATATCTCATTCCTAACTGAAGTAACTGAGCGAAAATTGTTTTTTCTATTTTTAGTAACAGTGACCTTGACCTTGACTCTGTGACCCCAAATGCAATCCCAAGCTTTCTTTTCATATAAGCTACCTACCCATAAAGTTTCATTGCAATATCTCATTCCTACCTGAAGTTATTGAGCGGAAACGAAGTGTGACAGACTGACTGACTGACTGACTGACTGACAGACTAAAGGACGGACGGACGGAGTGCAATCCTATAGTCCCTCCGGTCTACGACAGGTAGAGGACTAATAACCATTGTTCGAACCACACGTCCATTTCCCATCTCTGAATAATAATTTAGGCCTCAATTCCCTTTAAGACGCTTGGTAAAGCAATGCAGAAAACAAGAAGCTGTACGTTAATTAAGAAATAATAAATCCGTCGTTCGGATGCGAGTAATTAAATCACTCGTGATTTAATTACTACGCATCCGAACTCCTAACTGTATTTTATTCACCGAAAAAATACAGGTACGTATTTATTATTTCAATTCTAACACAACAATAACCCCATTGTTTACGCTATTGTGACACTATATATTATCTCGGACGTCAAGGTAATCAGGCTCCTATGTTTTACAGGCTGTTCCATTGGGCGCACCCGTATGCAAAGTTCTGCGAGGTACAATATGTTCAAATACACTACCAAGTGACGTCATGTAACGTGGCGCTTCCAACGGATGAAATATACGCGGGGAATTAATGGAATAGCTGTATTTTATACAGCTGTCTCTCTTCTTTGTGTATATGAAAGACTGCGGAGGTCGTGTTAGAATTTTATTTTAAATATATGCATGCTAACAAATTTATTAGATAATAATTAGATTTCGTACATGTGTCTACATGATGCATTGTTTATTAGGTAAATACTGAAAAGGTGATCACTTGTAAGCTACAAACATATTTGCGTCTTCTCAAACATATAGCTAAAACTTGATTTTAAACAATTATCTCCTCTTCTTTTCATATTTTATTTCATTTAATTAGTTTTAACCCTGAAAGCGTCTGGCTAGGTTTGTGAAAACTGCACTCTTGTGTTAATTGCTACTTGCTTCTTTTCGCAATACGACTTTAATCCCCTCTATCGATAACATGGGTGCAAATACGACTACAATCCCCTCTATGGATAACGCGGGTGCAAATTAGACTATAATCCTCTCTATCGATAACATGGATGCAAATACGACTATAATCCCCTCTATGGATAACACGGGTGCAAATACGACTTTAATCCCCTCTATCGATAACATGGGTTCAAATACGACTATAGTCCCCTATATCGATAACATCGTGCAAATACGACTTTAATCCCCTCTATCGATAACATGGGTTCAAATACGACTATAACCCCCTCCATCGATAACATGGATGCAAATACGACTATAATCCCCTCTAAATGCAAACATCACACATAAAAATAATTTCATCCATATAATCTTCAAAGTCTCTTCTAGGGCAAAGACTATGTGACTTTTTAAAATATATTTTAGACTGTCCAGAACTTTATACAATTAGAGAGTGCACAGCCACCTATGACTAATCCAATTATATTTGTACATGTAAACCATGATGTTTTAAGAAATTGAGGTATCCTTTGGGTAACCAAGTGTGTATAATCATTACAAGTACATGGTGCGTGAGATGCATGCTTATTAATTGTCATTCAAAGGGTGTTACCTGGTGATATTTAACCCTTTATTTACCGCTATATTTTAGTGTATTCAAGTATGAATTTGATATCTTTATTGAAGAATAATTTTAAGAAGAGGTATATGTGGAAAAAAATGCATTGTTTAGTCATTGATTCATTATTTTAAACCACGAATAGTCTTTGCCCTAGCCAATACATTGAAGATTATATTGCTGTTAAAATGATTTTATTTAAATGTCAGATTTTGTCTAGAGGCTTGCATTAAAATTACCAATTTTCAGATTAAAAATTGTAAACAAACTATTGATATATTTAAAACCATATTTCTCATTAAATATGCTTTTTATTATATAATTTATGAAAATAATTCAGTTTGTGGCCTTGGTAATGATTTAAATGCTATTGAATTAAAAAAATAGTATCCAGTGTCACAGGTGGTCATATCTCTAATTCAACAGTTGTCAAATTGAGGTTTTATAAATGAGTTATATTTCAAAGGGACACACGACAGTCTTGACACTTTACCCTTAACATGTTTTGAAGCAAGCATGTGCCCATTTGACATATGATATGACATTTTTATCATGCTTTGGAATATTTGAATGCTTTAAGATCATTCTAGAAAAACAATGACGTTCCCTTTTTAATGTACAGCATACATGTATCATACGTTTGCATTTGACGTTCAAGCGAGGTTATTTTGTTTTCTCAAATTTGTAGAAACGCTTTACATTAAACGATAGGTGTTCATCTTCTAATGAAACACTTACTTTCAATTGCCCCAAAAAGGTTCATACAATGGCAATTCTAATGATCCCATCTTTATAAACAAGTATGAGCATCGTAATTTTGAGGTATCCGTATCAAGGCGATAATAAGCAAATGTCTTCAGTTATAAAAATAACTGCAATATAAATCAAGGACTTTTGTTTGTAAATTGTGGTTTAATGTGATTGTACTTCTATATGTCCATGTGGGAATGTAAAACATGTGGAACATGTATTTTTTGTTATTTTTGTTTTTCACGATTTCAGGAAACATTAATATGACATCCGATATTTTGGAAGTGATCTAAATTATGAAAAGATCTAGTTCGAAACATCAGATGCAGGCATTTTAATATGTGTCCCTTTATATTCAAATTAAATTTATACTTTACATGGTCCCGCCTTAATTCCATTAAGCGACGGGAACGCTTATATTAGATTATAATCCGATATTTCAACAATAAAATACGTTTAAAAACATTTTTACTGAAACAATGTGATAATCTGCTTAAACTTACCTATTAAATGTTTTAATTTTACAAAATTGAAAGATGTTATGAAGAAATTAAGGTTTTATTTTATACCCAAGGCAAGAAATATAAAAAGATCGGACAGGGAAAGTAGCATTCAAGGAGGACAGTCAACCACAAAACAAAGAAACAAACACGCAAACAGACAAACAGGAAGGCAAAAGTAATAATAAATGCAAACGACATCACAAACAACCCCGTTTTCGCTTCGCAAAGAAGGGGTTGGATGGGCTATGAAAGTTAATATTCGGACCACGTAATGCTAAATTTGGAAAACAATATAACTTAAGATTTTGGTGCAAAACACACCCATTTACAATAAAGACGAAAAAATGCAAACATTTTGACCAAAGATATCTTGTTAAGGTATGTGATATACAACAACCGTAACTCAGTTTTCATCGTTTTGTCTTACAAAATATGAAAGAAATGCTTATTTTGGTATAACTGCTTTATAAAAAACAGTCGCGCAAAATACAAGCAATCTGTGCTATTATCTTTCAATTTCTTACCATTGTAATACAATTTACTTTTTTAATTCAACTGTTTATTTTTGTTGTCTTAAAATGAATCATATGGTCATATTTAATTTGTAAAATATAATAGTATACATTTAGCGGAACAATTTAGTTTTAAGTAAAACTCTATGAAAATAGAAAAAAATAAGTTCAAAATTGGAAAATAGCGTGCAACTAATTCAAAATGTAATTAACACGAACCGCGTAAAATTGGAAATTATTATTAAATACATAAGCTCTAATGAATGTTTCAAATAAGTCAATCACGCATGTGTTATGATAGTCACCTCCGCTGAAAATCTCCTGGATATCTAGTCCGTTTACTTAATGGGGAAAGTTAGATAGAGTAAACAAAGACAAACAAAGACCAATACCCTTGTGAAGACTTGTGTTTAGTTTTGATGCCTGAACATTACGTCAAACAATAAAATCATAAAAGATAAACTAAGTAATTGTAACTAACGGCGTCCCTGACAGCTTTAAAGGGGGTACACCAGGCGTTGATTAATTTCACCTCAGTATGAGTATGACCAATAAAAAGTTATGTAAAGTTATGTAAATGGACAATTCAAAAAGTTAAATGATTCAAATAAATAGATGAAACTTTTACAGTTTCATATAATACAGCTCAATAATTAACAACTATAAATTACAACAAGTCTTAGGCCATAAAGTAATCGTTAGGCTATAAAAACTGCCATTCGGATTACCTCCGAGTCGGCGATATATACAAATGACGTTCGCGTTGCAATGCATTGCGAATATTTTACTGCAAAGTGTAAAACTTGACCACCAAGTTTAAAATAGCTTACCCCGGCGGGTAATCATAGTTAGGAAATACATTCTTCATGTCTTTTAGTTTATATGTTCTGTGTAATTTACCCCGTCGGGTAACCATAATAGGAAATACGTTCTTCATGTCTTTTAGTGTATATGTACGGTGTAATTTCTGTTGATGGTTTATGACTCATCTTACTTTTATCAGTTTACTACAAACATAATATATTTGAACAATTATAAATGAAATACCAATTCTGATGTACTCCCTTTAAGTATTAACTGTGTACATGGTCGCCATTACAGTTTTAAAGGACACATGGCAATCTTGCAGTTTTTATCAACCACGAAATCTTGCGTCTCGATGTAATTTTTCAGTATCATTTTAACTTGAAACCTGCACCCATAGATTAAATACAATTTTGAATTTTCATTTTTTTTTCATTCTTCTACCATAGGTTTAATGACATTATTGCTGCAATATAATCAATAGTTTGACATATTCAAAAACAATGTTCTTTATACTATTCTGATAATTAATATTAGTAATTGAACAAATTCAAATTCTAACTGGACGCCGCGAGTTTTAAAACAATTAAGATTGCCCTGTGTCCCTGTGTCCTATGGCCCTATGTCCCTGCAAGTATTGCAAACTATGTTTGATAAAGTCTCATTATTTGTACAACAGTCTAAATAACAATAAAAATACACATTCTAAACTTCAATAATACAAATATAAGGGATTGCAAACTGCAATACTATTCGCTCAAAGTATCATTAATGTACAGCACTGTATATAACAATATACGACACTATGATGTTATCGATCAACTGAATTTATTTTCGTCCAGTTGTAAGTCCAAGGGCTGTCATACTGGGCTAAAGGCCGAGGCTCAGCATGAAATTCCAACTGAGCCAGTATTAGCTGAGATGGGCCAACACGTTATCAACTGTGCCAATACAAACTCAACTGGACCAATACTGATATAACTTGTAGTGACCCTGTTGGGAATTCATATGACACAGACCAAAATAATCTTCGTATATCATTAATAATATCAGTTAATGCATTAACAAAACTAATATTTATGAATGACATTCTATAATACAATTACAAGATACAGTACATTGCAGAATTACACGGTTAATATTATAAAATACAAATTTCAAACATCATGGGCGAATATAGGTTTTGAGTTTAGTTGGTTGGGGTGCTGTGAGAGTTCAACTTTTAAAAAACTTTTGAAAAGTAAATTTGTTCACATGAATGTTTCATAACTTCTCAGATTTGTTAGGGTGTTGCAACTTAAAAAGGTGCAAAAAACCTACCCACTCGCCACTCCAACTCACCCACACACCCCTCCCCCACTCCACCCCACTATCAAAAAACACACGCTGTTTTCTTCATATGGTTGTTCCTAACTTCTTATTATGGGGAATATAGGGATGTGCCGAGTTCACTCGCCTGAATCTGTGCCTGAGTATTGTATCATGTCAATTTATATCTTGAGCAAATGAAATTAATATGTACTATGTACGACCATACAAACGAACAAACTGTATAAAAAATAAAATATTGCTAAGTCAAACTTGAGCAAACATGATGGTATCAGGATTCTTGACAGGGCACGTGAGCTCAGTTCTCTTTCTGAAAATCATATTGACTGTCAAGTGAGGGGGGATGTAATATTCAGGAAGGAACGCGATATGACCGTTTAGCCCAAATACCGCTATATATAGCCCCTTTTTCAAACTGATTTTGTTATTAGGTATTTATGTTGAGAACGAACTAGCATCTTCTCACGTCGCCGTCTCTCTCAAAAATCAAAAGCTAAATTAATGAAAGCAACTATCGTAAACAAATAATACATGTATTAAAATCAATCAAAATTTCCCATTGAACGAGTTATAATGAAAAAATTAGTTTTATTATATAATTACACACTTATAACATGAGATAAATGTCTACATGTAATTGAAAACTTCTAAACTTGTAAACATATTACGTGGTATCCCTGCTTTTTTTTAAAAAGATAGAGTATACAAATCCATCTCGAGTATCCATATGGGTTAAGACATTTTAGGATTTCCGCGTTTAACTCCGATCCTGAAAGGTTCAGTTACGATAAACAATTATAAATCTACATCGTTTTTAAATTTCAGATCCCAAAACCAATTCTTAAAATCTTTACTGAGAGGTCAACATTTGAGCTCTTTTAGGCTCTGTCGAGTTCCTAGCTAAAATGTGCGAATAAGCGTTTATTTATCCTCGCTGTATTGCACTAAGCATTTTAGCGAGCAGACCTCGGTTTAAAGTCTCATCTGAAGGACTGGTAAGGTAGGAAATACTTTTGAAATATTTCGATAATTAACCCAAATATTCGGTCCTGGCTGAGTGCGCGATCCCTGGGTTACTAAAAATAAGTATAAAAGTCGAACAGGACTAAGCCACGATGCTAACCATTATACCACGAAGTTACCTTCATGGCTGAAATGGGAAATTATCCCAAATTGATAAACTTATGATGGATGTGTTTTCAGATGTGTTTCTTTAAATGACCTTAGTTACTGAATTAGAACAGTAGGTAATTGTTCAGTCGTACAAACATGTATTTAAAAATGCAAACTCTATTATGTCTAAAAGGACTAGGAATTATTAAATATTTAGACCAATAGCCATTTAAAAAAACTGTTTTTGCTTTCCGGACAAGTATGCTAAACGTTACACCACCACGCAATCTGCTCTTAAAATGCCACTAAGACGTTATATTATGACCTGGCTCTATACTTCCAATGAGCTCAACTATTATGACAAAGCCGTTTAGACCCACAGTTCCAACTTGGATTTTCACAGATAGGTGACTTCATACAACGTTTTTTAATTGTTATAATAATGGAATACTGTGTTTGAGATGTCTATTTTTTCTAACTATTTAATAATGTTGAGTCTTTGTTACAAATATTTGAGTACTTGTATGAAATTAAAACGCTGTATAACGTCGCGCGTTGTATAAAATCGCTAATCTGTACAAATCCAAGTGCGAGAGTTCATAAAATGTACTGTTTATATATTTATTAATAAAATAGTTCAAACAACTTACAGTATATACAGTTAGTAATAAACCAGTATTACACTATATATAGTTATTAAAACGCAACTTCATACAACTTACAGTATATACAGTTATAAGTATGACATTTCATACAACTTACAGTATATATAGTTATTACTACGCAAGTTCATACAACTTACGGTATATACAGTTATTAGTACGACATTTCATACAACTTACGGTATATTTAGTTATTAATACGATATTCATACAACTTACGGTACATACAGTTATTAGTACGACATTTCATACAGCTAACGGTATATTCAGTTATTAGTACGACATTTCATACAACTTACGGTATATACAGTTATTAGTACATTTCATACAACTTACGGTATATACAGTTATTAGTACGACATTTATACAACTTACAGTATATACAGTTATTTGTACGACATTTTATACAACTTACTGTATATACAGTTATTAATACGAAATGTCATACAACTTACGGTATATACAATTATTAGTACGACATTTCATACAACTTACGGTATATACAGTTATTAGTACGATATTTCATACAATTTACGGGAAATACAGTTATCAGTACGACATTTCAAACAACTTACGGTATATACAGTTATTAGTACGACATTTCATACAATTAACGGGAAATACAGTTATCAGTACGACATTTCATACAACTTACGGTATATACAGTTATTAGTACGATATTTCATACAATTTACGGGAAATACAGTTATCAGTACGACATTTCATACAACTTAAGGTATATACAGTTATTAGTACGACATTTCATACAACTTACGGTATATACAGTTATTAATATGCCAGTTCACAAAACTAATGGTATATTAGTATACCCACTGCCAGCACACTAACATTTCGACGAATGCTGTCTAGGTATTTGCCAAATTCAAATTGCACAGTCTATTCTATCAACTTAATATTCGGACCGACGGAATCTATCTTCAAGGCACAGATTGACAGCACCCATCTCTTCTTAGTAGCGGTGCTTTAACAAACTGACTTAATTAACTGGATAAATATTTTCTTTCACCAGTCATTTCCCGCCGTATTCCCGCATCATTATATACCAGACTCATTAACGTCTACGTCTCCGGCTTTTTCGTCTAAATCCTGACATAATTTTTCAAAGCACGCCTCGTCGCTGGTTTTCCTAACTGCCAAAGCTGGATCGGCCGGACTGTGTGCGACTCCCTTTTTAGTTCGTGTCATTGCAGTGTTATTGGATTCCGTAGACATGTATTTGGCCTTTGCATCTTGAATCTAAATTATACATACAGAATAAAGGTCATTACTTGATACAAATAGATGCATATCCATACGTGTAGTGTCAATAACATTAGTTTGTGTTAAGTAATTTTTAGCGAGCCCTATATAGATATAGCTGGCTTTGATGTAGAATACAGCTTAAGCCGATGCTAAGCGTGAGAGGTGTTGCTTCTTACATTACTTCTCATGAAAGATTCAGTAAAACCGAGTCTTCTGCTTCACTCTCTTTATTATTTGTGTTGCTCCCGAGGGATCCCCTTTATCAGTATTTATTAATGAAATGGGGTGTCCGAATTATGATCATGTATTATATCACTCTGTCGTTTAATTTTTTAATCTTGTCTTGTCGTACCCTTAACGGTTTGTTCTCTTGTTGCTCTGGCTTCTGCCAAGTCATTGAGTACTTACTCAGTGATTTCTATGCTTTTGCTTTTTAAATTATATATACATGATCATTTATGTGTTTTACTTATATTGCCTATTAATTGCTGCCTTGTTTGTTAGAGATTATAACCTGGCGGGGATATTTTTATTTACACTGTCCCGATTCTTGGGATCACAATGGGGTAAGAGTGAAGTTCGGTGCACCCTAGAACCTGGTTTGAACCCCCAGCGGCTTTGTTGCCACTGACCGTTCCAAGGCGGTAGCCCTATTGTTAACCCTTTTGTGTCTGTGTTGTCTTATCTTGCCTTTTATTCATCTTAAAATATTTGTTTTCTTTCTGAGTGTTTGTGGTTGACTGTCGTCATTGAATGCTACCTTTCCTGTTCGATTTTTATATCTGCTGTTTTACTTATTTTATAAGAACTTTTGGCTTTTCTACACTATATAAAACCTAACGCATAATCTTTTTAATGGCAAATCTTATTTTTATTTTTCAAATTACTTTTGCTGGAGAATAAAACTACATTTCTGGCCTGTAAGAATAATGAGTCTTCAATTACATCTGCCTGAGTATCTCAAGAAAGAATCAAATTGAAATCTTCTTCATAGCAATACAAAAACAACTGCGCCAAGAGGTGCACGGTTGGTACCCACAGGGTACCACAAGTTGTTCCATACACCGTAGTTCCATATCTGATGTTTATTGGTAGACTTTTAAGATAAGCAGTCACCCAGTTTTATTGTGTGTCATTTAACATTGTTTACTATGGATAATCATAAAAGGAAAACTGTTTCACTAAATTTCAAGCTGCATTAATCTGTCTCGGAATAAATCCCATTTGTTTTTTCCGGCCTTTTCATTATTTGACGTATGACAGTATTATGCCATGACATTCAATGAGGAATGCCCTAAATCCAGATATGCACTTAAAAAAATGTTTAAATGTCGACTCGTTATATGGACTATATCATATTATGTCTAAAATGCCTAAAATATCTAACGTTTAAAAGGATCTGTTTTGTGGTGCGTTTTCATTGACCGTGAGTATATTTATGTACATATGTGTAATACAACCCGGAATAATGTTGACTGGTTGGGCATAAAATGGATTAAACCTGTCCGTTGTGTTACTCAACTATTTAATTAACTCACAAATTCATCTCGATCATTAACTTGACATACCAACATCTCATAATAAATAATTAACGTTACACACATCAGTTTTGTTTTAAAGTCGACATAAAATCCCTTTTTTAAAGAGATATAACACGAATTATTTATTATCCAACGTTGTTTATGGCATGACGTTATGATGCTAAATGACGTGATTTATGACGTTACATGACGTTTTGGCGCTTGAGTTTGTCTAACATCGTGGCGGTTTTGGGCTTATTTTAGTTAGAATTTTTATTTATTTTTTTCGCATTTTTTAGTTAGAGTTTTAAATTATTTTTAAATTATTTTTTTGACAGTAATGTCAATAAAAACATGTTTAAACTCCTCTCCATCCCATGTAAGATTTATGAAACTCTCTATGAATTATTTTTAATTTTAACTTGCCAAAAGGCTCGTTAAAATAAAAATAACTCATAAAATAAATCTCAGAAATCTTATATGCAATGGGAACTAGTTTAAGATCCTATATATATGTGATGATAAGTGTTTTCAACAATAAATAACATTACATGCCCGAAGGCTGTTGAATATTGCAAACAGGTAATGGGAGACCACAATTTACATAATATACCTAAAGGCTGTTGAATATTGCAAACAGGTAATGAGAGTTCACAATTTACATAACATACATGAAGGCTGTTGAATATTGCAAACAGGTACTGGGAGACCACAATATACATAACATACCTGAAGGCTGTTGAATATTGCAAACATGGGCTGGTGGATATACATAACATACCTGAAGGCTGTTGATTATTGCCAACTGGTGCTGGTGAATATACATAACATACACGAAGGCTGTTGAAAATTGTAAGCAGCCTCATGTACTGGTTTAATATACATAGCATACATGAAGGCTGTTGAATATTGCAAACAGCCTCAGGTACTGGTTTAATATATATAGCATACCTGGAGGCTGTTGAATATTGCAAACAGATACTGGAAGACCACAGTTTCCTCATTAATAGAGAATATTCTGAACAGCCAAGTCAATCCCATTAACGACATTAAAACACAGAGACTTCTCAATCCAGTTCTGCAGAAGAATAACATATATAAAATGACCCACGTTGGTTAAATATAAAAACAAAAAAGTATCAAATTAATATAAATATCTTTTATTTCAATCTTGCATGCGGTATCAAGGTAAATTTCCATGATGTAATCTATGCAAATTAACAATGTACCATACGACTGTGGCACTGGTCGTTGACCAAGAAATATAAAAAGATCGGACAGGGAAAGTAGCATTCAAGGAGGACAGTCAACCACAAAACAGAGAAACAAACATGCAAACAGACAAACAAGAAGTTAAAAGTAATAATAAAAGCAAACGACATCACAGTCGACAGAGTTGAAAGAGACTGAAGGCGATCTGGAAGAATTTTATGGAAATGCAAATATTAATAAAAAAAATCATTATTTGTTTCATTGCCATATTCAATTTCCATATGCGCTAAACTAGGCCCGATGGTCCGTATGATTTTTACTGTTAATGCAATAGAAGACCAGAGGAGTCGGCTAGTTTTTGTTGTCTAAACCATTTATATTAATTTATATGATGCGTTAAGACTCACTCATATTTAGTCTTGGTTTGTGATCGTTTTACATGGCTAGTTTTTGTTGTCCAAGCAATTAATATTAATTTATATGATGCTTTAAGACTTATATTTAGTATTGGTTTGTGATCCTTTTACATGGCTAGTTTTTGCTCTCTAAACCATTAACAATAATTGATATGATGCTTTAGGTCTCATATTTAGTCTTGGTTTGTGATCCTTTACATGGCTAGTTTTTGCTGTCTTAACCATAAACATTAATTTATATGATGCTTTAGGACTCATATTTAGTCTTGGTTTGTGATCGTTTTCCATGGCTTGTTTTTGTCTAAATCATTAACATGAATTCATATGATGCTTTAAGACTCATATATAGTCTTATTTTGTGAGCGTATTACATGTTGTTTAAATTATATGTACAACTTTTAGCAACATAAACACCATTCAAATTAACATTTACGATTAAGGAACAAAGGCCAGTCGAGTAGTGGCGTTTTAGATACCAATCATTTTTACATTAATAAAACCGAATGTATTATGTGGCTTAATTTAATGTAGATATATACAATTTCCATTTTGAACTCAACCACCTTATGAGGTTTCTCGTTTGCATTTGGATTGATAATCAATAACCTCCAGTCCCTTTAACATGCCAAACTAATTAAACAAGGATTAGTTTGCGAAAACACTACCATATTGTTATTTAAACAACCTCCTGTCCCTTTAACATGCCAAACTAATTAAACAAGGCTTAGTTTGCGAACTCTACCATATCGTTATTTACACAATATCCTGTCCATTTAGCATATCAAACTAATTAAACAAGATTTAGTTTGCGAATACAATGCAATATATTTTATTCACTCAATTCACATTTACATGAATATATGAGGTATGTATTAGAACATTTAAATCATCATCGAGGCTCATAAGTATAATAGAAAACAGATATTATAGATATATTATGACATGGTCAATTACAAAAGAGTAAGGCAATTTGGTAATAGCTGGGAGAAGAAATGATCTCCCGGGTAGTCCCTCTCTATAATATATCTAAAGATCTGCTTTGTATACACATATATGGGAGAGTTCTTCATTTATTTGTTGGCAAATGCATGCCAAAATAATAAGCCGAAACTAATATAAGTAAAGAGAAGTACATAATTAAACAAAAACAAACGGTATTACATTACAACATGAATATCATCCATTTGACTCTTTGCATGATGATTTTAATAAATTCACACACTTTTCTAAATTCTGCATTATTTTTGTTGTTTATTAATTTATCAAATTTGTGGATTGATATATTTACTACGTTGACATTTGAATTCGCGGCATGCGAACAGATAATGGAACTCATCTCCTATATCCGTTTTAAAAAGCTTGCATATTCAACGATTAAACGGAACTT
This sequence comes from Cyrtodaria siliqua, assembly GCA_037043455.1. Classification (NCBI taxonomy): domain Eukaryota; kingdom Metazoa; phylum Mollusca; class Bivalvia; order Adapedonta; family Hiatellidae; genus Cyrtodaria; species Cyrtodaria siliqua. Next base: position 93,835 of record JAWPHD010002953.1, read on the forward strand.
TATTCCAATTGCCAGTTTAAACTGGTAACCTGTGATTTCTTGTTCTGAATTTTGTTACATACTTTCACAAACAATATGTTGCGTTGGTAAGATAGTTTTCAAAGCAAGACTTATATTTAAACAAACGATAGGACCTGCTAGCAATTGCTCGAATTCATTATTTAGAATACCACTTATTTAAGAATGAATCTTTGAGTTTTTGATTTACTGAACACTTCAACCATATAGTGTTGGGAAAGGTCTGTGAATCCCATACTCCACTTAGGCCACATTTAATAAGTATGTCTCTGATCTGATCTAGCCACTGCGAAAACACTACCATATCGTAAATTACACAACCTCCTGTCCGTTTAACATGCCAAACTAATTAAAAAATGCTTAGCTTGCGAAAACACTACCATATCGTTATTTAGCAACCCCATGTCAAATAAACATACCAAACCAATTAAACAATGCTTAGTTTGCGAAAACACCTCTATATCATTATTTACACAACCTCATGTCCCTTAAACATGCCAAACTAATTTAACAAGGCTTAGTTTGCGACCACTACCATCTCGTTATTTACACGACCTCCATGATACTATGAGCATAAATAAAGAAAAGGTTATAAGTCCAACAGGAAGTGTAGCATTCACAGAATACAGTCACTCCAACAGGTATTACAAAGCAAAGGTTATTCAGTAAAAAAGCACATCACACAAACATATAAGGATTGACAACAGGTGATCCTCCTTCGAACGGTCAGTGGCAAAAGGGACCACCGGGAGGTTTAAACAGGTTCAAGGGCGCACCAAACCTCACTCTTATCAAGTCATCATCCCTAAACAACAGGACAGTGGAAATAAAAATAATCTCCGCCGAGTTAACCCTTACATTTGAGAAAGCCTAGATAGATATTATAAGAAAAAACACAGAAATGTTCATGGATATAATATATCAAAAAATAAGTTAAACCTAAGAAGCTAATCTCATACATACTCGATGACTTGTCTGATTTCAGAGCATCAAGGGCAAAACCGTTAACGGCACGACAAAACGGAGTGAAGGACATTCATCAAACGGTTCCCGCCTTAAAGGACGTAGGAACACGATGTCACGCAGGTCTACTTTATGTCAGCTCTGTATATCAACTAGATGGAAACTGTAGGAGTCAGCGGCACAACAATGCATTTATTATTCATGTGCATGAAAATAAACTACATGCGAAAAGGAGCATAGCTCATGGAAAAATCATAGGAGAGTAAAGTCCCAAAAATATGTAATATTTGCTTCATTTCTGTGCTCTATACTAAGTTTAATATGAATCAGATGCAAACTTTATGAAGAGTAACATTTAAGCTGGAACAAAAAAGGAAAATTGAACCATAACTCATGTAGTACAGGTTTGATTTTGGCGCCTAATTGATATGCATATCTTGGAATCATAATAAACCACACTGTATAATTTTGAATCCATATAAACCTGTGGGAGGAGTCATTTAAAGTACACATTAAAGCAAAAAGGGGCCATAACTCCAATAGTACAGGTATAATTTTTACTCTGAATCGATGCGTCACAGTGAACAATCCTGTTTTATTTCGAAACGGTCCATTAACTACTGTAGAAGGAGTTCGGGACGGACGGACGGATGAGCACACGGACATGGCTAACGCTATATTCTCCCTCACCATTTGGTGTTGGAGGCATTAACATAACCTTACTTTGCCTTTTCCGTGGTGGTTTTTCTTGCTATGGCTACTGTACTAAACATCTGTCTTACTACCAGTATGATTAATACAAGATTCACCTGCAAAATGTAGAATGTTATTAATTAAAACCGGGTCCATACATATCGCTGTAGAAATTTAAAAAATACGACTATTTTACCATGCCACTTTCAAACATTAAAACCGCGTGATATAGGCGTAAACTATTCATCACGTTTGCGGCCTATTAATTATCCTACCCTATCCAACCCGTGTCTTCAGTCATAAACCGCGGGTAAGGCGGGGTATGTTGTGATGCGGCCTCCGCGTAAATAGTCCCATCATGATTACTGTTTTTTTTTGCTCCCCGGACAGAAATCTGCTTTACAGGTTTTATTAACAAATCGATGGTATTACACAACTCTGGTCATATATAAATAGTATATGATAGTTTTTAAGCAAAATAATGGTATCCCTTATATGATACATATAACCGCATCACGCGTATAAATCGAAATAAAAAAATTCAGAAGAAACAACGGGTAGGTATAAAATGCGGACTAATACGCGCGGACTAGCCGAATGCGGACCAGTGTGGTATAAAATGGGGAATGGTATTTTGCGGACCATGTAAATAGATGGGAAAAATAATACAAATATTCTAATTCTGGTCAGAAAATATTTAAAGTTAGGCGTTCTTAAAACAAAATAAGTATGTGGTGTATGGTAATGGTCATTTGAAAATAGATTTGCATGAAAATTATTCGTCAACTGACAGTTGTGTTTAGGTTCAATTGATGTTTAAAACAAAACAGATATACATACATTTATTTATTTTTAAAAAAAAAATTAATGCCGTGAACAAATATATTCATGTTTTAAATTATGTAAACTATAATAGTCTTGTACTTTTATGATTAAGTACGAATACAATTAGAAATTGTGTTGTATTAAACCATGTTAATTGATTGATATATTACAAAGTTTATATTGCAATTTGATTTGAATCTTATATATCTGTGAATGATTCAATAAATACGAACACAATAAATAATAGTGTTATGTTTTGTGTATTTTACTCTTTTAGCTATATATTCTCCAAATAATGAAATATTCGATTTAGAACTAGTAGTTTTCTTCTACGTCCGTTATATTGGCTGGATTCTTATATATAGAATGTAAGTAGTGTGAAAGTTGGGAGAGTAATTACCAGAATTCTGTTTTTTTGCTCCTTTCTGATAATTGGCTCCATGCGCATGCCCAGTTATGTTTTTATTCGCGCTTGCGTAGTAAATACTTGAATTCTGTTTTTTCTGCTCCTTTAAGGCTGCGTACAGCTAAATATAGCCTGGCTTAAGCCCCGCCTTTTGTTGTGTACGATTCAGTACATAAGTGAAAGTTCACAGAGGTCAGCAGATATAACTTTGAAATATTCAATATGCATTTTCAGGAAGGATAAACTATAGGTAAAATAATCCCCATCAGCTAGGATCGTTAAATTAAATAAAAAAATATTTGTTCATGTTTTTGAAAATTTAACATTCATTGAAATTGCATGTCAATATTCAGTGCGGATTCAATTGCGTTTGTAAACACAGACATGTGCAGAGAGGTTGAGCTGGAAAAGTTGTATTTTTCACGCTTTCAAAGGCTTTATGATGGAAATATCTATGAAATAAGGTAATTGAAAGAAAATCTGGTGTATAATTCTGGAGATTTTAGCTGACAGGTGTTACAGGAGGTCTATGGGAAAGTAGTTAGTTGTCTGCAACCTTAAGGCAATTAGCTCTATTGAAAACGTTTAAATGATTGCGCCGAAATAGTACGCATACGAAGTTAAGCTTTTCTTCAGAGTAGGTTTCACGCTGGATGACATAATAAAAGAATAACAAAACAAAACAAATGAGAACTGCGTTAAATAATGTTATACAGAAAAGCATCTGCAGTTGGATTTTTTGTTAAGCTGAAGTGTGTGGTGTATATAATCTATTAACGCATCGACATTGAATAATTATTATATGTCAAGTCTGATTTCAGAACTTGAGAAGTCGTGTTCCTTTTGACATTAAATTGGTTGTCTTTAAAGATGTGATCTTATCAAAAGCTTTTCCCCATGAATACATTTCAATATGGTCATGATGAATACACCTATTGAGAACCTTGTGTTATATGTGATATTTCATTAAAAAAAATAAGGGCGGATGCTTCAACCTATTAAAAGAAAAGTCACGCGTTGATTTTGATGGTAATAGTACACACCTGTTTTTCTAATGAAAAAATTAAAATGTTGTTTCACAGTCTCCAGGATGTCTACCATTTCTTTTGAAATATATATTAAGAGTATAATTTTCCCATTACGTTTGATTGTTGATAATATCACACACTTGTATTTAAAAGGAATAATATTTGTGTCACCATGATGTTGAACCTTTTTGAAATTATTAGTTGAATTTTAATTAAATAAACTGATAGGTGCTTTATCATCAATTCTAATACACCCGCACTATATAGCCTAGTTTAAAAAATCTCGTTATATTAAACGATATATCACTGTAACGTTTGCAACGTTAGGAGAATAAGCAAGGCAATGCGAAAGATATCACTGTAACGTTTGCAACGTTAGGAGAGTAAGCAAAGCAATGCGAAAGATTTCAGATGTGTGCGTTATTTTCACATTTTAGGGGTATTAGAATAGAAATAGAACATCGTTTACGGTGAATTATCTTGTAATATATCACGGTTTGTCGTTCAATTGTAAATAATAATTTCACTCCCACTTCGGGCTCTTGAAATTATTATTTACAATTGAACTCCAAACCGTGATATATTACACGATAATTGACCGTAAATGATGTACTATTTCTTAAATAAAAACATCATTATTAAAAGTAGGTGGGTTCCTCTTCAATCATTCTTAATGGGAATGTATATGTGACAAAGACATTAAACTCGAACAATACAAGAGCGTTTTGTTTGAAGAAGCGCAACAATTGTAGACTATAGTGTCGTTCAAAAGCTATTCACATGAGTTATTTTGTGAAACTTCAAAAAAGATCGGACTTTCATCATTTGGTGATAAAATATATTTAGTTAATGCAGTAGAGAGTTATGCTTATAGACATTACAAATTAAGAGTCAATCAGCACAGAATATGTTTAAACATGGACAATGTTGTTCTTAATGAGAACGAAAATTTCCATTATAGAGATTTTAAAATCACACCCGTAATTTCTACATGAAAATCCTGTTTTTCACATTCTACATTCATATGTTGTGTTTGTAAGGCGACGTTAACATTGAATAAATATATATTATCATTAATTAGTGTTGGTTGTGTTTTTCTTTAATCTTAATTAATAACAACTCAATTTGGATTACACATATTTTATTAGAGGTTTACAACTTTGGTTATAGACACAATCATTCTTTATACAATAGGGATAAATGCGTAAATATTCACCGGGACGGGTGAGTGCCTGTGAAAAGGGTGCAGCGGGGCATAACCCTATGATTAGACAGAAACGAATTGCTGTTAGGCTTGGATGGGCTATTCCAGATAATATCCGAAATCACTATCCATGCCCCCCCTTTAAGAAAATTATTTTTAAGCCCAGAATACACCCGTAGCATATGGTGTAGGATCGGGATCAAAACTACCGATGTAGGTGCACCTGTAAAAAAGTGTAGGTGCACCTATAAAAAGTATAGGTGCACCTATATATTTTATGGATGCACCTGTAAAAATGTAGATGCACTCATAAAATTGTAGGTGCACCCATAAAATATATAGGTGCACCTACACTTTTTATAGGTGCACCTACAATTTTACAGGTGCACCTATACATATGGGTGCACTTGCATTGTTAATGAGCAGGGTCAAAAGTCTCGTCCAATCACATTCCTTGTTACATACTGAAAACCGGAAGTTACAACATACCACTACACCGCTTATTGGAAACTTGGCAAAGATGGCGCATTATCACGATTTTGTGAGTGAATGTTTTCAAATGGTTAGTAACGAAGTGAGAACTTTAACTGACGCAGAACTTGATGCCGATTTGCTGGAAAGGGCGCACAGTCGACTCACTGTAACTTACCAGAACTCATCCAGGATATCAACAGTGTTTCCTCCCTGTGTTAAAGTATGTGCCGTGATACACAATTTGTTGAAGGACATAAAAGAACAGAAAGAGTAAGATTATATATAACTAACAGTTAACGTGTATTTCCTTAATTCTTAGACTGTATCAAGGCACTTTATACTGTTATAAGATCAAAAGACTCGCGAAACTGCATACTTTTTTGGCTACACCACAACAGATCCCTTTGGCTTTGCGTCTGAAGTAAATAAGGGAAAAAATGCGGTCGTTACCGGTCTCCAGCCCGGGACTGCTTGCTTCAGGCATAGATCTACATAGTACTTGTATATCCATGCTTCGGGCCAGTACTCTACCGTCTTAGCTAACCGGGCCACCGGGTACCTAGTATCACAACACTCCTCCCCTGTTTAACTTTCAAGAGCTAAACCAGCTTTTCCGATCTCCCAAACCCCCTGGTGCCGCTATTCACCGAATTAGCCTCGTCGCCAGTGAAATAAACCAAACGGGAAAAATGCAGGGACTTGAACATCTTTTACTATCCTAGCTCTGTGACGGCTGCCTGTGATCCGACCATGGCCTTCCCCAGCCATTTATTGCATAGCAGTCTGCGATCTCTTAACTTCTGAAAACAGACACAGGGGCGTAGCTACATGTACACAAAGAATGCACTTGCGTACACCCTGTGGCAGGAAAAACATTTTCTTACATGATTTAAGACCGACCAGTCACTGTTACCAGGTTGCACAACAGGTTTGCATACCGAGTTCTAATAGAAAATAGGAAATAATTAAATCGGTTGTATACTTAGTACTTATACTTATCCAAGATAGGCCAGAGGGCTTGATTTTGCATTGTGTGATAAAAAAAATCCAGGGGATGGGGCCTGTCTCCGGACTCCCCTCGGACACTAGCGTCTACGACGCTTGAGTAAAAAAATTCTCATGCATACAACCTAAAAATTCATAACTATGCCCCTGTGACATGCCACGATTCCTTGTTCATGCCAAGATCCAAAAGCGTGAGTGACGCCTTAAAATATCAAAGAATTTCCCCTTGTATATAATAAAGTTAAAATTTTTGGCATCCTATTTTATGTACGCAGTTGTGGAAATTTACTGCACCCCAGGTAATAGCGATCGATAACTAGGTTAGTAGTTGCCAAACTGGACTACACGTTGAATGTAAACACATGCTGCAGGCACTTGTTCAAGTTGTTGTGTTGTCAGTGAAATACACAGACGGTTTGTGTTTGCATACTGATTTGTTTGCATCTTTACTGCCATATAATTTGATTAGAGATTCAAAGGATCTCGACAGTTAGATTTGCCATGTATTGTATGTTTGATCATCAAAGTAATAATTTGAATGAGTGATAAAATCAGTCCATTATTGTTTGATAATTATAAATTTTAACATGACTGAGTCACACAGTAAGCATTCGTACCGCAGCAAAATAATCTGAAGACTGCCTAAATTGATGTGGTTATAACTATTGTTTAGAAAAAATCAACTTAAACTTGCACCCATGCCTGAACGTCCAACTACATAAGCCGATTCTGAACCAAGAGAAAAAAAACTTGATTCAATCTTTTATGCCCCGCAACGAAAGTGATGCGGGCATATGGTGTTACCCTTGTCCAGACGGACGTATATATGAATATGAATTACATTGACCTACTTTTGGTACTTTGTTAATTTACATTAAAGTGTTTTATTATGTCAATTACTCTGATACCAGAAGTCGTACAGCTTTCAAATTTCATACACACTTACATCTGCATGACATCAACATGTTCCTACCTCAAAACAAGTCAGTATCAATGACCTTGACCTAAATTTTTAACTTTGTTAATTTACATTACCATTTTCATTCAAGTTTTATATTACGTCCATTACTGAGACACCTAACACCTTTAAGTTGTTGTGCATACTTTGCCATGTCCTTATATTGTGTGTTGTTTTGTATGCTGTGGTGTGTTGTTTTGTATATTGTATGTTGTTTTGTATATTGTGTGTTGTTTTGTATATTGTGGTTTTGTATATTATGTGTTGTTTTGTATATTGTGGTTTTGTATATTGTGTGTTGTTTTGTATAATTGTGGTTTTGTATATTGTGTGTTGTTTTGTATATTGTGGTTTTGTATATTGTGTGTTGTTTTATATATTGTGTGTTGTTTTGTATATTGTGGTCCTGTATATTGTGTGTTGTTTTATATGCGTAATTTTGGTTGACTATGTGAATGCTACATTTCCTGTTCGACATTTATAACTACTTCTAAGAAGCAATTCCAGTTTAAGTGAAGTACGTTGCCTTGATATTATTAAGCGTTAGTACACACACACGCACGCACTCACGCAAGCACGCACGCACGCACGCACGCACGCACGCAAATACATGTATATATTTGAATCCGTTCACCTAGAACACCAACCTCGACACAGCGCCTCGCCTAACAGCAGACGCCTTAGCCCACTCCGCCAGCTAGTCAACCTAAAAACAATAATTTCGAAAATCGGATGATATTAAGGTCTTACTCTTGAACGCGTCGGTTATCTTCGGGTTTGTCCGTCAAATAACAACAACCATATCGTATAGTGATACAATAGAAGATTCACATTACGTGTCACAATCTCAGGTACCTATACAAACATAAATCATAGAAAGACGACAGATCATATTATATTAGTTGAGATAATTAAATTCCTAGTAACGAACTTTCTTTAACGTAGAATCTATAAGATAAACGCAGAAACATTACATATTATATGTGGAACCACTTACCAACGGATTCGAACCAGCAGCCCTAGGGCACAAACCTCCACACAGCGCCTCACCCAATAGCAGACGCCTTAGCCAAATCGGCCACCTAGTCAGCTTAAAAAAAATATTTCGGAAAACGGGTGATGATATATACATATTATAAATTGATTGTATAATTCCCAATTCCTATGGCCTTAAATTATATTTAGTTCCTCATGGTAGTTGTTAATATCAATATCAAATATCCCCATGTTTGTAAGAGGTTCTGTCTAATTCCCTACCCCATTTCTGTCTAATCTCCGGGGTATGGCTGCCGCCTCCAGTAAGGGAAACACATGGGTAGGTACATTACCGCATAATGTATTCAGTATTTTTAATCCACTGTTTTCTGATATATCAGCAAACCATTTGTGAAACCGCCTTCCCCCACTCCCCCCCCGCCCCCCCCCCCCCCCCCACACACACACACATAGCAAATATGATATCTTTTGCCCTCTTTGGTAACTGATATAATTGTAGCCCGTATAATATTCAATAACAAACTCTAGCCCGTAATATCATTTGAGTATGTCGACTGTTGCCGTAAATTAAATATCTGCTGCATCACAGTCCGCGAAATTTAACTCTGCCCTTTTTGTTCATCTTAGGTAAGTGTACTGACCCAGACATTTGCGGGAGTCTATTTGTATTTTGTATGACAATAGCTTAACTTCTATATCGAATACTGTGCTTTCAAACCTTGATTTAACACCCGATATTGTAGATCATATTCTTCCCGTTACTATGCTAATACGTTTAATAACTAGTGAGCGACACGTAAAAAATCAGAACGAATAATTACCTCATTTTTTCTTTCCTTTTTTTCATAAAATATGAAAGCGCAACACTGGGCACGTGCTCCGTGCAAATGCCTCTAACCTCTGCGGGTTGAAATCCCACTGACAACTTTACTTGTCAAGTGAAAAAGTGTCGATTATTACGGATGGCGAGAGGTATACAGTACTGTTTCTACCTATGAAAAATGTGTTCTGCATCTTCGGCCCGGTGGTCCAAAGTTTGTATATAGATTTTGCATGTTTTGCGTAGACATATATAGAGAAACACTTGAAAACCTTTTTCTCTGATCCATACGGCACAGAGCTCTCATGTATTACGTGTTATATCAGCTAATTCGACTATAGTATATAGCCTAACATGTGCTGACAATAACGCAAAATACCATTCAACCAACCACAAGTCAAAGACTTTGAATTCAATGTTGTTTTAATAACGACTCATCAACACAATGTAGGTTATTTAGAGATGCACAAAAGACAAAACTTCGTATAACTTTGTGAAGATATCGTTATTGGTTTATCAGTATGATTACGTATACTATGATAATTTGAGAAAGTTAATACGAATTGATTATCGTTGTATTGTAAATCTTATATCAGTTGTCGCTTTCATCTATGAATATTATATATATGGATTATAGGTTTTATCGGTATAATTACATATATTATAAGAGTTATGAAGCAGTTATCGGTTTCATCGCATATATAATATCGACAAATCGTGAAATCAGTGTTTGTCATACTGCAAAGAAAATTCTCAGGATTTCATTGGTCAATGCGCCGTAGACATGAGCCCATGTCTACGTCTCGCGACGTGAACATGGGACGAATTCCCCTTAGGTACCCCTGTCACAAAATGTCACGGGTAGAGCGTACTGGTCGTATATAGCTCTTGTATCGGTTACACCCAAAATCTATTGTTCGAGTTGAAACAATTTCACAATATTCATGATCTATTCATGTAACACGTAAAAGCGTGCACATTTTAAGTGGCCGCCAGAGAGGCCGTGTCATAAGTTTAGTTTTGTGCTAATGCATGTAAACGTATAGGTATATTTTCCTTAAACGGCAAAATTGTATAAGGGGCCTCTCGTGTAGATTCAATACTGATGATATAGCCACATTTGTCACGGACTGAACGGGGGAAATAATGATTTGGGCGTAATGTTTGCTATAAAACCCATTGTCTTCTAGCTTTCGCCGGGATCATCGATAGTACTTTGTTGGAACAGAGATTGGACGGCAAATTTCACAGGCAACATGTGGTTAGTAGTTTTATTAAACTTTTATCGTATATTTGTATTCAGTGGGCGGCGCCATCTTGTTTGGCGGTTACGACATCCGGTTAGCATTGATGTTTCTCAAACATAACTTTAGACTATCATATGATTTTGAAGTTACTTTATTAGATGTAATTATTGTAATTGATCATTAATTGTAAAACAATATTAATTTGATAACAGTGGATAATAGGTGCATTAGTTAACGTTGGCGTATAACTCGGTGATTGTAATACACGATTGTTAACATTAGTTAACAATGAGATGAGTGACAAGAATAAATGCGTGCATGCATAACTCAGTGAGTGTAATATATGAGTAATTTGATCATGTTTATATTACATGTATTAGGGGCATTGATTAACAGCGACGTACATAGCGTATACATGGCGTTGTAGAATATGTATACATTGCTACTCATCATTAGTACAGCTTACATATATTGATTGAATAATGATTTGTTTGGGTAATGGTAATTATGCAAGATTGTTATGTTTGTCAACCGACATCTAAAACGTATGTATAATTACAGCCTAAGCCATCCAGGATATAAGCCATCCAGGGTTGGAGTAAGCCATCTAGGTTTGGATATCCAGGAGTGGAGCTAAGCTTCCACGATTAACGTTACAAGCGGTGGAGACGGTCCCCGTACCTGCGCAGCCAGGTTTTACTAACGACAACCCACGGGACACAAGGTGGGCCCGTTACCAGTCCTCATTGGAGGAATATCATTCGCAATCTCAGTGGAGATTAACTATCATTGCATCGCGTCATCAACCCTTACAGAAGGCATTTGATGACAATCATCCATTGAATTCGCGCATCATCATCTTCATGAGCTCTCGCGCATCACAGTTATCGCGCTAGATCAACATTGTTATAGCTTTAACAACACTTTAGTGTCTTAGACATTCAGTATTTATAACAATACTAAGAACGTCTTAAACGTTCAGGAAAACACTCTTTTCATAGTTCATTTGTGTATTCGCTTGTTTTTTTTAGATAATTGTATATATATTAAACATATTTTAAAAGTTGCATTAAACTTATGTAAATGCATTCACCGTCATTGATTCTTTCCTGAGTTAGCCCAGCCACTAAGGTCATCCTGTGACAACCCCATTACTCGAATACATAAAAAACAAAATGGCGACGATAACGTTGCCGATTCGTTTCGGAAACCGCCGATTGTTTCCTTAATATCGATTTTTTGCGCTTTCCACTGTGTGTAATAATCGTAAGTGTATTTTTTTGGTAATTTTACAGATAATAAAACATTAACATAGTGACAAAATATGTTTATTTTATTAAAAAATCCGCCAAATTTAACCACGTTAGAGCGATGACGTCACGAAGTAAACAACGTCTAGTTAGAGGCACGTTACGGGGAAATTAGCGCAATAAAACTGAAATCGTGTTTTTGGCTTTTTTTCTTAAATAAATGGTTACGACTTTGAAGTATGACACATTCGTTATTAGGATTCTTGACAGGGAACATGGGCTCACATTCCATGCCTGGAAAAATATATTCACCCTCGCCGTTAATATTCCCCCTCGCCTAACGGCGAGGGTGAATATAATTTCCAGGCAGGGAATGTGAGCCCATGTCCCCTGTCAAGAATCCGTTAGGCGAGGGGGAATATATTTGTCCAGGCATGGAATGTGAGCCTATGTTCCCTGTCAAGAATCCTAATAACTAATAATATTATATGGGATATGTTTTGTATGTATACTATATCGGTTATCGGTTTTATCGCAGTTATAATATCGTCATCGCGTTATCGGTGTATCTTATGTCAGTTATCTGCTTTATTTGAAAAGTTTTATATGAGCATGATATGTGGCTTCTGTTATATAAGAATCATATCAGAATCTTTTTATTGAATACAATCATGTGTTCATTGTATATGGCAACACTAATTGTGTATTAGGTAACTGGTCAGATAAGTATTCCAAAATATGTATCTGTATTCATTTACTTCTTCTTATTCGTCTTCTTCTTCTTGTCCTCTTGTTATTCCTGTTCTTCTTCTAGTTGAGTGCAGAATCTCATAATGAGTATTTTCACATATTCATTTACATGTGCAGAATATATCACACATTTTCTCTCGACCATCATGAATAAATGAAACATCTCGTAATAGGAATACTGTGCTGTCTGCACTAATTGTCGCGATAAACGTGTCCGACGACAGCAATTTACACGAAGACACTGCTTGGATCACTTGACATGTTTTGAATAATATTAAAGTGCGACATTAGCAAAGATGAGAACTTTCCTTATTGTGTGGATGTCATTAAACAGTAACATACGCCTGATGATTCATCTCATACATACAAACATTTTAACATATAGAGCGTTTTATAGCCAGTTCAAAAGACAAATTGGAATATCACTCAAAAAAATGGGAAGTTTTACGATTAAATACAGAAAATTGACAGTATTCGGTAATAAATGCGCGCTCTCTCTCTCTATCTCTCTCTCTCTCTCTCTCTCTCTCTCTCTCTCTCTCTTTTCCTTACTATATTTTCGTTAACTATTTCTCGGAATACATGTATGTAAAATGACACTTTAATATAACTGTTTTGTGTTTTTCAATGATTACATTCATATATATGTTACTGTTGTACTGTCATAAACCATATATTGTTTTTGCATGTATGTATTGAAAGAAATAAAATATTGAAATATAAAATAACCATACGTCTGATGTTCTATACTTGGGCCGAGGTATTATACGATTGCATACATTACATATGGTGGAAAAGTGGAGTATCTGTGATATATATGTAAATTGGTGTTTCTGGACCAAAACGAATATGACCCAAACAACCCCAAAATCCACCCAAAAAATCCACCCTTGAAATAAGCTGGGTTAGAGTTATATTTTGAGATTTTTTAATAAAAGTTGAAATTTACACCTAATTCACCATTTTATGGTGATTTTACTTGATTTATTAAAACTTTTTTAAAATAGGGGTAGTGAAGATTGCAAGTTTAACATTTTTTTTATAGCTATTAAAATTATAAAATGTTTATTTAATACAAAACAAATTTGTTGATTTGTTATCAAAATTACATTCAAATTAACAATATTTCGATCTTGAATACAAAGGCGGTGGATCGTACTCATACACATTACTAAAACAATTTATTACACACTTTTTAGACTTTTTTGTAAGGTTGCCATTGCTTCCTTTCTTCCCTGTTCTACTAGTTCCTTTTTTTGAACTTCACTTATTTTAGCCTTTTTTTGTTTGGTGTCTTCTTTTAAACTATAATATTTATCTAACTCATCCAAAATCAACTTGAACTCTTGATCAGATATTTGTGCATCACTCAACGCTTTTGATATTAACTGCTTTATACTATTTAACTTAGACTCCGCCAAAGTTTTATTTCATGATGTTTTTGAGCTTTTACATTAAGCTTGCGTCTGATAAAATTTACACAAACACCTGTAGCTCCACATACTATTGCTGCTATTTCTAAAGGTAGCAAAACTGGAACAGCAAATCCAATCCCAGCCATAATAACACCTGCAGATATCAAGGTAGTATCAATTCCATCTGTAATATTAATACCACGTTTATATTTTTTATAAAGTGACTGGCGTATATCTCGTTCTGTAATCAACTTTTTTTCAATTTCTGAAATCTTTTGTAATCTATAATTTTGTCCGTCTTCCACTGGCAACTCAGGATATATACTTGGTGCTGTTGGTTGCTTCATTTTTTATTAATAAATAAAAAATTAAATTAATTCAATTAATAATGATGCCACCGTATTTACAGCGGTAGCGTTGGCAAACTTGCATACAAAGTTAACAACAGAACCAGCACCAATCTCTAAAGGTTCATCAAAGTTATCATGATTGCGTGGAATGATGTGAAGCGTTATGCCATAATTTGGTTGTTCAACAGCATTGACAGAAACTATTACAGATACGTCACCAACTAATCGTTCACATGCTAAACCTATTCCCATAATCCGTCCACGGCGTGTCATTACATGCCCCACATTTTTTTCTGCCCCGCCGTTACCAAATGAGAGTATTCTGTTTGACACAAGTGGACCCTTAGCCTCTGCAAATATTGTTATAATCCCATATTTAAGATTATCAACTCTATTTTTCAAATTATTAAACTGGTTAACAAAAGGCACAATTCGTCTATATAAATCTTGAACATTATTTATCAAAGCCTCTAAGTCTTCTGTATTTTAGGGCTTGGTGGTCCAAATATACTCATTGTTGTTTTTTTATAAAAATATATTTTTTAAATAATTTCTAAAACACAACTCACAGGCAAACCGTGATTAAATATCTTGTTGCCATACTCATCTCTAACTTCTATTTTCAATTCAGTAATTGCACCATTCATAAGACAGTGATATTCAGGATAAAAAATTGTATATACTATATCTCCAAACTGCTTATTTACTACAGGTACAACACCTATAATAGTGCTTGGCTTACCATTGAAATAATTACTACTCGTATTAACTTGTTCCAGATGAACATATAGCTGTTTATAAGGAGCTTAATCAATTGATTGTTTTCCAATATAAGTACCTTCCACCCATTCTCTGTCCCTGAATCCCAGCATTTTTGAAAGACCGCTTGATAATCGTGTCCTTGTTGATATAATTAAAGAGGCTATACCATTCTGCTCACCAACGGTTAGGGTAATATTCAATCCTTCAAATATATCTGCCAACTGTTGAAAGTTATAGAGTCCATCTGGTATACGATATGTATGGTCTGGTGCATTTTTTTTTCTTATGACTTCATGATTAATATTATACCAACCGACAGTGTATGTAAAACTCCTTAATCCAATGCGCTTTGTTCCATCTCTATTATCGATATACTGTTGTAAATTAATAGAGTTGTCTATGTTTGAAATTGTATGAAACATTTTTTTTTAATATATTTATATAAAAACACAAATAAAAATGATTTCTAAAGAATTCAAATATAACCCGGATGCTCAATATTCAAATACTTTTAGCAAGAAAGTGATAGATATAATAAATCAAAACATAGTCATTACATCAGACGGTAAAGGCTTTAAAGCATCATTCCCCAATGTCTTTGAAAAATACAAACTCCAATACGTCAAATCAGATGTTATAGTCCAACGCTGGGGAACAGATTCGATGTTATTTTGGCAGAATCAGTTAAACTTTGCTATTTGGTGTGCGACAACTGGATGCGGCATTGATTTCAACAATCATCTAAAAGCTGATACTTTGGTTGGTTCGTTATTTCGATTTCATGTCTACTACCAAGTCAGAAGAATATTATTTGAAATGAGTGTAGCAATGCCGCAAGACTCAAATTTGAATGCATTTAGTAACACATATAACCGAAACGCATACGAGAGAATATGCAAGGAGTTTAACGTTGATTTATATTCAGACTGGAGACAGAAACAAAGCTATAATAATGGTCTAGGAACAATTTACAATTACTGGACACATATTGGTTATCATCCTTTGGTAAATACTGTATACGACAACAAAACGATGAGTTTTACAGTCTATGAGAGTGATAAAACATATCACATTGATTACATTGCACAAGGATTTGAGGCAGACAACAGCTGGTCTACTTTTATACTAGATTGTTCATCTGGATTTACAAGAGCAGGAGTAGAAAGAATCAATGACAGCATAAGAACATACTGCTGGGCAATTCTTGGTTCACAATCACAAACAAGAACTGATATACTTGGAACTGGAACGGCATTTGATGCACAAAAACAATTTTTAGCAAATGTAGAGGACGCAATAAATAGCCCCATCGACTTGCCCAGTCAAATTTCAAGATATGAAAACACCTTAAAATATGCAAGAAGTAAAGTAAATTTTGTTTATGGAAGTGGATTGTAAATGTCTCCAAGTGACATGGAATTAAGAATCGGAATAATACAAGACTACAATAATGAAATTGTAATAGCAACCGATGCACAAGCATTAGGATTGAATAATGATGTAAATGTAAAACCAGTGCCACCAAAAAATATTCAACCTTTTCAAGGCACCACAACAAAGAAATTTTTACCGGAACATTCTGATAAATCAATACATAAAACTGTGGAACATAACCCATCAGAAAAAAAAAAATAGCGATTGAACACGAAGATAACAAAACAACTATAATTGTTAGTACCATAGTAATAGGTCTTGCTGCATTACTTATGTACGAGATTTACTAAACCACTCTTTGGCTGCCACATTCAACAAACCAGAAACAAACACAAGCAGGGCCCATAGATTGTTACCAAGCCAATTAATAACATTACCTGTTGCAGATAAAAGCCATGATACTATTGCACCAATAACTCCTGGAAGTGCTGCAGCAGCTTTACCAGCTAAGTTGGCAAGAAGTTTACCAAGATTAAATAGTTGTTTTTTTATCCAGTCTTTTACACTTGATGGATCAGGTTTTGGAGTCGGAACAGGTGCAGTCCCTCCTCCTGTTGTAGGAATAATGGTCTCAACTAATACCCCAATAATCATACCAAAGGCAGTCAAAATACTAACAAAAGTAATACCTTGCTCCCTAAACAAGGTTTTGATTCTCTCACCCAATGTTGTGTCTTCTTTTAACACCTTATTTATAGTTTCTTTTATCCTGTTTATTTGACTGCGTAATGCTTCTTTGTTTTCACTCGCCGCTTCAAGTCGTGCACTTCTTTCATCTTCTAAGTTTTTTATTCTGTCACGTAGGCGCTCTTGTTGAAACTCATCCTCCTGCCCGGGGGTGCTAACCTGTTCTAATTTTTGTTTTTCTTTTGCTATATCTTTATCAAGCTCAGTGAGCTTTGAGAGATTATTAGTAAGTTCTCCACGGAAGCTTTGCAATCTCTTATCTAAACCTCGTATCTCTCGCAGTGTTAGACTTTCTGGTTGAACAGCAGTTTTAGGATGAGTTTCATCTATTATATTACTCAAATCACTCTCAATTGTATTTACAGCATCTACTGTATTTTGTACATCTTCAGTTGTTGAAAACGTTTGCATTGGTATATTTTCTCCTTCTTTTGTGATGGTGTCTCTTGTTTTCGCAAGGATGCTAATTCTGCTCTACCCTGAGCCTTTCTTTCACGTGGAACTAAATAATCATAAATGTTTAAATTATTTTTTACGAAGTCAATGCCATATTTTTTATCTAAAGTGTCCAGCTTATAAAACTTGATTGGTTCGTTTAGATTATTTCCCTTGTAATAGGTAAGTGGAACATCATCCATACCAACTGTATATAACATTGTTCTACCGATTTCATCTTCAGCCACTCTAAAATCATTTTTATAATCAATTCCGCTGATTTCAGCATTAACTTCAGCAAAAAATTGATCTACTAGCCACTTTTTTTGTGTAAGCTGTTCTTCTGTTTTATCTTCCCCTTGAAGCTGATCAATATAGTTATTTATATTTACAATTTGTCTCTGGAATTCTGGGTCAGGTTGTATAAATTTGTCTTCAAGTAATTTATCCAAGGCATCTTCATCCATATCTTCAATATCTTCAACATTAAACATAGGATTTTCAAATCCACCCTCAGCCATTGTTTATTTTATTTAATTTTAAAAAATATATTTAAAAAATAAAAACAATGTCAGCTTACGGAAACAAACTCAGCCCTCATAGAAAACTAAGAGAACCTCATGGTGTCAAAGGCATCCGCACAAGTGTAGTAATAACTAATAATCCCTCAACAATAGACCAAAACCAGCAACTGCTTGTGAGATTTCCAAATCTAAGTACTAATGATGTGATAGTTCCAGGTACTGCTCGTCTTGCCTTTGAAATAGAACTTAAAAGCAGAACAGACGCCAACGCTAATCTATTTCAAAATCTGGGCAGAACAATTGTGAAAAAAATGACAATAAGAATAAGTGGCAATGAAGTCATGTCAATAGATGACAGTGATATATATCATTGTTATGTAGATTTATGGAAAAGCCCTACTGAAAGATTAAACATAGCTTACCAAGGTATTGGTAAAGCAAACATGTTAAAACATAGAGTTGGTGCGGGAGATGCTTCCTCAGACACCGGAGATGAAGCTATAGCAGCAGCTTATGGAAATAGATTTTGTATTCCACTGGACTTTGAAATGTTAGAAAGTCATATGCCATTTTATCAAGCGGGGCTTGGTGATAGGTTAGAATATGAATTAACGTTTAACGATTATAACAAAGTTATCAAAAGCACTGATGCTGATGCATCTTATGTAATAAAAAATATCTGCTTGGAATTTGATATGGTTAGTGATGTTGAATTAGCCAGACAAATAAGACAGCAAATCAATGGTAAGATGTCATTTATGTATGATCGTATTTTGCGACATAGAAAAATAATAGCAAACAAATCTGATACTCTTTGGAACATCAACATTAATACACCAGCACGGAGCATGAAAGGCATTTTAATGCTGTTTGAAGACCCAGAAAGAACAAGCACAGAATCCTTTTACGACCCAAAGAATCAAAAGGTTAAAATGACAATAGAGGGATTACCAAATCAGGGGTATAGTCAGGGTATGAAGGCATATCAACATTGGGATGAAATCAACAAATATTTTGCTTTAACATCAAAAAGAAACAAAGAGACAGAAATAGCAGCGAGGGACTTAAACTTTACCAGTGTTTCTCTTGAGACCTATCTGACAAAATCATATGCTTTGTGGCTTGACCTTAGAACATGTAATGACAATTTATTACACGGCAGTGGAAGAAGAATAGAAAACGGCAGTGAAGGCATAACGATATTAATAAATAAAAAAGCAGATGCAGATCAAACTTTAAATATTTATCTATATATAATACAAGATGCGCAAATCAATTTCGAAGATGGAAGATTCGAAAAAGCAATATACAAGTTTGCAACAAAAATATCCTAAATATTCACACAGTGCCATTATTTGTGGGCAGACAGGCTGTGGTAAAACAGAGTTTGTTCTTGACATACTTGAACAAGAGTATGTTGGAGTTTTTAAACATATAATTATATTGTGTCCAACCATAGAGTGGAACGAGGCTTATAAAAATAGATCCTGGATAGGAGATGTGAAAAACCCTAAAGATAAAAAAATAATAATTGTCAATCCCGTGAGCAACGGTAAAGAAATGTTACAAGAACTGTTGCGTTTCTTTTTCAAACAATATGCTGGCCAGCCCACATTATACATTATTGACGATTGCTCAGCCACAAATAATTTAACAAAGAAAAAAGATATGTTGTCAGAGTTGGCATTCTCTGGTCGTCACGCTAAACAATCAGTGTGGGTCATTTCACAGAGATATAATTCTGTATTGAAAGATTTGAGAGGGCAAGCAAAATGGTTGTGTATATACACCAAGGACAGAGATAGTTATGAAAATTGTTTGAGAGAAAATGATGTTATTCCAACGTTGGAAGAAAGAACCAGAATAAGAAAAGCTTTAGCTAAGACTAAATATTCCAAGTTGATATTGAGAACTGACCAACCAACTGGTTATTGGGTTGAATACTTTTTTTCAAAAATAAAAACTAGAGTGCCCATATAATCAATACACTCAATGCACCAACCAATATCGGTACAACAGCACTACTCATGTTTTTCGGGGCTTGTAAAACATACCCTCTTGGCTCACAGATAAAATATTCTACGCCATCCTTTGTCACAGAAATTACAGGCGTTTCCTGTGCACCTTTTGCATACGTTTGTAAAAACTTACTTTCTGAAACACATATACAACATTTTACGTCATCGTCATCTCTTGTCATAATTTCCAGTGCTGTTTTAGTTTTGTTATAATCACTATTCTCACCGTCTGTTATTTTCAAATCCATTTTTTCTTATATAATATTTTTTTATTATTACAAAATATATTTATTTTATAATATCCGCAGGTATAATACCTTTGTTTTACAACTGTTGCTCATAGTAATACTAACAGCAAAGTAGCAATGTTAATAGCAATACTGACCATGAATATAGTATTGCTAATAGCATTGCTCATAGCAAAGTAGCAATGTTAATAGCAATGCTTGCAGCAAATTAATAATGTTAATAGAAAAAATAGCAATGTTAATAACAATGCTATTAACAATACTAACAATTACTAGTTGCATGAATATCGCTGCTAGTTGTTTTGTATTTTATATTTATTTCAAGATAAAAAATAAGATTAATAATATAAAAATGAATGCGGAAGAACTATTACAAAATATATCGGAACAGACGGAACCAGATGAATCAAAGCAACAAGAAACAAAAAAAGAAAGATTATCAGCCATAGTGGCTGGCGGTGGTAGCCGTCAATATTTGGGTAAAGACATACAACTCACGAATATAGATAGCATGCCCCCGGATGAAATTAACAAACTTTACTGCAGATATGAAGCACGGCTTGGGGCAAGCATGACTAAAACTTTAGGCAATTCTTTTATTAACTTGTATGTGATGGGAGTATCAAAATATTTTAATGTAACCAATCCACCAAAGCTGATAGAAGATTTGGAGGAAGACCCATTTATTAATCATGCTGTGACAAGCGCTTGTTGTGAGTTGTATTACAGTTATGGAATGTGCTTAGCACCATTTACAGCAATACTGACAACTGTTAGACATATTGATTTTAATAAAAATAAAATTATAGATAATATAAATGGAGAACCAAGAGAGTGAAGTTATACCTGTTGTTACACAACCTGTTGAACAGCAAAAGGTAAAAAATCCAAAACGAATAGAAGCTGGAAAAAAAGGAGCAGCGGCAAGAAAGGCAAAGCGTTTGCTTCAGGATGCAAATCAAGATGCTGCAAATCAAATAACAAAAATAACAATAGATGAAGAGGAACCAGAAATTAATATAAACGTATACAAAAATTATATTCCACCGTGTCTGGTTTTATTAGGCATTGCTGGGTTGGGTTTGTATATTTATAACAAAAAATCTGCTACGCAACCTGTAGCTGTGCAACCTGTTCATGTTGCACCAAAAGACCCGTTTTATTTTTAATAATTTATTTTAAAAAAATAATCATATAAAAAAATGGCAGCAAGTATTGACGGAAAACAAATTGTAAATATGATGTATCATGCTGGAGTGGAAACACTTCTAACTGTTGGATATTCTGAGATTGGCATAAAACTACTAAAAAGACCAGCCCCTAAAGTGGATTTTAATATGGTAGATGTTGGGATGCTGTCTGTGGATATAATGTTAGCAATGGCTACAAAGGATATGTTGATTAAGCAAGGTATTATTCCTGCGGATATTATGAAATAATTTTAAAAAATATATATATAAAAAAAATGGCAAGTGCAGTAGCAATGATGATAGGTGGCGCATTAACAAATGCATTAGCGTTTAGCGGTTCAAATTATTTCTTTTCAAAAATGGGAAGTCATTCAGATGAGGAAAGACAAAGGCATGACAAAGCAGTGGAACAATTAAACGCAGCACAAGCGGAGTGGAATAAAAAAAGAACAGAGAGATTAGATTGTATTAATAAGCAACTGCAAAAAGAGCATCATGCAGAGCAGACTTTTGATGATGTGGACCAAGCTATGAAACAGTATTATTATACAACTGGCAAACATTTGCTTTTGGAACCGGAGCCCAAGTTGAGTGGTTTTTATACACCATCTGCGGATCAGCAAAATAGAGAGATTACGTTTATTGTGGTGGGCATGGCTGCAACTGGATTTGTGGCGTATAAATTGATTTCATAAAAAAAATTAGTTTAAAACTATAATTACTTTGGACTTTTTTGGATTTGAAATGACTAAGTTTACTTTGAAAAGACTAAGTCATATGCATGATACCTATTTTTTTTGTTTGTTTTTACATGGCTTCAATCCAAGTGGTCGAATATAATATGGTGGTTTAGCACTCTTCTCTAATTTATTTTTGAGATGATCAGGCGCCCATACTTCACCGTTGTCTAATAATGTTAATACCATGGATGGACCATATTCAGTACCTACTATTTTCGTATCTGTAATTTTGTATATTTTATCTATTTCCAAGTCTGTCCATTTCTTTGTGCTATTTTGATACTGCTCTTCAAGCAGTTCATCAAATCGTGCAGTTGTGATTTCCATTTTTTTATAGTTATATAAAGTTTAATCTTCAGTAGAAAAAATGGAAAAGATTTATTACAGCCCAAAAGGATTTTGGAAAGGTTACTCAGCAGTTAAAAAATTGTCAAAAGAGGCTGGTGTCAGTAAGAAACAGGCATTAGAATTTTTAAAGAAACAAGCTGTGTGGCAGATTTATTTACCCGAACCAAAGAAAATAGTTAGACCCAGGTTTGATTTTTCCACTAAGAATGAAGTGCATCAAGCTGATTTGTTATTTCTGCCGCATGATACTTTTGGGATTGGTCGTGGACGCAAAACATATAAATATGCATTGACTGTGGTTGATATTGCAAGTAGATACAAAGAAGCAGAGCCACTGACTTCCAAGGATAGTAAAGAAGTTGCTAAAGCATTTGAAAATATATACAGTCGGCATCTGAAATATCCAAAGTTATTACAAGTTGATCCAGGCAGAGAATTCATAGGTGCAGTATCACAGTTGATGTCAAAGCACAAAGTAAATATCAGACGAGGCAGAACAGAAATACACAGAGACCAAGCTTTAGTGGAAAGATTTAACAGAACATTAGCTGAAAGATTGTTTGGCTATCAGTATGCTAAGGAAATAGACTCGCAAAAACGTAATAGAGAATGGGTAAAGAGATTACCAGAAGTTGTTAAAGCAATAAATGCGGAGACAAAAAAGCCTCCTCCTGTTGAAACAAAAATATTAAAAGATGATCCTATCTGTATGAATGCAAGTGTAAGATATTTATATCAACCCGGGGAACAAGAAGGTGGAAGACGCAGAGCAACTGATCCAATGTGGAGTGTAGATATTCACAAGATTAAAAGTTATATGGTGACGCAAGGTATACGAGTTTATTATTTGAAAGCACCAGCGCCGCAGAGAGGATTTGTCAAAGAAGAATTACTTATTGTTCCGGCTAATACCCAAATTCATAAGTTTTTATAGAAACCATGTGCATCAGTTGTAATTCCATCTTCTCGAATATATCTTTTTGAGTAAAATGGTGATAATGTAACTTTGTTTACTGTTATGCCGTATATTTGATGTTTTATTGATCGCATCATATTCATTTCATGGGTATATTTTTTCTTGTTAAATAGTGCATCCTTGTAGTTCTCAAAGTTTATGTGTTTTTCGACTACATATTTTTTTTCAAAGTATTATAATACCAATCATACATCATATACTTTGATAAATCTAATACTGCCATTCCAACATAAATTGGTTTGTTTAATGTTAATTTTGTTTTGTTTACATGTATTGCTGACATTTCATCTGAAAACTTTATACGCCTGTTAAAGTTGGGTTTGGCTATTATTTTTCTTATCTTTTCATTTTCAGAGCCGTCAGTTCTGACTAGTTTTATATCAGTCCGCTTGCGTAAATTTTCCATTGTCTTGCCAAACACAGAGTTGTTCATAAGTTTGTAAAAATCTTTTTCAAATTGTGATTTAGCTTTTTTCCTAAGTTCTGTGTTTAGATTTATGTATGATGCCATCCATGGTTTTTCATTAAATTTTAATACTCTGTGTACTTTCTTTAGTTTCATACCCAAAGATAAATACAGTTCCAGGGTTTTGTGATGTATCACATATTTTTCTTTGTTCATAAGATTTGGGACTAGTTGTTCTGTATTTATCATGCTATTATTTTCTAACAGATCTGTCTGGTATTTAGACAACCATTCTTTTTTTACTGCTAATCTTTCCGGTGCAAGTGGATAGTCATTATGAGATTCATGGAGTTCTTTAGGATATTCCAAATCAACTTCTGCAAAATATCCTTTTCCTTCTTTTGACTCTGGCAACGTTTCTGTTTCCACCCACTTTAAGCCAGAATATGGAAGTGGTTGACTCATTGCCCATCCATAAAGATTATTTGCATCCAGATCCATTAAGAAGTGTTTTTCCTCGTTAGGGTTTTTATCAGCTATATATGAATTATTTGCTTTGGCATATCGTTTTGATACATTACTAATTCCACCACGCATACCTTTTTCTATAAATAAATGCATGTCAATGTCTGTAAAAAGTTCTAATTCTATTTTTGAATGTTTGAGTAAAGCATCCAAAGATAATCCAGGTGCTGTATAGTAATGTTAAGCATCAAGTTTGTATGCACTCATACATGTTTTTCTAAAAGTTTGAAACACATCTGCTAACAGAGTTACATCAGTTTTTAGATATAAATCATGATAGTCTCCAAGAGTTTTACAGTTAAACTCTTTCCATATTTTTTGAGCATATTCGTAATCTTCGGGACTTATACTTTCATCTGAGAGACTACTGTAAAACTTTTCTATAGGCGGTAATTGCGTTTCCTTAAATCTTTCCATACTGTCCATATATTCGTATGGATAAACACCTTTTCGTAAAAGTAAATCTGTTTGTCCCCCAAACTGATTTTTAGTAATTTTGAAATCAGATTTGTCTTTTGCTTTAACCAATTTTTCCAAAGACAAAGCCATAAACTGAAAGCTATCCAAGAATCTAAGTTGTCCGGCACTAAATGAAATATACTTTTCAGCGTTGTTTGGAATGCATGTAATATTACCTGTCATTTTATGTATTTTTTGCATAATGAGATGACTATCATATCCTTTGAGGTTGTGAAATATAACAGGTATATATGTGTTTTATTTGGTTTTATTTTCAGCTTTAGGTTGCAGTTTTTATGTGCTGCACCTCTATATTCACCTGTAAAATGACAGTGGTCTCTTACTTTACCGTTTTTATCATTTTTTATTTCATCCTCGCATATCCAGCAATGTGTTGCTTTTTCATAATCTTCCTCATTTTGCTGGGTCATGATTAATGGTTTTGGGTGAGCAAATATTTTATTAATGTTGCTCTTCTCACATTCTAAGTGATTTAAAAACTTTTCAACAACATCTTCACCTCTGTAAATAACAGGTTCTTCAGCTTTGCCATCATATCTGACAACCTGGTATCCAAAACCACAAGCTTCGTGTACATTTGTGATTTCAGATTTCTTTCCAAATTTGATTGATTGTGGTTTAATTATACTTTCAAAATCAGCATATATTGCATAAGGCACAGGCATCTGATTTTTAAATTTTTAAATTTTACAGTATTTTTACCTTCCTTTGGCATTTCTATTCTGCAAGAATTTTTGTTAACCCCATCACAGTCTTCTTTGTGTTTTGTAAGTAGTCCTTGTCCAGAATAGCCGTGAAGGCAACGATCGCAAAAGTAAGTTTGACCATGGTGTTTGTATTGATCCCAGAGTAGTCTATTCAAATTTTTAATCCAGCAATAATGATATTTTGTTGTTAATGTTTTTGGTTCTTTGGAATAATCATCAGGGTTATAGTTGTCATCTATAATTCCTTCTTCATTATTTGGATCGTCTTCGTTTTCTGATTCAACTTCAGTGTCTTCCGATATTAAGATCAAATTAATTCGTTCAATATCTTTTGGTTATTCTGATATTTTATATGGAAAAACAGATACCTTTTTATTTTTTCCTGTTATGGTATATCCATAAACGTTGATAGCAAGGTTGTTTTGTTTCTCTACTTTGGTTATTTGAGAAACTGGAGTGGGAAAGTCAATGTTATCTTTCTTCAAGAACTCTATACTAGGATACTTTGATAATCTGTCTGTATGATCTGCAGCTGGATTTAAAGCAGAATTTATTGCATGGAACAAACATTTATCGTCATTGTTTTTCACATTTATAATTGCTTTCTTATCAGCTACTGCTTTGGGTAAAGGAATATATGAAGAACCTTTTAACGGCTCGTACTTTTCAATATTTAAGTAAAGCTTAACACAGCGATCAATTTCTAATCCGGATGCTGTGTTTGTAAATCTTTCAAGTCTCTCTTGTATATTTTCAGATGATTCATCGTAAAACTCATTTATTTTTTTAGGGTTTAAGATTGCATTTTGCTCGCTGTGTAATACTGCTGTGGTATATTTTTTGGTATCACCATCATCTTTAAATAAGTCTACAGTGAGAACTAATTGAAACTTTAATCCATTCATCTTTGTCAGCTCTTTGCTTATTTGTTTTGTAATAATGGATTTTTTATCACGCAATAGTTTTTGAGGGTCTTTGTATTTCTCGGCAGATATCTCGTATGCTTTAAAATAGCCACACATTGGTTTGTCAACCAGTTTTAATTTTCTATCTTTAAAAACTTGTTTTAGTTCATTTATAACATTTTCTTGTAATTTAGCATATTTCTGCTTTTGTTCGTTTATGATATTTTCTTGTAATTTATCATATTTCTGCTTTTCTCGTTTACGTTGTTTTTTAGCACGTCGTCTCTTTTGGTAATTTTCAAATGATTGACTAACCTCTTTTGGAGTTTCCTTTGGAACTTCTTTAAGAGCGTCTAGCCCCTTTCTAAGCTGATCATTATTAATTACTCCTTCCCGGTGTAATTGTAAAATGTAGTGAACGTTTTCGGTACTCATTTTTGTAATATATATCATATTAAATTTTTTTCTTTAAATAAAAAAATATTTATTATAACAAGAAAAAGAAAATGGAAAACACTGAGAAAATTAAAAACATTTGCCAATTTCTCAAAGTTGGAGATCACGAACCTTGTAAAAATAAACCAACAAAAGATTCAAACTACTGCAGTTTACACAAATTCAGATTAAAGCAAAGTAAAGTTTTACCGTGTCTAAAATGTGAAAAAGGTACAAGTGCAAAATATCAAATTTGTGTTGGTTGTGGTGCTCATATAGTTAGATTAAGACATAGATACTGGGAAGTAGTAAAGCCATATATTGTTGAATGTAATAGGCTAAAACATATAGAAATTTGATTTTCTAGTAAAAAATCATATTTTATTATATTTGTGTTTATTCGTTGATTTGGGTGTAATTTTGATAACAAATCAACAAATTTGTTTTGTATTAAAGAAACATTTTATAATTATATTACAAAAAAAAGCAATATTTTTGTAATTTTGATAACTTATAAAAAAATTTAAACTTGCAATCTTCACTACCCCTATTTTAAAAAACTTTTAATAAATCAAGTAAAATCACCATAAAATGGTGAATTAGGTGTAAATTTCAACTTTTATTAAAAAATCTCAAAATATAACTCTAACCCAGCTTATTTCAAGGGTGGATTTTTTGGGTGGATTTTGGGGTTGTTTGGGTCATATTCGTTTTGATCCAGAAACCCCAATTTACATATATATCTGTGTATAAACACATACTTATACAGTGGACCCAACCTTCGTGCAGGGATATTGTAGCCATTAATCACGTGACGATAGCTGAGGCCATGTGATTACAAAAAATGGCAATACACTAGGTAATGCTTGGTAAAGCAAATTCTTGCTTAACCAACAGGCAATTGACAATAATATCGATCATCACCTTCGAGAAGATGTTGAAAACATCCAACCTGGTTTTGGCTTTGGTGTTATCTCTTTATTAAATTTACGCACATCTTCTGTAATGTCCTCAACGGAATACATGTTTGTTTACAAGTACTGTAACTTAGTAACCGGTGTGCATGTTCGCTAAAATTGATTTTATTTTTATATAAATAAATTATTTTTGTACCCAGATACCGTTTTTCACACTATTTTCCTATTATGAACAAAGGAAGTTAAAACATTGGCCTAAAAATACTAAACCAAAATTTTAAACTTAGCTGGATGTGTGTGGTGGCAGTGATTACTGTAACAGAAAGGGGAAGTAACCACTGCGGGAAGTTTGCAGTGGACCCACCAACAATTTAAAGTTTTAACAGAAATGATAGGCTATGCAATAATGAAATTATTATTAAATTAGATTTCAACGACGCCCCAGGAGCAGGGAGTAGCTTGCTAAATGAACATATCAAAAAATTATATATCCCAAAAGTCGTTTATTGACATTGGTTGCCAAATGATTCTGAATATCAAATAACACATTTATTCGCATTTACAAACCCAAATAATTATGCAGCTAACGGTGCCCCTGAAGTGGATACCTGTTATATTGAAGTTCAGCTACAACATGGCCATTTAAAAAGTCGGTAAAAGTAATAGAACGTTTTAAAAGTTGACAGTGTTCTATATCAGTACATCAGTACATAGTCTTGTATAGGGAAACACTTAAAAAAATCTTCTTCTCTGAAAGTACAAGAGCCAGAGGTTTAATATTTTTCATTTGCTATAGGCTTATGTTCCTCCACCAAATTAGTTCAAATGGTGACCCTGGGGTCAAATTTGGCCCCGTCCTGGGCGTCACAGTTTTACATAGATTTATATAGTAAAAAATATATTCCTCTCTGAAACTACAAGAGCCAGAGTTTTAACATTTTGCATTTACTATGAGCTTATGGTCCTTTACCAAGTTTATTCAAATGGTCACCCTTGGGTCTCATTTGGCCCCAGGGGTCAGTTTTACATAGACTTATATAGGAAAAAAACTAAAAAATCTCCTCTCTGAAACTACAAGAGCCAGAGGTTTAATATTTTGCATTTACGATAAGATTATGGTCCTTTACCAAGTTTGTTCAAATGGTGACCCTGGTATCTCATTTGGCCCCAGGTCACATGTTTTACATAGACTTGTATAGGGAATATTTTTAAAAATCGTCTTCTCTGAAACCACAAGGCACACAGCTCTCATATATTACAGGTAGCCAAGGGGTCACATTTGGCCATGCCCTAGAGGTTACACTCTAGCACCTTCATTTTGTTTTTGATCTTTACCAAACTTTGTGTCAGTGTCTTTATATCAATGTTGTTAGCACAACACAGGCCACATTCCTTGAACAATCTTAACCAAACTTGCACAGATTGTATATGACCATAATATTTCGAAGAAGTTCGATAATGGGCCAGTACTCAGGTGATCGATATAGGGCCATCTTGGCCCTCTTGTTTAATATTGGGTACATTTTCAAAACAGCCAGCTATGACATGCAATGTTATTAAAGAAACATTTATTGTTGGAGTTAATGAACTTCATATTTACAAACCACGTCCGATTTCAATAAACCATCGCCTTTTTATAAGACGTGAAACCCGTTATGTGTTTGCTGAATCTCATGAAAATCATACCCTTTATCATGCTACGATAAGCGGAGAGTATCAAAGCGTAATTAGGATTTGATTTTAATGCGATTGTGTTTTGCTAGTAAAAATGTGTTTTTTATTTTAATATTTGACTTTAAAGAAAAACTTGTGTTCGGTCTTGAAATGTAGGTATATATAAACCAGATGAAGAGAGTATTCTAGTATTGTTATCTAAATTTTATTTGCCTTAAAGCAGTGTGATTTTAAAACCGCATCCACCGCTTGTTTTATAATTCTCCTGGTGGTGGGGTGGGTTGGTGGGTGTGGGGGATACTATACATGGTATATATTGTAATACCGCAATCATACCTTAAACTGAAAGCTTTTTGCGTCAATATGACGACAAATATTTTACAATCGGCTGTTTTAATGAGATCCCTTCATGTTGAAAGAATAATCTGTATAGCAGTCGGCGATTTGAATTATTCAGATAGTTGTTAAATATATTTGGGATTATAGCCTTGTTTTGATGTAAAATAATAGTCAGCAATGTCACGATTTTATGTAAACTAATATCAAGTACTTTACTACTAGACTATTCTGATATGCGGACAGTTTTATTTTACAACCAATTTTTAGATTAAAATGATTATCGGATACTCTATTTAAAGGGACTGGAGGCAGTCTGGAAGAGGAATCGGTGCCAATTAAAACACAGGAAAAACCCTTTATAATGTGCTTCATTTTCATATGAAATGTGCACATGCCTTAAATAGGCTGTGTATCAAGATTTCTAAACGTATTTCTTTTACAGCGATTGCGAAGCAAGTTCTTCCAACTTATGTCTTCTCATGAACAGACTCAATAAAACCGAGTCTGCCACTTTTTTCTCTTGTTTGTATTTGTTGCTTCCAAGGGATCACCTTTTCAGTTATAGTAATCACCCTCGATGACTTTCTGGGTAGAACCAATGCTAAGCAATGTGGATTAATTATCTTGCTCAAGGATAAATAGCATGACCACGGCGATGGTCGAACCCACGACCTCTCGATCTGCAGTCCGATGCTCTACCACTGGACCACGCAATACACTGACAATCTACTAACAATCCACTGACAATTCACTAACAATCTCGTTTTATTCGCAGTGCTTTATAGTTTATGAATAGTCTTAAAATGATTTTCGTTCTTGTTTTGACTTTTTCCTTGATAACGTTGTTTTATTATTTACATCTTTTTGCACAATGGGTCAACACGTTTGTATTTACCATCAATCGTCGAAGATGATCAAGACAAATAACAAACCCCTTATTAAGTTCGGTTGAATTAATATTTATGAAAATGTTTGGACTGGAAAATACGACCTCTCGATGTATTCGTTTTGTTTAATCATCAATATAAGCTGGGACGAAAATGACAGCCCTGATATTAGTTAATATTGGGTTAATATTGCTAACAGCTGGATCACAAAACAAGAACTTATTATAGCCTACACGCATCATTTGAATTGATATAAGTAATTATGCATCAACATACTAGCCGAGTCGCCGAGTTTTCCCGACCAAACTATTTCATTAACAATAATTGAATACATTACTTTATTGAAATTTGTTTGGTGCAAATGTACATTGAATATGCAACTGACACATAATATGATGGTTTGCCCGTATTTATATATTATATTATACCAACTAGTTATATTATACCCACTAGTCTTTCAGATCGCCTCCAGTCGCTTTAATTGGCAGTGGCCCATTCACGTCCTGACTGAATTTTGTTTTTGTTTGGTTGGGTAGACATTTTCCATATTAAACAACAGCGTAATTTCTGAATTGTGTTTCCAAGAAAAACACCTGATCAACTGATATACATATTTTTAATTTGGAGAAATGAACGATTTCTTAAAATTGACACACATGCTTACTATTGAATAATTCCCACACCGAAGCATGCCATATAAATACATAACGTTATCAAAAAAAAGTCAAAACAAGAGCGATAATCATGGTAAGACTACATGTATATATCTAGTTGCTAACTATTCATAAACTAAACAGCAGTGTGAAGAAACCGAACTCCACAATAACACACATACATGTACTCGAAGCCGACCAAACAAAAAACGTAAAACCTTAAGGCTTAAAGACAGGTTGATAGCAATTACCATGTGACATTAATGATAGCGTCTGCGAGCCGGGGATTAATGCGGCTGGGTCAGATATTGGGTATTGATTTAAAAAGGCACTATTTTGTTGAAATTCTTTAATTATATTTTTAAATTGTCAATTCTATCAGCTGACATAAACAGTGTCAAATATCGTTGTTTTTGCCGTTTTCCCAACGTTATGATTACCGATTATAGAGTCGAATAATATGTAAGTGCTGCTCATTTATTCGATTTAATTAATATTACATGTATAGTAATGAATTCACATACTCCAACCTAAGACCTTGTCAACCATAACCGTACATCTATCATCCGTATCGGTTTTAACATATATTTATTTGAAAGATATGTCCAAAATGTGTGTCATTATGAAAATGAGATTATCCGTATACCGTGCTAAAAATACTTGTTTTCGTAGAATACCATTTAAAATGACTTCATATTGTTTTCTATGTTTTCTTTAAAAGTAAATTCGGTCATGGACATTTTAACGATACTCTACATGATAGTCTGGTCCTCGATTGGTCGATTTTTTATAGTCGACAGAGACCTGATGGTTTACCTGTCAGCTACCTGTACACATATTACAAATATCAAATATCTTCACCTAAATTATCGGGATGCACTATTGGAGTTAAGTATTGTACGATCATAATAGATGTAACACGAGTCGGTACAATATCCGATCGCACCATTTCATTTGAAAATACCTTCCTGTTGATGGTGCAAACACAATTTTAAACGGACACAAGGCAATCTTGAAGTTTATATTAAGTAAAAATAAGTACTTCGATTCATTAATCTGTAACACAACCATCGGTCACTATGGGACTTAATATATTGTCCTTGATTGTACAGTGGTAATTTTCTTGATCATACAGTGGTAATTGTCTTGATCGTATAGTGGTAATTGTCTTGATCGTATAGTGGTAATTGTCTTAATCGTACAGGGTAATTGTTTTGATCATTATAATGGTAATTGTCTCGATCGTATAGTGGTAATTGTCTTGATCGTATAGTGGTAATTGTTCGATTATCAGCTGACGGTAAATGAAACAACACAGCACAAGTGCCTATAATTTAAATGATGATTACATTGTCACATTATATAAGTGTCATTAAATGTCCGAACACAAACACACACCTCGCTCTCTTGTTAATGATGGGTACATTGTCACATTATATAAGTGCCATTCAAACACAAACACACACCTCGCTCTATTGTTAATGATGAGTACATTGTCACATTATATAAGTGCCATTTAATGTCCAAACACAAACACACACCTCGCTCTCTTGTTAATGATGGGTACATTGTCACATTATATAAGTGCCATTAAATGTCCAACCACAAACACACACCTCGCTGTCTTGTTAATGATGGGTACATTGTCACATTATATAAGTGCCATTAAATGTCCAAACACAAGCACACACCTCGCTCTCTTGTTAATGATGAGTACATTGTCACATTATATAAGTGCCATTAAATGTCCAAACACAAACACACACCTCTCTCTCTCTCTTGTTAATGATGGGTACATTGTCACATTATATAAATGCCATTCAAACACAAACACACACCTCGCTCTCCTGTTAATGATGAGTACATTGTCACATTATATAAGTGCCATTAACTGTCCAAACACAAACACACACCTCGCTCTCTTGTTAATGATCGGTACATTGCCACATTATATAAGTGCCATTAAATGTCCAAACACAAGCACACACATCGCTCTCTTGTTAATGATAAGTACATTGTCACATAAGTGACATTAAATGTCCACACACAAACACATATCTCGCTCTCTTGTTAATGATGAGTACATTGTCACATTATGTAAGTGCCATTAAATGTCCACACACAAACACACACCTCGCTCACTTGTTAATGATGAGTATATTGTCACTTTATATAAATGCCATTAAATGTCCAAACACAAGCACACACCTCGCGCTCTTGTATGATGAGTACATTGTCACATTATATAAGTGCCATTAAATGTCCAAACACAAACACACACCTCGCTCTCTTGTTAATGATGATTTCATTGTCACATTATATAAGTGCCATTAAATGTCCACACACAAACACACACCTCGCACTCTTGTTAATGATGAGTACATTGTCACATTATATAAGTGCCATTAAATGTCCACACACAAACACACACCTCTTTCTCTTGGTAAGCATTTTATGTTTGTGGTGTCGCCTGTTCCCTTGTTTTGTCGTTTGTTTGATATGCGCGTTTTGGTTGACTGCGTTTTTGTAAAATGTTCGTGTTCGACATTTTTATACCTACTATTTTGACATATAAACATACATTGTTGTTGCAAAATACTGAAGTTGACCGAGTATTATATCAGGTGATACATTACTGAAGTTGGTCGGGTATTATATCATGTGTTACAATATTGATTTTGGCCGGATATTGTGTACAATACTGAAGTTGGTCGGCTTTGTGGTATAATACTGAAATTGGCTGGGTATTGCGGTACAATACTGAAGTTGGTCGGTTATTGTGGTACAAATCTGTAATTGGCAGGGTAAGGAGGTTGTTACCTTTAACGGTGGAATTGATATCTTTAGCAGTGGTTGTTACCGTCTTACCTTAAGCGTTGTAACACAATACAATCACTGACGAGTTCGACAAAGAAAATCAATCAAAACACACATAAACTACATTATTATTTTCTATAACTTTTCAGATTGTGTAATTGTGTATAAGTCGTACTAGTAATAGTAGTAGTAGTAGTAGTAGTAGAAGTAGTAGTAGTAGTAGTAGTAGTAGTAGTAGTAGTAGTAGTAGTAGTAGTAGTAGTAGTAGTAGTAGTAGTAGTAGTAGTAGTAGTAGTAGTAGTAGTAGTAGTAGTAGTAGTAGTAGTAGTAGTAGTAGTAGTAGTAGTAGTAGTAGTAGTAGTAGTAGTAGTAGTAGTAGTAGTAGTAGTAGTAGTAGTAGTAGTAGTAGTAGTAGTAGTAGTAGTAGTAGTAGTAAGTGGAGGAGGAGGAGGAGGAGGAGGAGGAGGAGGAGGAGGAGGTGGAGTTGGAGGAGAAAGTGGAGGAGTAATAGTGGTATTAGGGTAGGAGTGGCAGTAGAGTAGGATTAGTTGTAGTAGTAGTAGTAGTAGCAGTAGTAGCAGTAGTAGGAGTATGCATAGGATTAGAAGTAGTAGATACAATACATCATAAATACATTCTGCGTCAGCCTGACGCCGGATCCATAAAATGACAAAATAGTGACTGTGTCCGGCGACCGACACGTTAACCTTCAATGTCGACGCGACGCATGGTGAAACCCAAGCCTAATATTTAAAAAAATAAAAAGATTAACGCTATAAAAATGCCCTTTTGTGAAGCTCAAACCCCGAATTATAAAGAACTATTACTATCTTTAGATCTAAATAATTCCCTCTTTGTGATTCGTGGACCTTATACAATGGCAAAGCTTAACAAGGTAAAACTTCTGAATATCTAATTGTATATTGAATTTAAAGCATTGTTAAAAAATGCCAAGTGCTTCGAATTGAAAATCAAGTTTAGTACTTCCCGCCGTAATTATGCTGGCGCAGTTTTGAGAATACGTGAACCATTTAACTGACTTGTTCTTTAGCAAAGAACCATAAGCTTTAATTGCTAATTTTACCGCTTAAATTTCTCTGAAAGTAGAACATTTTAAGGCGTTTACTTCTGACCATGCTTTGTGGAAGATTGAAGTGATGTTCCGCATGCTCTGTTGCTATCATTTGAATAAACTATAGTCTGGCAGCGAGAAACATTACCCAGTTTTCGGATGTTCAGACTGTCTACGTTATTTTACCAAAATAGCAATTCCTCAATACAGAGATCGTTACTTTAATTTAAATAAGTGGTCCCAGGAATATTTACCTTTTTAGATTTACGTATAATGACCTTGTCATAAATCTCGCGATATTGCCAATAATTTAAATTACTTTGAAAGTACATTTCGCTAATTGTCGTACGCTAATATTCGATAGAATATTAATTATCAAATCAATAGTCAGTAGCGGGTCTTGAACTCTCTTCTCTGGTATGGAAAGGTTAAATTTAATACTTTCCAAGCAAAGACCAACCCATGTCAGACCGTTTACAGGATCCCATAAAGATTTTAATTTAATTTATGACAAAACCTGCTTGCTCTAGACTATTCTTGGCAAAAACAGAATATTTCATGCATGCTGACTTATCGCTGATAGTCCCCATCCATTGTCAAGAAACATTACCTATTTTAAACAATTCGATCAACAGTTTAATCATCTCCCTTAAAGGGACACACAGCAAACTTGAAGTTGTTGTGAAGCTTTTGATCAGTAGCTTGATTTATTTACCCAGTAATATTTTGACTTCAAATCTGCCTGCATATAATTAAATAAAATGTTTTTCATTTATTGATTTATTTACTTTTCCCATTATTCCGCCATCTATTTAAATATATTATTGTTGCCATAAAATCAACAGTTATTAATATGCAAACTCTGTTTGCGTTCACCTATTCTCATAATTAAAATTGATGATTGTAAAAGTCTAAGTTATGTATAAAACTTTAGGGACTTGAACCACGCCCCTTTTTATTTACTAAATCGACATAGCTTTTCCAACAAATTTAACGTTTTCTAATGCGGATATATTATTTTTAGAAAAAAAACTGCCGGCTCGAAAAAGGGGATTTTATAGCTATTTTTTAATGCGTCAGTAATTTTCGGAGTAGCTCCTATACTTTGACAAACCTCTTTATTTTGCTCTAAACTACCTTTAACTATATTTATAACATTTCCGTTATTTTGATATAAATTAATTTCCTGAATTTCAAAATATTTTGAATGAAAGTTTAATTATCGGTACTGTTTTCTTCGTTCAAAGTATTAAAATGTACTTATCATTTATCGTTGTATCTGTTCCTTTCACTAGAGTCCCACTCTCTTTAAATTGCGGCAGCAGTGGCGGACCTCGGACAAACCCTCCTGAAGTGTCCTCTGTTACAAAACAAAAGAGTATGATAATGAACCTTTGGAAACGGCCGGGCACGACACATACGAAATATTGAACTCGGTTTGATTGAGACTGTTCATGAGCGGTAGTGAAATATGCTAGCTACCGCTTACGCCCTCTAGCCCCGGGTTGAGCAGAACTCAATATTAATAAAATCAATAGTACATCATTTTAACCATCCCGAAGATGGCATGCATATGGCGGTGGACATGGAGTTCATGGCTTCCCCATGTCGTACGGCGTATGGTCCCAGTATCTAATAAAATTAAATGCCCCGAAGAGCGAAATAAACATAATGGAATTTAGTTGGGCGCAGCGGTTATGAAGCCTGCGTATCGCAAGTAACAGCCAAAAGACTAAATTAAAAAGCAGACAAAATATCCTATAAGTGGTTAAACAATACCCAAAACCGTTTATCGGCCGGAGTAGTGAAACCACCGAATCAAAAATTAAGTAAGAAAACAAAAGAAATTGAAAATGTACCACCGATAACTAAATATAAGTATCGGGCTCAGCGATCTCCAAAGATCGAATGAATAACAGTACTGATTGCAAGCGCTGGGAGACGTTTTACTGCCGCCACCCTGCATAAGCAACGCCACTGTGCTATAAAAAAGAGTATGATAATGAACCTTTGGAAACGGCCGGGCACGACACATACGAAATATTGCAGTCTCGGTTTGATTGAGACTGTTCATGAGCGGTAGTGAAATATGCTAGCTACCGCTTACGCCCTCTAGCCCCGGGTTGAGCAGAACTCAATATTAATAAAATCAATAGTACAACATTTTAACCATCCCGAAGATGGCATGCATATGGCGGTGGACATGGAGTTCATGGCTTCCCCATGTCGTACGGCGTATGGTCCCAGTATCTAATAAAATTAAATGCCCCGAAGAGCGAAATAAACATAATGGAATTTAGTTGGGCGCAGCGGTTATGAAGCCTGCGTATCGCAAGTAACAGCCAAAAGACTAAATTAAAAAGCAGACAAAATATCCTATAAGTGGTTAAACAATACCCAAAACCGTTTATCGGCCGGAGTAGTGAAACCACCGAATCAAAAATTAAGTAAGAAAACAAAAGAAATTGAAAATGTACCACCGATAACTAAATATAAGTATCGGGCTCAGCGATCTCCAAAGATCGAATGAATAACAGTACTGATTGCAAGCGCTGGGAGACGTTTTACTGCCGCCACCCTGCATAAGCAACGCCACTGTGCTATAAAAAAGAGTATGATAATGAACCTTTGGAAACGGCCGGGCACGACACATACGAAATATTGCAGTCTCGGTTTGATTGAGACTGTTCATGAGCGGTAGTGAATTATGCTAGCTACCGCTCACGCCCTCTAGCCCCGGGTTGAGCAGAACTCAATATTAATAAAATCAATAGTACAAAATTTTAACCATCCCGAAGATGGCATGCATATGGCGGTGGACATGGGGTTCATGGCTTCCCCATGTCGTATGGCGTATGGTTCCAGTATCTAATAAAATTAAATGCCCCGAAGAGCGAAATAAACATAATGGAATTTAGTTGGGCGCAGCGGTTATGAAGCCTGCGTATCACAAATAACAGCCAAAAGACTAAATTAAAAAGCAGACAACATATCCTATAAGTGGTTAAACAATACCCAAAGCCGTTTATCGGCCGGAGTAGTGAAACCACCGAATCAAAAATTAAGTAAGAAAACAAAAGAAATTGAAAATGTACCACCGATAACTAAATATAAGTATCGGGCTCAGCGATCTCCAAAGATCGAATGAATAACAGTACTGATTGCAAGCGCGGGGAGACGTTTTACTGCCGCCACACTGCACAAGCAAGACCTGAAGCATGTATCGTGTTCGGTTCTGTTCTTGGCCCACGAAAAGAACTGGTCTGTTTGTTGTTCACTTATATGAACTGCCCGCCAGCCCACTGGACGTGTTGCAGTGAAACAATCCGGGATCGTGAAAACGCACTCTGGATTGTTCTCATGTCTCTGTTTGCCTTTCCGGCTCCTCCGCTGACTCCATATGTTGAAGACAACCCGAATTCTAACTAGTTTTAAAAACTTCTGGATGTAGTGACTTTACTGTTTGCCTGTCGGATTCGAATAACAGAAATAGTTTTCTGCACAGTACACGTTAGCGTATACTCGCTTTGCACGTGCGAAACGAGTATATAGCGTCCTCTAGGCACCGGTTGAAACCTGTATGAACAGGTTCAATGTAATTCGCCGAACTTTAAATTATTAAAGAGTCACTCTCATAAATCATTTCACTATTTATAGTAAGGTATACAATAAAAAACGTATGTGTTTGTCGCCAACCACACAGGTCGGTTTATGGATTCAATATGTGAATGTTTCTGCTGACCAAGTACGAATTACGGAGGAACAGTAAGTAAACATGTTCTCTGAAATATTTGTACCTGATGTGCTTCATAATTATGATGCTCCGGTTTTAAAGCCTGTCAACATATTTCGGTCACAAATCTCAATATAAGTAACGACCCTTAACGTAGTCAGTATTAAAGTATTTGTTTAATTTTCTTCCTAAGCGTTTTTCGTTTGCTCTGTTTTCCATATATTTCAGTCTACTTACACTACAATGTTTTGTCATTTAGATCTAAGTGTTCGTGAATATGTATTTATTTATTGCATTTGAATAAATGCTTCAATTCAATTCATTTATGATAGGGTCAAGTATCTAATTCTTAATTTCTAACACACATGTTCATTTCAAATTTTAAAAGAATTAATGCTCTACCACCAGCATTGATGTCGACTGCAGGTGCCATCTTGTTGAATAGTACAAACCACGTAAATGACACACTATTTGTTTGGCGTTCAACGTCTATTTATGGCACATTTTAAGCCATGTATGGCAATCGATTTTTTGTAGCGGAGACAGACCACCTCCTTATTCTTGGGTAGAAACAGTACTGTATACCTCCCGCCATCCGTAAGAATCGACACTCTCTAACTTACAAGTTGAGCTCCCAGTGGGATTCGAACTCGCAGTGGTGAGAGGCGAGAATGTTTACAACGCAACCCTTCGACCACGGACGCCCTAAACATGACAGCCTAGGAATATTTATTGAAATACAATAAAAATAAACAATAACATATCTTGTTGATGATCTGTTAAATAGCCATTCAATTAAAGACTTTCACCTTCCTGTGTTCATTATAAACATATGCTTTCGTTTCCAGTCAAACAGGTCTGTTTATACATTTAGTGTAAATGAACACAGAACCGGACTGGTGTTCGCAACATATTTGTGTGAATGATTCGGCAGAAAAAGTACGGGGTATGTCATGGACGAATATTAAGTAAGTATTTTCTCTGACAGTATGTTCCTGATGTTCCTGATGTTTGTATTTGAGATTCTGTATTAAATATTTGTATTTTCAGGTTGATTCATATTGGTCACAAGCCTTGATATTAGTAACGACCCTAATATCTGTAATGACTGCTAAGCGTCCCACACTTTCTACATATCATGTCGGTCAATAACTATTCATAGATAATGTCTTTATTTTATATGCCATACCGACTATACACATAATTATGTGCCTAGCATTTTGAATCTGGTCGACACCTACAATCGCGAACTCCACTTTCTACGTGTCGGCACCTACAACAGCGTCCCGCACTTTAAACAGGTCAGCGCCTACAGGTCAAGAACTACAACAAATTCCCACGGTTTCAACACGTCCGCACCTACAACAGCGTCCCGCACTATCTACACGTCATGTCGGTCAAGGTATGAATCCACCAATTATTTTCCCCATTGACACGAATATTGAATTGTCACATATTAATGATTTGCTGCAACTTCAACTATTGATCACAAAGTGTATGCATACAGGCGAAATTTGGAAAATGTTCATCAATACGCCAATAAAGCCTGTCAATACATTTCTTATCCATACAAAATGTCGAATAGAAAATAAAAACTATTAAACCTCATTACCCATTCATAGCTACTAAACCTAATTAGCTATTAGTGAACAGATCAATACCAACACCAAAGTCTCGCACTTTCAACATATCAACACCTACAACAGCGTCCCGCACTTTCTACGCGTCAACACCTACAACAGTGCATTTTCAACACGTCAACACATACCGTATCGTTCTGCACTTTTTGCACGTCCAACACCTACAACAGCGTCCCGCACTTTCAACACGTAAACACACACAATATCATCCCGCACTTTCTATGCATCCAACACCTACAATAGCGTGCCGCACTTTCAACACCTAAACACACAATATAGTCCCACACATTTCGCACGTCCAACACCTCCAACAGCGTCCCGCACTTTCAACACGTAAACACGCACAATCTCGTCCCGCACTTTATACACGTACACAATATTGTCCAGCACTTTCTACACTTACACAATAGCATCCCTCACTTTCTACACGTCCTACAACTAAAACAGTATGTCTCACACTTTCAACACGTAAACACATACAATATCGTCGCGCACATTCTACGCGTCCCGCACTTTCAACACTTAAACACCTACAACAGCTTCCCGCAATTTCAACACGTAAATACGTAAACACATACAATATAGTCCAATCGTCCACACTTTCAACACACAAACACATACAATATCGTCCGATACTTTCAACACGTAAACGCATACAATATCGTCCCACACTTTCTACATGTCCAATACATACAAACAAGAAAATGCTGATGCAACAAAGCTCTCCAATTATGGCGCACACACGAATCTTTTTTTTTTCGAGATTGTTCCTGTTATTAAAGAAAGAGAGAGAAAAAAAGATTGAACAGAGCACCTCACAATATCTACACGTCAACATCTTCAACACCGTCCGCAGGTTCTAAACGTAAACAACTACAACCAATAGATACTAAGCATGTGTTTGCTTATTACCTAAATTTACCGTCGTCCTATCAGAAAACAAAGAAGAGAATGTAGTTTGAAATGTGTAACCGGACACTCCGATTCCTCTTAGGACAATAAGGGACTGGAACTACCAACCAATCGTCACAGACGCAGGTAGCTTTCAAATTCGCAAGCAAACCTGCAATATAATTGTCAAAATAACAGATACGTTACGTACAAATACAGATAACTTGGGCGTCTGCCCAACCAATACTACCGGGCACCCACTAATCACCACCGCCCTTCTGAACATAACGTTACTCGTTTGACTGTATAATTGTATCATAGTCATTTTGGGATGATAAGTAAAACGTCGTCCCTGATGAGCCGTCCAGTAGGAATAATTCCGTTCTGTCCAGAACCCGGGTTTGTAGCAGGAAGAAGACGATCTAGAAGAAAGTCACAATGTGCTCACTAAATAACTGCTGACTAAACTAAGTCTCTATGAATCAGCGATTCGAACCATTCGCAACTTCACGATGACTTCTTTGAAGCAAGATCCCAAAGAATGACGGGATTGGCCGAGTACCAGGCCTTATAGTGTTGCCACTTTAGATTACCATGACTTATTGTGTTTTCACTCTGGAATACAAGGACATATAAAGTTGCCACTCTGGAATACAATGCCGTATAGTGTTGCCACTCTGGAAAACCACGCCTTATAGTGTTACCACTCTGGAATACCAGGATGTAATGAAATTTATAGTGTTGCCACTCTGGAATACCAGGACATATAGTGTTGCCACTCAGGAATACCAGGACCTATAGTGTTGCCACTCTGGAATACGAGGCCTTATAGTGTAGCCACTCTGAAATACAACACCTTATAGAGTTGCCGCATAGAAATGCCTGGCCTTATACTGTTGGCACTCTGGAATACAACTTCTTAAAGTGTTGTCACTGTGGAATACTAGGACGTATAGTGTTGCTACGCTGGATTACAAGGATTTATTTTGATTTCACTCTGAAATACCAGGACTTATAGTGTTGTCACTCTGAAATACCAATGTCATATAGTGTTGCCACTCTAGAATACCACGCCTTATAGTGTTGTCACTCTGGATAACCACTCTTTATATTGTTGCCAGTCTGGAATACCAGGCCATGTATTGAGACCACTCTGGAATACCCGTCTGCAGTGAAACTTATAGTGTTGCCACTCTGGAATACCAGGACATATAGTGTTGCCTCTCCGGAATGCCACGCCTTATAGTGTTGCCACGTTGGAATACCAATACTTATAGTCTTGCCACTCTGGAATACGACGACTTATAGTCTTGCCACGTTGGAATACCAATCCTGACAGTCTTGCCACTTTGGAATACCACGTCTTATAGTGTTTCCACTCTGGAATTACAGGACTTATACAAATGTTGCGTAGACACGCAAGTGTGCGCTGCATAAGGCCTATTCGCAATATATTGTCCATGCATCATATGTTCGCAATCATGTACGCAGCCCTAGTATCGCACTGGTCGATCAACTTGTAAGCAACACAAGAACGCAACTTATGACGCATTAAATAAATGTACGCACAGCCTGTACGCTTCGCATGTACGCAACGAAAGTAAGTAAAGTAGTGTTGATATTCTCGAATACCACGACATATGGTGTTGCCACTATGGAATCATACACCTTATAGTGTTGCCACACTATAATACCAGGCCTTATAGTGTCGCCACTCTGGAATACCACGATTCATAGTGTTGCCACTCTGGAATACCAGGACTTATAGTGATGCGATTCTGGTATACCAGGCTGTAGTCGTTCTTATAGTGTTACCACTCTGGAATACCAGAAATTATAGTGTTGCCACTCTGGAATACCAGGAAGTATAGTGTTGCCACTCTGGAATACCAGGCCTTATCGTGCAGCCACACTGAAATACCAGGCCTTATAGTGTTGCCACTCTGGAATGCCACGATGTATAGTGTTGCTACTCTTGAATACCAGGACTTATAGTGATGCCACTCTGGAATACCAGGCTGTATATTAAAACGCAAAAGAAACGCAACTCGGGAATTTAAGCTATATATTGTATGTACAATATGCTGCTGTTAATCAAATGGTACATGGCTACGTAAGACCTTTCCTTTCGGAAAGAAATACTAAAACAACACATAATACAGCAAATAGTGTTCCTTCAAAGTTACAGTAATGACAGAGTCCGCGTTTGCCTCAATCATTTGAGCAAACTTAAGATGCAACATTTTGCAAACTCTTTACCTTAAATACAGTACTGAACTGGCTCAGTTTTTCAAAGAGGAACTTCAACATTGATGACTTTCTTGTTACAAGGTGTAGTGTGATTAAAACGTCTACAACATCACAGTTGTGTC
This sequence comes from Cyrtodaria siliqua, assembly GCA_037043455.1. Taxonomy (NCBI): domain Eukaryota; kingdom Metazoa; phylum Mollusca; class Bivalvia; order Adapedonta; family Hiatellidae; genus Cyrtodaria; species Cyrtodaria siliqua. The sequence goes on from JAWPHD010002953.1 coordinate 138,052, forward strand.
TTTCTCTAATTAACTGCAACTGTTTTGTTTATCGCTATGGAATATTATGTGGAATTAAGTGTGCAGTATATACAATATATAGCTGAAATTCCCGAGTTGCGTTTCTTTGGCACTTGAGTAAAGTCGTCTTTATAGTGTTGCCACTCAGGAATACCACGACTTATAGTGTTGCCACTCTGGAATACCAGGTCTTATAGGGCAGCAACTCTGGATTACCAGGACTTATAGTGTTGCCACTCTGGAATACCAGGTCGTATAGTGCAGCAACTCTGGATTACCAGAGTTGCCACTTAGGAATACTACGCCTAATAATGTTGCCGTTCTGGAATACCACGCGTTATAGAGATGCCGCACTGGAATACCAGGCCTTATAGTGTTGCCATTCTGGAATACCAAGCCGTATGGTATTGACACTCTGGAATAGCACTTCATATAGTGTTGTCACTATGGAATACCAGGAGGTATAATGTTGCTTCTCTGGACTACCAGGACTTATTGTGATTTCACTCTGGAATAACAGGACTTATATTGTTGCCACTCTGGAATACCACGCCATATAGTTTTGCCACTCTGGCATACCACGGCTTATAGTGTTGCCACACTAAAAATACACGCTTTATAGTGTTGCCACCCTGGAATACCAGGCCTTGTAATGATGCCACTCTGGAATACCCGGTTGCAGTGAAACTTATAGTGTTGCCACTCTGGAATAATACGACTTATAGTGTTGCCACTTTATGATACCAAGAGTTATAGTGTTGCCACTTTGAAATACTACGAGGTATAGTGTTGCAAATCTGGAATACCAGGCCTTGCAGTGATAATTCTGGAATACCAGGCCGTAGTCAAGCTTACAGTGTTGCCAATCTGTAATACCAGGACATATAGTGTCGCCACTCTGGAATACCACGTCTTATAGTGTTGACCGAATGGAATACCACGCCTTAAAGTGTTGTCACTTTGGAATACCACGCCTTAGGGTGTTGCCAGTCTGGAATACCAGGTCTTATCGTATTTGCCTGGCCGTAGTCAACATTATAGTATTGCCACTCTAGAATGCAAGACCTTATAGTGTTGTCACTCTGGAATACAAGACCTTATAGTGTTGTAAATCTGGAATACCACGATTGAAATACCGGGACTTTTAGTGATGACACTCCGGAATACCAGGCCGTAGTCATCCTAATAGTGTTGCCACTCTGAAATACCAGGCCTTATAGTGTTGCGTCTCTGGAATACCAGGCCTTATAGTGTTGCTTCTCTGGAATACCAGGCCTTAATGTTGCCACTCTGGAATACCAGACCTTGTAGTGATGCCATTCTGGAATACCAGGACGTAGACAAACGTTTAGTGATACCATTGTGGAATACCCGGACATATAGTGTTGCCATTCTGAAATACCACGACTTATAGTGCAGCCACTCTGGAATACCACGAATTATCGTGTCGCCACTCTGGAATAACACGCCTTATAGTGTAGACTCTCCTGAATAACACGATTTATAGTGTTGCCACTTTGGAATACCACGCCTTATAGTGTAGCCACTTCTGAATAACACGACTAGTGTAGCCACTTCTGAATAACACGACTGGTGTTGCCACTCTGGAATACAAGGCCTTATTGTGTTGTCACTCTGGCATACTACGCCTTATAGTGTTGCCACTCTGGGGTACCAGGTGTCATAGTTGTGCCACATTGGAATAACACGTCATATAGATTGGCCACGTTGGAATACCACGACGTATAGTGTTGCCACTCTGAAATACCAGGCATTATAGTGTTGCCACTCTGTAATACCAGGCCTTATAGTGTTGCCACACTGGAATACCAAGCCTTATTGTGTTGCCACTCTGGAATACCACGCCTCATTATATTGCCACTTTGGAATACCAGGCCTTATAGTGTTGCCACTCTGGAATACCAGGCCTTATAGTGTTGCCACACTAGCATAACAAGCCTTATAGTGTTGCCAACCAGGTATACCAAGCCTTATTGTATTGAGCAAGTTTTATATTTGTAGTATCATATAAATAATTATATAATTATTTAATACATATATACATAATTATAAACGTTTTATCTGCAACAAACAACCTGGTTCAAATATAATGATTTCACAGTACCACGACTTATTGAGTTGCCCCTCTAAAATACCAGTGTTGCCACTTTTGAATACCACGCCTAATAATGTTGTCATTCTGGAATACCACGTCTTATAGAGTTGCCGCACTGGAATTCCAGGCCTTACCACTCTGGAATACCACGTCTTATAGTGTAGCCACTCTGGAATACCACGTCTTATAGTGTAGCCACAATAGAATACCACGTCTTACAGTATTACCACTCTGGAATACCACGCCTTATTGTGTTGCCACACTGGAATACCACGTCTTATAGTGTTACCACTTTGGAATACCACGCCTTATAGTGTAGCCACTCTGGAATACACGCCTTATTGTATTGCCACTCTGGAATACCAGGCCTTATAGTGTTGCCACACTGGAATACCACGACTTATTGTGTTGCCACTCTGGAATACCACGCCTTATTGTGTTGCCACTCTGGAATAACACGTCTTATAGTGTTACCACTCTGTAATATCACGGCTTATTGTGTTGCCACTATGGAATACCAGGCCTTATAGTGTTGCCACTCTGGAATACTACGTCTTATAGTGTTGCCACTCTGGAATACCAGGTCTTATAGTGTTGCCACACTGGAATACCAGGTCTTATAGTGTAGCCACTCTGGAATACCACGTCTTATAGTGTTGCCACACTGGAATACCTGGTATTATAGTGTAGCCACACTGGAATACCAGGTCTTATAGTCTAGCCACTCTGGAATACCAAATATTATAGTGGTGCCACACTGGAATACCAGGTCTTATAGTGTAGCCACTCTGAAATACCAGATCTTATAGTGTAGCCACTCTGGATTACAGGTCTTATAGTGTAGCCACACTGGGATACCACGCCTTATTGTGTTGCCACTCTGAAATACCAGGCCTTATAGTGTTGCCACTCTGGAATACCATGTCTTGTAGTGTTACCATTCTGAATTACCACTCCTTTTTGTGTTGCCACTCTGGAATACCACTCCTTATTGTGTTGCCACTTTGAAATAACAGGCCTTATAGTGCTGCCAATCTAGAATACCAGGCCTTATAGTGTTGCCACTCTGGAATACCAGGCCTTATAGTGTTGCCACGCTGGAATACCACTGCTTATAGTGATGCTTCTCTGGAATACCACGCCTTATAGTGTTGCCACTCCGGAATATTACGCCTTATAGTGCTGCCTGTAAGCAATAAAAAAACTGCTGGAATACCACGCCTTATACTGTTGCCACTCTGGATTAACATGCCTTATATAGAGATGCCATTCTGGAACACCACGCCTTATAGTATATCCATATTGGAATACCAGGCCTTATAGTGTTGTCACTCTGTTATACCAGGCCATATAGTGTTGCCACTCTGGAATACCACGCCATTGAGTGTTGCCACTCTGGAATACCACACCTTATTGTGTTGCCACTTTGGAATAACACGCCTTATAGTGTAGACACTCCTGAATAACACGATTTATAGTGTTGCCACTCTGGTATACCACGCCTTATAGTGTAGCCACTCCTGAATAACACGACTTATGGTGTTGCCACACTGGAATACTATGACTTATTGTATAGCCACTCTGGAATAACACGCCTTATAGTTTTGCCATACTGGAATACCACGACGTATTGTGTAGCCACTCTGGAATAACACCCCTTATAGTGTAGACACTCCTGGATAACACGATTTATAGTGTTGCCTCTCTAGAATACCACGCCTTATAGTGTAGCCACTCCTGAATAACACGATTTATGGTGTTGCCATACTGGAATACCACGACTTATTGTGTAGCCACTCTGGAATAACACGCCTTATAGTGTAGACACTCCTGAATAACACGATTTATAGTGTTGCCACTCTGGAATACCACGCCTTATAATGTAGCCACTCCTGAATAACACGACTTATGGTTTAGTCACTTTGGAATACCACGACGTATAGTGTTGCCATTCTGAAAAACCAGGCCTTATAGTTTTGCCACTCTGGACAACCAGGACTTATAGTGTTTCCACTTTGGAATACCAGGCCTTATAGTGTTGCCACTCTGGAATACCAGGCCTTATAGTGTTGCCACTCTGGAATACCGCGCCTTATTGTGTTGCCCCTCTGGAATATAACGACTTATAGTGTTTGTCATAAAATAACCACGAGTAGAGCGTATTGGTCGTACACAGCTCTTGTAAGCACCTGTCAGTCACACACTAATCCATTGTTCAATTGAAACCAATTCACAATGTCCATGATATATTCAGGTAACCCGGAAAAGCGTGCCATTTTCAAGTGGCCGCTAGCGGGCGTCCGGAAGGGCCGTTTAATAAATTTAGTTTTGTGCTAATGCATGTTAAAGTATAGGTCTATCTCTTTAATGAGCAAAGTTGTTTAAAGGTCCTTTCGTGTAGATTTTAATACTGCGGATGTTGTCACGTGTGACACGGACTGAAGGGGGGGAAATAATGGTTTGGGCGTAACGTTTGCTATAAAACCCATTGTCTTCTAGTTTTGGCCGGGATTGCTTGATAGCTGCTTTGTTTGGAGCAGAAGCTGGACGGCGAAATTCACAGGCAATATGTGGTCAGTATTTATTTGATCAACTTTTATCATACATTTGCATTCAGTGGGCGGCGCCATCTTGCTTGGCGATGTCACGACATTCGGTTAGCTTTATGTTTCTCAAACATTAACTTGAGACTAGCATATGATTTTGAAGTTACTTTATTAGATGCAATTATTGTAATTGATCATTACTTGTAAAACAATATTATTTTGATAACGTTGTAGAATAGGTACATTAGTTAACGTTGGCGTATAACTCAGTGATTGTAATACACGATTGCATTTTGATGACATTGTATATTAGGTGCATTAGTAAACAATGAGATGAGTGACTAGTATAAATGTTTGACGCGTATACATGGCGTTGTAGAATATACATCTAATGCTACTCATCATAATTAGAGGGTGGCTTGCATATATTTATTACATAATGATTTGATGGTGTAATGATAATCATATAAGATTGGTGTGTTTATGAACCGACATCTAAAACGTATGTATTATTACAGCCTAACCCGTCCGGTGCAGATAACCAGTCCGGTGCAGATAACCCGTCCGGTGCAGATAAACCGTCCGGTGCAGATAAGCCTCCCGGAGTGGAGCTAAGCCTTTAGGGTGTGTAAGCCCTTAAGGTGATTCGACACTAGAATCAACATATAACGTTACGAGCGGTGGAGACGGTCCCCGTACCTGTGCAACATGGCCAGGTTATAGAATAGACAACCCCCGGGACACGATGTGGGCCCGTTAACAGTCCTCACTGGAGGAACATCATCCACAACCACAGTGGAGGTTAATCATCATTATATCGCGTCATCAGCATTTATAGAAGGCATTTGATGACAATCACCCATTGGATTCGCGCATCATCATATTCCTGAGCTCTCGCGCATCACAGTTATAGCGCTAGATCATAATTCGTGAGAACATCAACATTGTTATAACTTTAACAACACTTTAGTGTCGTATATAGTCAGTCGACACATTCAGTATTTGTTATAATACTAAGAACGTCTTAAACGTTCATGAGAACAGTCTTTTCATATTTCATATGTGTATACGCTTGGTTTTTTTGATAATTGTATATATATTTGACATATTTTAAAAGTTGCATTAAACTCATGTAAATGCATTCATCGTCATTGATTCTTTCCTGAGCTAGCCCCAACCACTTGGGTCATCTTGCGACAGTGTTGCCACTCTGGAATATCAGGCCGTATAGTCTTGCCATTCTGGAATAACACATGTTATAGTGTTGCCATTCTGGAATACAACGCCTTATTAATTTGCCACTCTGGAATACCACGCCTTATAGTGTTGCCACACTGGAATACCACGTCTTATAGTGTTGCCACTCTGAAATATAACTCCTTATTGTGTTGCCACTGTGGAATACCACGCCTTTTAGTGTTTCCACTCTGGAATACCAAGCCTTATAGTGTTGCCACACTGGAATTTCAGGCCGTAGAGATTTGCCATTCTGGAATAACACGTCTTATAGTGTGCCACATTGGAATAAAACGTCTTACTGTGTTGCCACTCTTGAATACCAGGCCTTATAGTGTTGCCACTCTGGAATACAATGACATATAGTGTTGCCATTCTGGAATACCAGGCCTTATAATGTTGCCACTCTGGAATACAATGACATATAGTGTTGCCACTCTGGAATACCAGGCCTTATAGTGTTGCCACTCTGGAATACAATGACATATAGTGTTGCCACTCTGGAATACCAGGCCTTATAGTGTTGCCACTCTGGAATACAATGACATATATTGTTGCCACTCTGGAATACCAGGCCGTATAGTGTTGCCACTGTGGATTACCGTGACTTATTGTGTTTTCACTCTGCAAAAACAGGACTTATAGTATTGCCACTCTGGAATACAATGCATATAGTGTTGCCATGCTGGAATACCAGGCTCACCGCGTTGAATGCTCACATGTGAGTTTTTGTGATCACTCTTTGTCCGTCACCCGTTGTCGTTCATCTACCTCTTTTAAAACGATTTTCAAATGATTTTTTTGGAAAGTTGGGGTTTACGACAGGCTCTAGGGTAGACCAAACCTCAACCGTACCCCTGGGTGAGGTCAAATTTGTCTCAGCGTCACCACTATGGTAGAGGACAATCAGCATATGGTGCATGGATTATATCAGCTCAATGCCTCCAGGTTTCAAAGAAAACTTTTCAAAATTCCCTAACCCAATCTATGTAAAATACGTGACGTCTGTGTCACCATTTGAACTTAGTTGAGGACCATTAGCTTATGCTACATTCAACATTTGAGAGTTCTATCCATTGTGGTTTCAAAGAATAGGCTTTTGAATATTAATTAAGAAATATAAACATTTGCTGAGTTATACGAAAGAAAATCACAGCAATGACAAATAGATATAGAAGATTGCAATAATGCATACTATGATCCGCTATATGACAAATAGATATAGAAGATTGCAATAATGCATAATATGATCCGCTATATGACAAATAGATAAAGAAAATTGCAATAATGCATAATATGATCCGCTAACGTTATTTATTTGCTTCAAATGCTAGTTATCAATATACAATATATAGAAATTAAGAACAAGGACGTCATAGTTCTCAAAATTGCGGCTCCCATATCTTTTTTAGAACAACCTTCAAATGGTTACATATGCTTTGTTTATTATCCGACTCCGATATTTCCAAGTTCTTTTTCTTCAGAACTCTCAATAATAAAGATTGTTTGGCTATAGGCATTCATTCCATTTACAACATTTGGTAAAACAATGCAGAAAACAAAAAGCTTTACGTTAATTTTATTTTAAATATATGCATGCTAACAAATGTATTAGATAATGATTTCATATATGTGTATACATAATGCATTGCTATTAGGTAAATACTGAAACGGGGATTTGCGCCTTCTCAAACATATAGCTAAAACTTGATTTTATACAATTATCTCCCATTCGTTTGATAATTTATTTGATTTAATTAGTTTTAAACCTGAAAGAGTCTTACTAGGTTTGTGAAAACATGCACTCTTGTGTTAATAACTACTTGCTTCTTTTCCACAATACGACTATAATCCCGTCTATCGATAACATGGGTTGAAATATGACTATAATCCCCTCTATAGATAACATGTGTGGAAATACAACTATAATCTACACTATGATATCATAGGCGTAAGGCTTGAACCCTGGATTTAAAAGTCCAAAAGTCTATGTAAAGGGCAACGCCAGCTCTAACGGCATTCTAACAGTAACGGAACCAGAAACACGACAATAATTTCCTATAATGATATCACAGTCACACACATGATTTATTATCTTCTAGCGGTACCATAGCCGCAAATACAACTTCCCATTTTCAGTATTTAATTATTCCTTACGGTATCACAGCAGCAGATCCCTTCTGATGGTATAATAGCCGTAAATACGACTTTTTATCCCGTCTAACGGTATCATAACCACAAATATTACCATATACCACTATAACGGTATCATAGCCGTAAATAGTGCTGTAATTCCCTTCTAACGGTATACTATTACAAACCACTATAAAGGTAGCATAGCCGTAAATAGTGTTGTAATTCCCTTCTAACGGTATCGTAGCCACAAATACTACTATAACCATTATAACGGTATCATAGGCGCATATACGACTGTAATTCCCCTCTAACGGTATTATAGCCACAAATACTACCATATACAACTATAACGGTATCATAGTTGCAAGGCTTGAACCCCGGTCCTTTATCTACTGGGCCATGCCAGTCCTCTACACAAAAGTAGAAGACAAGACAGATATGTTTGCCAATGCGGGGTATAGCCGCGGATTATATTCTTCTGACCACGGAAGATTTGATACTTTGCGGAGAACATAACATTTATGTACAATCACTGCATTTCAACAAACAAAGCATAGCTAGACATATAGATCTATATTATTAAGGCAAACGTGTTTAGGCAAACGTGTAAACACGTTTGAGGTTTCATGAATTAGTTATATGTTAAAGGGACACACGTCAGTCTTGACACTTTTCCTTTACTGTGTTTTGAAGCAAGCATCAATATAGTAAAAATTAATCCGATTGAGTTTGTTTTATTTATTTCTTGATTTCAAAATAACGGATTTCCGGGAGAATGAATGAATGGTGTTTTACGGCACGTCGACACATAAATAGGTCATATTGTGCGCCAAAAAAAATATGAAAAATGAAGTATTAATTAAAAATTAATGTAAATATATAAAGCTAAAACTATTAAAAATAAAATTAAAATAAGGGATGATAAGGTGTAATATAAACTATGTAAGTAAATCAATAAATGCCCGGCAACGGGTATATAAACAAGTAAATATATATAAGAACACATTACAATGATTTATATAGTCTGATCTCTTTCAGGAAATCTAAAACAAGACTAAAATCTACAGTATCAAATAACTCTTTCATAGTATTAACATTGTAGTACCTTTGACGCATAGAATCAAAGTCTACACATTCCAATAAGATGTGTTTGACCGTTAACGGTGCAAAGCAGGGTATACATTCCGGTAATTGCTCACCTTGTAATAAATATGAATGAGTATAACGTGTATGCCCTATCCTGCACCGGGATAGGACAACTTCCTCTCGACGAATGGGTCTACTAGAAGAACGCCATTCTCCGAGTAACGGTTTAATTGGATGGAGTTTATTGTTAACTGACAAATCCCAAGCGGCTTGCCAAGAGTTACGAATATATGTGTTAATACAACTTTTAAAATCAGTATAAGGTAATTTGGTATTAGTTATATGTTAATCTAATGCTGCCTTAGCAGCACTATCAGCTCTATCATTACCACGTATTCCTACATGGCTTGGAAGCAAGCAGAAAATAATAACATTATCAATTATAAGAGAATTGTACTTTTCTAAAGTTGAAGCACAACTGGGTTATCATGTTCCATATTACCCAGTGCTTGAAGAGATGAAAGGGAATCAGAAAAGATTACAAAATGGTCATCATCAGATTCCTGAATATAATTTAAGGCAAGTTCAATTGCCTTATGTTCAGCTGAAAAGATAGAGGCCTTGTCAGGCAGGCGGCTCTTTATGCTGTGTTTGTGAACAACAGCTGCTGCAGCTACCTTATCTCCATCTTTAGAGCCATCTGTGTAGATATGTTGAAAGTCACAGTATTTCGATTTAATTTCATTAAATTTGCTTTGAAAGACAGTAGGGTCTGTACTGGATTTGTTATTATTACAAAGATCAAAAATAATTGTTGGAGTTTCCAAAGTCCACGGTGGAATTTGTGGTACTTTGTACTTGGCAACCAAATTTAGGTCGATTTCAGTGTCTCTTAATTTTGGTTTAATACGAAGACCAAATGGTCGAATGGCCTTCGGTTTTCGATCAAAAAGAGTTTCACAACTAGGATTAAAAACATTATCGAAAGTTGGGTTTGAAGGGTTAGACTTTAATTTAATGGCGTATTGAAGAGCTAATTTGTCTCGTCTGTGAGACAGTGATGGTTCATTGGCTTCAACATATAGACTTTCGGCTGGTGATGTACGAAAGGCACCTAAGGTGAGTCGTAATCCTTGATTATGTATAGGGTCGAGCATCTGCAAGTACGACTTGCGAGTCGATCCATATACTATTGAGCCGTAGTCCAGCTTGGATCTGATAAGAGATCTGTAAAGTCGCAAGAGGACTTTTCGATCTGCTCCCCAATTAGTGTTTGCAACAACTTTAAGTAAGTTAAGAGCTTTAAGGCATTTGGCCTACAAGTATTTAAGGTGTGGTATAAACGTTAATTTACGGTCGAAAATAAGACCAAGGAATTTTGTCTCATCCACTACTGGTATTGGTGACCCATCCAGTGTTAGATGAGGGTCTTTATGATGTTTACGAAGTTGACAAAAGTGCATACAATTAGTTTTAGATTTAGAAAATTTAAAACCATTTTCATCAGACCAGGTCTGAAGTTTATTGAGACATTGTTGTAATTGTCTCTCGATAGTATTCATGTTTTTTGCACGATAACATATAACAAAGTCGTCAACATATAGCGAACAATCCACAGCTGGATTGATGCATTTTACTATACTGTTAATCTTTATATTAAAAAGTGTGACAGATAGTATGCTGCCCTGTGGAACACCCATCTCCTGTTCATGAATATCAGAGAGGGTTGAACCCATTCGGACACGAAACTGTCTATCATCTAAGAATTTCTCTATAAAAATGGGTAATCGGCCTCTAAGACCAATGTCATGTAGATCATTCATAATACCGTACTTCCATGCAGTATCATAAGCTTTATCCAATTCAAAAATACAGCGACTAAATGTTCTTTTTTTATGAAAGCTTCCCTAATAAACGATTCAAATCGTATGAGATTGTCTGTTGTGCCTCGTTGGCGCCGGAATCCACTTTGATACTTTGTTATCAGTTTGTTGGACTCCAGGTACCAAACGAGTCTCTCATTAATCATTCGGTCCATGGTTTTACATAATAATACAACTCGTTAAAGCGATTGGGCGATAATTTATTGGGTCCGTATGATCCTTTCCAGGTTTGGGGACTGGAATAACGATTGCTTCCCGCCAAGAATTGGGGAAGATTCCCGTCACCCAAACCTTATTAAATATATCAAGAAGGGTAGAGAGACAGGATTCAGGTAAATGTTTTAGTAATTGATAATGGATATCATCAGGACCAGCTGATGTATCATGAGCCTTTTTAAGGGACTCTCGAAGTTCTTTGAGAGTGAAAAGTTTATTGTATTTTTCCAAGTATTTCGACTTGAAGTTCAGCTTCTTCTGTTCTTTTTGTTTCTTATTTTTCAGAAAATTTGGTTGACAATTTTCAGAAGAAGAATTTTTTGAAAAAGTTTCTGCCAAAGTGTTTGCAATATCTTTGACAGATGTTATATCTCCATTATCTGTTTTAAGATGATTTACCGTACTAGAATTACCTTTACCACTTATTTTCCGGACCATGTCCTATGTCTTCTTAAGAGATGAGCGAGAATTCAGCCTAGAGACATAAGTTCTCCAGGATTTCCTATTGCTATCCTTAATAGTACGACGGGCTTTCGCACAAAAAACTCTAAAGTTATCTAAATTTTTTTGAGTTGGCCGCAAGTTAAAATTATTTAATGCAGCTTTACGATCGCTAACTGCCTTTTTGCAGTCATTGTCGTACCATGGTTTATGTGGGCGTTTAGGATCTGCCGAGGTTTTTGGAATGGTTTGATCAGCTATATCGTGAAGAGTTTTGGTAAAAAGAGCAGTTGCGTCTTCGACATCCTCGAAAACGGAAGGCTTTAATTGTTCCTCGCAAAGAGATTGAAACGTAGTCCAATCAGCCTTGCGAAGTTTCCATCGTTGCGTTTTTTCGAGAAGTGGAGGGCCGATATTTTCAAGAAATATGGGGAAGTGGTCACTTCCACAGAGGTCGTCTCCAACACTCCACGAAAAATCCATCAAAAGCGTTGGATCGCATATTGTTAAATCAATGGAAGAATGAGAGCCTGTAGCAGGATGTAAGTAAGTATGTGACTTATTATTAAAAAGACACAAATTGTTTTTGGCTAAGAAATCCTCAATTTTCTTGCCTTTATCGTTTATATCTTTACAACCCCGGATGTAGTTGTGTGCATTAAAATCGCCCAAGAGTATAAAAGGTGATGGCAATTGTGCAACTAGGTGATTTAGATCTTTAGGGTCTAGTGAAGAACTAGGTGGTAAATATAAGGAACATATTGTTATGACTCTGTGCATAGTAACACTGACCGCAATAGCTTGCAAATTTGTTTTCAACGCAACAGGTCTGTGAGGAATGTTTCGATTAACGATTATCGAAACTCCACCAGTGGCCTTGTCCCCGGTATCACAAATATGATTGTATAGTGAGTATTGTTTATAAGATACCGTATCACTTGTCTTCAAGAAAGTTTCTTGAAGACAAAAGGCAATAGGGTTGTGTTCATTTAAAATTAAGCTGATTTCATCATAATTTGGTTTCAAACCTCGACAATTCCATTGAATGATCTTATTAGTTTTACCCATTATTTAGCGCTAAGGCAATTTTTAATTTTTTTTTTATTTTTGGCCTTAGATTTAGGAGAGGTCTTAGGAGACTCAAGCAGCGACATCTCCACTGATGGATCCTCCTCCCCGGAAGAAGTCAGCTGAAGTGGCACCTCAACTAACCTTTCATGAGAGGATGGAAGTGGCAGTGCAGCTGCCGGCTCTGAAATGTCCATAAGCTGTTCGAATTTGTTATGCAGCTCAATAGGACCATTAGACACCTTTGGCTGCTCCTTGTGCTCCCCAGTTGGAGAAGCAATAGGCTTTCCAACTTCCTTAGTTGGAGCAGCACTAGGCTTTCCAACTTCCTTAGCCGGAGCAGCACTAGGCCTTCCAACCGAGGGCTTCACGACTGGGGAACTTCTAGACTTCACAGTCTTAGAAGAACCCTCTTTCCAATTCTGAGAAATTGACATGCTCTTGACATTGCCAGAGCCTGCCGGTTTTGTGTTTGATTTAAATGTAAAAGTTTGATTAGGTGAAAAGTTTAATTTTGGCTTGTTAAGTTGTGTTTTTTTTACTTTTGTTTGGATTTGATACTGAGGAAGTATTCTGTGTATTTTGAATTTCTGACTGTGGTTCGTATTGCGTACCTGCATCCCTGCATCCCTGCATTCTGTGTGTGTTGCTTTTGTTTTGAGAATAGATGCGTAAGAGGTCGGACTTGAAATTTGTTTTTTTCTTCTATCAATTTCCGTGCTTCTGGAAAGGGAATGTTTTGTGTATATTTAACTGTTATGATTTCTTTTTCTTTTTTAAATTTTTCACATAATTTTGAATTTGCGTGATGTCCCAGACCGCAGTTGGTACATTTGAGGTCGTTAGGACAATCTGGTTCGTTATGCTTGAATGCAGACTCGCCACAGTTACCACAACGTTCTTCTTTAGTACACCTGGAGTTGTGGTGCCCAAAGCCTTGGCAGTTGTAGCAACGTAACGGGTTTGGAATGTAGGCGTCAACATGAAATTGCAGATATGCCACCTTTATTGTTTTTGGTAAGACGGGTGTTGAAAATGTGAGGATGATAGTATTTGTACTGATAATTTTGTCATTCCTCTTTATGGTTATTCGGCGAGCCGCAGTTACCAACTGTGGCGCAAGCTCGTGAATAATTTCGTCTTCAGGTACTCCGGAGAGATCCGGGCACCTGATGACGCCTTTGGAGATGTTCAAAGAGGAGTGAGGGTAGCATTTGACTTTTGTGTTTAAAATTTGTTTAATAGTGAGTAAATTATCCGAATGAGATTTTTTGTCTGTTTCAACAAGAAGAGTTTTGTTCTTTAATTTTTTGATTTGTTTAACATGTCCAGCAATGGAATGGACAGTTTTCTCTATGACAAAAGGTGACATATCTGCAACAGGCCTTTCCCCGCCTTCCGATTCGATAATAAGAAAACGAGGAAAGGACTGGTTAATCACTGGTTCCTCAGTATCAGATTCATGTTCTGTTTTTTTTCGTTTGTTAGTAGTTTGTGCGTTTTGTGATGCCATGATGTGGCGTTAAGAATTCATCTTCCACGCTTCTTACCCACCTCGGAGTCCAACAAGGGGACATTTGCTGTGGATATCCAACAGCAAAATGCCAAGAATACGTAGAAGGTATACTCATATAAAGCTAACGCATCAGACCCCCCATACCACCCAGCGGACATAACCCTTTAACTAAAAGGTCAAAGAGCCGCACTTATGTTCCGCTTAAAAAGTGGCACAAGTATAGCCATATAGCGTTTTGAAATACATGATTAGCCCCTGCGCCACCGCCATAAAGGACCCTATCTATATAATGTTTAAAGTAGAACAATATAAAAGGTAAGTTATGATACAGTGTACTGGTACTGTCTGAATAATAAGGTCGGATCTCTTATAGCTGGCGTGACAAACCGATTGATCAGATCGGGCCAAATCTGACCGCCCGTCTAGTTGAAGTCCGGACCAAAGTGGTGTGTTGCAACGTGGAGATAACTACCAGATCTCCACGCCACTCAACCACCAGGACTCCCTTCTCCAACGACACGGGTCGCCACCCACGGTCAACAGGTGGGTTACATTTCGGGGGGGGGGGGGGGGGGGGGGGGTTCTACCCCTCTGCTAAGTAACGAGCAGTCGGTTGATTCTTAACACCCCACCACCGACTGGGGGGAGAGTAAATATCTCTAGCCCATGTAGCCTAAACCTTAATTATTCACATTTTACACATTTCATTCCTATTTAAAACACATTGTTAGCTCCGTTAGTCCATCTTGTATAATAAAGACAGAAGTAAGTTTACTTCATGAGAAAATAGTATGAACATGAGATTGTATTTTAAGAAAAATATATCAACAAGAAACCTTAACAATTTGGTATTTATATTTGAACAATTTTATCAAATAAAATTAAATGTCAGGTATTCGCGTGGTTTAAGGATCCAAAAATAATAATTAAGGGCAGGAACATAATAAGTGAACCTTATTTAGCAGAGTTATATGTGATATCCTAGGTCAGGGTTAATTAAAACGTTTTACGCACAATTCAGTCAAAACTAGAAGGCCACGTGTCGAGCCCTATTATAAAGGACCAGATACTTGATTTGACCAACACCAATGTCAATCCCAAGAAATATTAAATTAATGTCATGAACAGTGGGAGATGCATGTCGTAGCGAGACCGGATTTGACCTATATGTTTACATTTGACGTTCAAGCGAGGTTATTTTGTTTTCTCAAAGCTGTAGAAACGCTTTACATTAAACGAGAGGTGTTCATCTTCTAATGTAACACTTTCAATCTGTTATTATATGAAATAAATTGACCTTCGCCCCGAAAGTGTTCATGCAATGGCAAGTATAATGATTCCGTCTATGTAAAATTGTATGACATTTCACAAATGAGCATTGCAATTTTGCAGCATCCGTATATTTAAGAAAAAAAGACAATGAGCAAATATCTTCAATTATAAAAATAACTGCAATATTAATCAAGAACATTTTCTTGTAAATTGTGGTTTAACGTTATTATACTATTTTATGTCCATGTGTGAATGTAAAACTTGTGTGAATGTAAAACATGTGTGAACGTAAAACCTGTGTGAACGGTGTGAATGTAAAACATGTGTGAATGTAAAACATGTGTGAATGTAAAACATGTGTGAAAGTAAGTGTGGATGTAAAACATGTGTGAATGTAAAACGTGTGTGAATGTAAAACATGTGTGAAAGTAAGTGTGGATGTAAAACATGTGTGAATGTAAAACGTGTGTGAATGTAAAACATTTGTGAACGTAAAACATGTGTGAACGTAACACGTGTGAATGTAAAACGTGTGTGAATGTAAAACATGTGCGAATGTACAACATGTGCGAATGTAAAACATGTGTGAATGTAAAACATGTGTGAATGTACAACATGTGCGAATGTAAAACATGTGTGAATGTAAAACATGTGTGAATGTAAAACATGTGTGAATGTAAAACGTGTGTGAATGTAAAACATGTAAAACATGTGTGAACGTAACATGTGTGAATGTAAAACGTGTGTGAATGTAAAACATGTGTGAATATAAAACAGGTGTGAACGGTGTGAATGTAAAACATGTTTGAATGTAAAACATGAGTGAATTTAAAGCATGTGTGAATGTAAGTGTGGATGTACAACATGTGTGAATGTAAAACATGTGTGAATGTAAAAAATGTGTGAATGTAAAACGTGTGTGAATGTTAAACGTATGTGAATGTAAAACATGTGTGAATGTAAAACATGTGTGAATGTACAACATGTGCGAATGTAAAACATGTGTGAATGTAAAACATGTGTGAATGTAAAACATGTGTGAATGTAAAACGTGTGTGAATGCAAAACATGTAAAACATGTGTGAACGTATCATGTGTGAATGTAAAACGTGTGTGAATGTAAAACATGTGTGAATGTAAAACATGTGTGAATGTACAACATGTGCAAATGTAAAACATGTGTGAATGTAAAACATGTGTAAATGTAAAACATGTGTGAATGTACAACATGTGCGAATGTAAAACATGTGTGAATGTAAAACGTGTGTGAATGTAAAACATGTGTGAATGTAAAACGTGTGTGAATGTAAAACATGTAAAACATGTGTGAACGTAACATGTGTGAATGTAAAGTGGATGTACAACATGTGCGAATGTAAAACATGTGTGAATGTAAAACATATAAAACATGTGTGAACGTAACATGTGTGAATGTAAAACGTGTGTGACTGTAAAACATGTGTGGATGTAAAACATGTGTGAATTTAAAGCATGTGTGAATGTAAGTGTGGATGTACAACATGTGTGAATGTAAAACATGTGTGAATGTAAAAAATGTGTGAATGTAAAACGTGTGTGAATGTACAATATGTGTGGATATAAAACATGTTTGAATGTAAAATATGAGTGAATGTAAAACGTGTGTGAATGTAAAACATGTGTGAATGTAAAACGTGTGTGAATGTAAAAAATGTGTGAAAGTAAATCATGTGTGAATGTAAAACATGTGTGAATATAAAACAGGTGTGAACGGTGTGAATGTAAAACATGTGTGAATGTAAAACATGTGTGAATGTTAAAAATGTGTGAATGTAAAACGTGTGTGAATGTAAAATATGTGTGGATATAAAACATGTTTGAATGTAAAATATGAGTGAATGTAAAACGTGTGTGAATGTAAAACATGTGTGAATGTAAAACGTGTGTGAATGTAAAATATGTGTGAAAGTAAATCATGTGTGAATGTAAAACATGTGTGAATATAAAACAGGTGTGAACGGTGTGAATGTAAAACATGTGTGAATGTAAAACATGTGTGAATGTAAAACATGTGTGAAAGTAAAACATGTGTGAATGTACAACATGTGCGAATGTAAAACATGTGTGAATGTAAAACATGTGTGAATGTAAAACATGTGTGAATGTAAAACGTGTGTGAATGTAAAATATGTGTGAAAGTAAATCATGTGTGAATGTAAAACATGTGTGAATATAAAACAGGTGTGAACGGTGTGAATGTAAAACATGTGTGAATGTAAAACATGTGTGAATGTTAAAAATGTGTGAATGTAAAACGTGTGTGAATGTAAAATATGTGTGGATATAAAACATGTTTGAATGTAAAATATGAGTGAATGTAAAACGTGTGTGAATGTAAAACATGTGTGAATGTAAAACGTGTGTGAATGTAAAATATGTGTGAAAGTAAATCATGTGTGAATGTAAAACATGTGTGAATATAAAACAGGTGTGAACGGTGTGAATGTAAAACATGTGTGAATGTAAAACATGTGTGAATGTAAAACATGTGTGAATGTAAAACATGTGTGAAAGTAAAACATGTGTGAATGTACAACATGTGCGAATGTAAAACATGTGTGAATGTAAAACATGTGTGAATGTAAATCATGTGTGAATGTAAAACATGTGTGAATGTAAAACATGTGTGAATGTAAAACATGTGTGAATTTTAAACATGTGTGAATGTAAAAGTGTGTGAATGCAAAACATGTGTGGATGTACAACATGTGTGTATGTACAAAATGTGTGAATGTAAAACATGTGTGATTGTAAAACATGTGGAACATGTATGTTTGTTATTGCTATTTTTGGTTTTCACGATTTCAGCGAACATTAATATGACATTCGATACTGTGAAAGTGATCAACATTATGAAAAGATCTCGAAACATCAGATGCAGGCGTTGTAATGTTTCCTCTTTTATTCAAAATAAGTTTATACTTTATTTTAAGGCTAAATCTTGAAATTCATATTACCTAAGATTTGGGGGTAAAACACACTCATTTACAATAATGACGAAAAGTAAAAGCATTTTGACCAAAGGTATCTTGTTAAGGTATTTGATATACAGCAACCGTAACGTTTCATCGTTTTGCCTTACAAAATATGAATGAAATGCTTATGTTGGTATAACTGCTTTATAAAACACGTCGCGTAAAATACAAGCAATATGTTCTATTATCTGTCAATTTCTTGATATTGTAATAAAATTCACTTTTTTTAAATTGAACTGTTAATTTGTGTTGTCTTAAAATGAATCATACGATCATATTTAAATTGTAAACACAGTTTATAAAAAAATAAAATTATGCATTTCATGGAATAATTTAATTTTAAGTATAACTCTATGGCAATAGTAAAAATTAATTAAAACTGGAAAATAGCGTGCAACTAATTCAAAATGGTAATTAAAACGAACTGCGTAAAATTGGAAATTATTATTAAATACATGCGTTCTAATGAGCGTTTCACATAATTCAATCATGCATGTGTTATGAAAGTTACCTCCGCTGAAAATCTTAAACAATGTAGAACACCTCTCGTATATCTAGTCCGTTTACTGTATGAGGAAAGTTAGAAAGAGCAAACACAGACTAACAAAGACCAATACCATTGTAAAGACGTGTCTTTTGTTTTTTGATGATTGAACATATGTAAAGCATGCCTCAAACTTGCCGTGTGTCCCTTTAAAGGAAAAAGAACGATCAGTAGCAATTATTAACTAAAATATGAATGAAAACAATAAAATCATAACGATAACAGGCGGCGACCTTGACAGCTTTAAAGGCAGTACACCAAGCGTTGATAAATGTCACCTCAATAGTAGAATGACCTTAAATTTGTCCACACCAATAACAAGTTATATAAAAGGACAATTTGACAAGTTAAATGGTTCAAAGATAAAGATGGAACTTTAGCAGTGTTATATCATACAGCTCAATAATGAACAAATATAAATTACAACAAGTCTTAGGCCATAAAGTAATCATTAGGTTATATAATATACAAATGACGCTCGCGTTGCAATGCATTGCGATTATTTTACTGCAAAGTATGAAACTTGACCGCCAAGTTTAAAATAGCTTACCCCGGCAGGTAACCATAGTAGGGAATACCTTCTTCATGTCTTTTAGTTTATATGTTCGGTGTAATTTTTGTTGATGGTTTATGACTCATTTTACTTTTATCAGATTACTACAAACATAATAATTATATTTGAACAATTCTAAATGAAATACCAATCCTGGTGTAGTCCCTCTAAGTATTAACTGTGTAATTGGCAGCCATCACAGGCTTAAAGGGACATATGGCAATCTTGCAATTTTTATCAACCATAATATCTTGCGTCGCTATTTATTAATCCAGTATCATTTTAACTACAGTTTTGAGTTTTCATATTTTTTTCATTCTTCTACCATAGGTTTAATGACATTATTGTGCAAAATAATTAACAGTTAGACATATGCAAAAGAAATATAAAAAGATCGGACAGGACAGTAGCATTCAAGGAGGACAGTAAACCACAAAACACAGAAACAAACACGCAAACAGACAAACAAGAAGGCAAAAGCAATAATAAATGCAAACGACATCACAAACACAAAAAGGGTTGACAATAGGGCTACCGCCTTGGAACGGTCAGTGGCAAAGTAGGCCACTGGGGGTTTAAACCGGTTCTAGGGTGCACCAAACCTCACACTTACCCTACTGTCATCCCATTAAAACAGGACATTGTAAATAAAGAAATCCCCGCCATGATCTAATCTCTAACCAACAAGGCAGCATCAATAGGCAATATTAGTAAAACACAAATATGCTCGTGTAAATATAATACAAAAAACAATAGCCTAGAAAGCCACAATGAAGGTATTCAATGACTTTGCAGAAGCCAGAGCAGTAAGAGAATAAACTATTAAGGGCACGACAAGAAAGATCTATGTTCTTTATACTATTCTGATAAGTAATATTAATGATTGAACAAATTCAAATGTTGTAGAAAAACTAACGGGACGCCGCGAGTTTTAAAACAATCAAGATTGCCGTGTGTCCCTGCAAATTATGTTTGATAAAGTCTCATTATTTGTACAACAGTGTAAATAACAATAAAAATACACATTCTAAGCTTCATGAAGACATTCAATAAACAAATATAAGGGATTACAAACTGCAATACTATTCGCTCAAAGTCTCATTAATGTGCAACACTGTATATAACAATATACCACACTATGGTGTTATTGATCAACTGAATTCATTTTCGTCCATTTGTAATAAGTCCAAAGTCTGTCATATCGGGCCGAAGGCCGAGGGTCAGCATGAAATCCCAGCTGAGCTAGAATTAGCTGAGATGTGTGAACACGTTAACAACTGTGCCAAAACAAACTAAAATGGACCAATACGGATATAACTTGTAATGATCCTGTTAGGAATGACACGGACCAAAATAATCTTCGTATATCATTAATAATATCAGAGTTAATGCATAAAGAAAACTAATATTTATGAATGACATTATATAATACAATTACAAGACACTTTACATTACATAAGTACACGGTTAATATTATAAAATACAAATTTCAAACACCATGGGCGGATATAGGATTTGAGTTTAGTTGGTTTGGTTGCTGTGAGAGTTCAACTTTTAAAAAACGTTTGAAAAGTAAGTTTTTTCCCATGAATGTTTAATAACTTCTAAAAAGCCTACCCACTCGCCACTCCAGCCGACCTCCCCCCACCCCCACCCCCACTCCCCATCAAAAAACACACGCTGTTTTCTTCATATGAGTGTTCATAACTTCTTATTATGAGAAATATAGGGAATGTTCCGAGTGCGCTCGCCTGAATATGTGCCTGAGTATTGTATCATATCAATTTATATATTCAGCAAATGAAATTAATATGTACTGTGTACGACCAAACAAACGAACAAATTATATAATAAATAAAATATTTCTGTCAAACTTGAGCAAACATGATGGTATCAGAATTCTTGACAGAGCACGTGAACTCAGTTCTCTGTCTGAAAATCATATTGACTGTCAAGTGAGGGGGGAATTTAATATTCAGGAAGGAACTACCCTTTCAGGCATGCGAGCCAATGTCTTCTGTCAAAAACTGAATTTATTTAAATAAATTCCTTTAACTGAGTTATACCCTTGTTCCGTGGAATGTGTATGCTCTGATCCCTCAGGGGCCTCGTAATCTTTATAAGAGGAAGCTATCCAGCCAGCTGGCTTGCGTAACGTCGGTGATTCTACCCGCCCTTGCACGTAAATTGCCCGGAGGGACACATGGGGTCTTCCTCCACCAGTGGAAGTTGGAAAGTCGCCATATGAACTAACTTTTGGTGCGACTATAAAATCCGAATCAATTCAATTCAGATAGAGTAGGTTTAAAAGTAGAACGGGAAATGTATCACTCACAGAACACAGTCAACCAAAAACAACAGAGCATACAAAACAAAAGACAATCAGAGAGAAAAAGCAAACTATGCGAAACCACAAAGATAAAAGTGTTGAAAAGGAGCTACCGCCTTTGAACTTTCAACAAAAAGGCCGCTTGGGGTTTGAACCAGGTTCTATGGTGCAACAAACCTTGTAACAATACTGTGAGTAGTAAACTGAACAATAATGACTTTTTTTTTGCAATTGCGGCATGGTTAGTGGCCGCTTAAAACGGCCAGGCTTTTCAGCATGATTGTATTAATTGTCCATGTAATCACATTAAACAGCTCTCACGCTTTGATTCTCGCGTCTATGTAAAACAATGAGACATGCAGTAAATTACAGCACGCTGGGCAGCAGTAAACTATAGCAAATTGGACAGTATTAATTACAGTACGCTGAACAGCAGCAAATAACTGCAAACTGACTAGGAGTAAATTACAGCAAACGTGACATTAGTATATTACAGAAAATAACTCGATATGACCGTTTTGCCCAAATACCGCTATATATAGCCCCTTTTTAAGACTGATTTTGTTATTAGGTATTTATGTTGAGAACGAACTAACATCTTCTCACGTCGCCATCTCTCTCAAAAATCAAAAGCAAAAATAATTAAAGCAACTATCGCAAACAAATAATACATGTATTAAAATAAATCAAATTTCCCATTGAACGAGTTATAATGAACAAATTAGTTTTATTATATAAGTACACACTTATAAAATGAGATAAATGTCTACATGTAATTGAAAACTTTTAAACGAATTACGTGGAATCTCTCCTTTTTTTAAAAAAGACAGAGTATACAAATCCATCTCGAGTATGCACATGAGTTAAGACATTTTAGGATTTCCACGTTTAACTCCGATCCTTAAAGGTTCAGTTACGATAAACAAATATAAATCGACCTCGTGTTTAAATTTTAGATCCGAAACCAATTCTTAAAATCTTTACTGAAAGGTCAACATTTGAGTTATTTTAGGCTCTGTCGAGTTCCTGGCTGAAATGGGCGTATAAGCGTGTATTCATCCTCGGTGTATTAGCGAGAAGACCTCGGTTTAAAGTCTCATCTGAAGAACTGGTAAGGTAGGTAATAATTTCGATAATTAACCAAAATTCGGTCCTGGCTGAATGTGCAATCCCTGGGTTACTAAAAATAAGTATAAAAGTCGAACTGGACTAAGCCACGATGCTAACCATTATACCACGGAGTTACCTTCATGGCTGAAATGGGAAATTATCCCAAATGGATAAACGTATGATGGATGTGTTTTCAGATGTGTTTTTTTAAATGACCTTAGTTACTGAATTATACCTGTGTATATTTTATTAAATGTGACCGTTTTCTCTTTCTTTTAAAGTTACTTGCACTGGGCACAATGTCGCGACCTGGGCACCATAGTCTCGACCTGGGTACCTAGACGCTTCAAAAAATGGGTTTATAGAATTTTATATGGCATATAATATTCAGTTTTTTGTACCAGAGCATCCGTCTGTCCATTTCATAGTTGTATGAAGGTCAAATATTAGCGTAGACCTGCAGATCGTCGAAGAATGGTCACACAATTCTGATTTTGACAAATCAACAATCTCTTGCAAAGTCAAAACGCTCTACACGATTAGATTTTGGCATTTTTTCAATTATTTTGCTTTCAAAATAAAGATTGGACATATTTGTCCGGAATGACATTCCGCGATTTTAGGGAATTGGACATAAAACGACTTGATAAAAAAAAAAACAATTTCACACTCACCTTTTGACGACAATTTCTGCGCTGGGCACCGTAACGGAAAATGCACGGTGACAATTTTAACGCAAAACAATAGCGTTATGGTGTCTTTGATTCCCCACCGTGCATTAAGACGTTATATTATGACGTGGCTCTATACTCCCACAATACCATTAAGACGTTATATAATGACCTGGCTCTATACTCCCACAATACCATTAAGACGTTATATTATGACGTGGCTCTATACTCCCACAATGCCATTAAGACGTTATTTTATGACGTGGCTCTATACTCCCACAATGCCATTAAGACGTTATATTATGACCTGGCTCAATACTCCCACAATGCCATTGAGACGTTATATTATGACCTGGCTCTATACTCTCACAATGCCATAAGAGGTTATATTATGACCTGGCTCTATACTCCCACAATGCCATTAAGACGTTATATTATGACGTGGCGCTATACTACCAAAATGCCATTAAGAGGTTATATTATGACCTGGCTCTATACTCCCACAATGCCATTAAGACGTTATATTATGACGTGGCACTTTACTCCCACAATGCAATTAAGACGTTATATTATGACGTGGCTCTATACTCCCACAATGTCATTAAGACGTTATATTATGACGTGGCTCTATACTCCCACAATACCATTAAGACGTTATTTTATGACCTGGTTCTATACTCCCATAATACCATAAAGACGTTATATTATGACGTGGCTCTATACTCCCACAATGCCATTAAGACGTTATATTATGACGTGTCTGTATACTCCCACAATGCAATTAAGACGTTATATTATTACGTGGCTCTATACTCCCACAATGCAATTAAGATATTATATTATGACGTGGCTCTATACTCCCGCAATGCCATTAAGACGTTACATTATGACGTGGCTCTGTACTTCCACAATGCCATTAAGACGTTATATTATCACCTGGCTCTATACTCCCACAATGTCATTAAGACGTTATATTATGACCTGGATCTATACTCCCACTATGCCATTAAGACGTTATATAATGACGTGGCACTTTACTCCCACAATGCAAATAAGACGTTATATTATGACGAGGCTCTATACTCCCACAATACCATTAAGACGTTATATTATGACGTGGCTCTATACTCCCACAATGCCAATAAGACGTTATATTATGACGTGGCTCCATACTCCCACAATACCATTAAGACGTTATATTATGACGTGGCTCTATACTCCCACAATGCCATTAAGACGTTATATTATGACGTGTATCTATACTCCCACAATGCCATTAGGACGTTATATTATAACCTGGCTCTATACTCCCACAATACCATTAAGACGTTATATTATGACCTGGCTCTATACTCCCGCAATGCCATTAAGACGTTATATTATGACGTGGCTCTATACTCCCACACTACCATTAACTTAAAGACGTTATATTATCACCTGGCTCTATACTCCCACAATGCCATTAAGACGTTATATTATGATCTGGCTCTATACTCCCACAATGCCATTAAGACGTTATATTATGACCTGGCTCTATACTCTCACAATGCCATTAAGACGTTATATTATGACGTGGCTCTATACTCCCACAATACCATTAAGACGTTATATTATCACCTGGCTCTATACTCCCACAATGCCATTAAGACGTTATATTATAACCTGGCTATATACTCCCACAATAACATAAAGACGTTATATTATGACCTGGCTCTATACTCCCACAATGCCATTAAGACGTTATACTGTGACGTGGCTCTATACTCCCACAATACCATTAAGACGTTAAATTATGACGTGGCTCTATACTCCCACAATGCCATTAAGACGTTATATTATGACGTGGCTCTATACTCCCACAATGCCATTGAGACGTTATATTATGACGTGGCTCTATACTCCCTTAATGCCATTAAGCCGTTATATTATGACGTGGCTCTATACTCCCACAATGCCAATAAGACGTTATATTATGACGTGGCTCTATACTCCCACAATACCATTAAGACGTTATATTATGACGTGGCACTTTACTCCCACAATGCCATTAAGACGTTATATTATGACGTGGCACTTTACTCCCACAATGCCATTAAGACGTTATATTATGACGTGGCACTTTACTCCCACAATGCCATTAAGACGTTATATTATGACGGGCTCTTTACTCCCACAATGCCATTAAGACGTTATATTATGACGTGGCATTTTACTCTCACAATGCCATTAAGACGTTATATTATGACCTGGCTCTATACTCCCAAAATACCATTAAGACGTTATATTATGACCTGGCTCTATACTCTCACAATGCCATTAAGACGTTATATTATGACCTGGCTCTATACTCCCACAATGCCATTAAGACGTTATATTATGACGTGGGTCTATACTCCCACAATGCCATTAAGACGTTATATTATAACCTGGCTCTATACTCCCACAATGACATTAAGACGTTATATTATGACCTGGCTCTATACTCCCACAATGCCATTAATACGTTATATTATGACCTGGCTCTATACTCCCACAATGCCATTAAGACGTTATACTATGACGTGGTTCTATACTCCCACAATGCCATTAAGACGTTATATTATGACCTGGCTCTATACTCCCCCTGAGCTCAATTATTATGACGAAGCTGTTTAAACCCACAATTCCGACTTGGATTTTCACAGATAGGTGGCTTCATACAACGTTTTTTAATTGTTATAATAATGGAATATTGTGTTTGAGGTGTCTATTTTTTCTAACTATTTAATAATTTTGAGTCCTTGTTAGCAGTATTTGAGTACTTGTATAAAATTAAAACGTTGTATAACGTCGCCTATCTGTACAAATCCAAGTGCGAGAGTTCATACAATTGACTGTTTATATATTTATTAATAAAATAGTTCGAACAACTTATAGTATATACAGTTAGTAATACACCAGTATTACACTATATATAGTTATTAAAACGCTAATTCATACAACTTACAGTATATACAGTTATAAGTATGACATTGCATACAACTTACAGTATATATAGTTATTACTACGCAAGTTCATACAACTTACGATATATACAGTTATTAGTATGACATTTCATACAACTTACGGTATATATAGGTATTAATACGACATTCATACAACTTACGGTATATATAGTTATTAGAACGACATTTCATACAGCTTACGGTATATATAGTTATTAGTACGACATTTCATACAACATACGGTATATACAGTTATTAGTACTACATTTCATACAACTTACGGTATATACAGTTATAAGTACGACTTTCATACAACTTACGGTATATACAGTTATTAGTACGACATTTCATACAACTTACGGTATATACAATTATTAGTACGACATTTCATACAACTTATGGTATATACAGTTATTAGTACGACATTTCATACAACTTACGGTGTATTCAGTTAATAATATGACAGTTCACACAACTAACGGTATATACAGTTATTAATATGCCAGTTCACACAACTAACGGTATATTATTATACCCACTGCCAGCACACTAACATTTCGACGACTGCTGTCTAGGTATTTGCCAAGTTCAAATCGCACAGTCTGTTCTATAAACTTAATATTCGGACCGACGGAATCTGTCTTCTAGGCACCGATTGGCAGCACCCATCTTTTCCTAGTAGCGGTAACAAACTGACCTTATTAACTGTACAATTTTTTTTTTCACCAGTCTTTTCTCGCCGTATTCCTGCATCATTATAAACCAGACTCATTAACGTCTACGTCTCCGGCTTTTTCTTCTAAATCCTGACATAATTTTCCTACGCACGCCTCGTGGCTGGTTTTCCTAACTGCCAAAGCTAGATCGGCCGGACTGTCTGCGACTTCCTTGTTAGTTCGTGTCATTGCAGTGTTATTGGATTCCGTAGACATGTATTTGGCCTTTGTCTTTAAAAACACCTCTTGAATCTAAATAATTCATACAGATTAAAGGTCATTACTTGATACAAATAAATGCATATCCATACGTGTAGTGTCAATAACATTAATATGTAGAATACAGCTTAAGCCGATGCTAAGCGTGAGAGATGTTGCTTCTTAAATTACTTCTCATGAACGACTCAGTAAAACCGAGTCTTCTGCTTCATTCTCTTAATTATTTGTGTTGCTCCCAAGGGATCCCCTTTATCAGTATTTATTAATGAAATGTGGTGTCCGAATTACGATCATGTATTATATCACTCTGTCGTTTAAATTTTTAATCTTGTATTGTCGTAACCTAAACGGTTTGTTCTCTTGTTACTCTGGCTTCTGCCAAGTCATTGAGCACTTTCTTAGTGGTTTTCTATGCTTTTGCTTTTTAAATTTTATATACATGATCATTTATGTGTTTTACTTATATTGCCTATTAATTGCTGCCTTGTTTGGTAAAGATTATAACCTGGCGGGGATATCTTTATTTACACTGTCCCGATTCTTGGGATCACAATGGGGTAAAAGTGAAGTTTGGTGCACCCTAGAACCTGGTTTGAACCCCCAGCGGCTTTTTTGCCACTGACCGTTCCAAGGCGGTAGCCCTATTGTCAACTCTTTTGTGTCTGTGTTGTATTATCTTGCCTTTTATTCATCTTAAAAATCATTTTTTCTTTCTGAGTGTTTCTGGTTGACTGTCGTCATTGAATGCTACTTTTCCTGTTCGATTTTTATATCTGCTTTTTTACTTATTATATAAGAACGTTTGGCTTTTCTACACTATATACAACCTAATGCACAATCGTATTAATGGCATATCTTATTTCTCTTTTTCAAATTACTTTTGCTGGAGAATAAAAATACATTTTTGGCCTGTAAGTAAAATGTGTCTTCAATTACATCTGCCTGAGTATCTCAATAAAGACTCAAATTGAAATCTCCTTCATAGCAATACAAAAACAACTGCGCCAAGAGGTGCACGGTTGGTACCCACAGAATACCACAAGTTGTTCCATACACAGTAGTTCCATACCTGATCAAAATAGTATCTAATAGGCAAATGGGTGCGTCACAAACTTCTTGGCAAGTCCACATAGTGTAATGGTCTATACTGTCTAAGAAAAACGCTTTTGAAAGTGTCACTGTTTCAGGCCAAACATGTATTATTTCTCTATCGAAAGTTTTGTGAATGAGAGCAATAAGCTTGTCTTTGGTAAGCTGATGTGGTATAGATATAAAAATCGAACAGGATAAGTAGCATTCAAGAAGCATTCAAGGACGACAGTCAAGCACAAACACACAAATAAACAAAGAACAACTTTAAAGATGAATAAAATTCCAAATAAGACATCACAAAAACAAAAGGGTTGCCAATAGGGCTACCGCCTTGGAACGGACAGTGGCAAAACAGGCCGCTGGGGGTTTAAACCAGATTCTAGGGTGCACCAAACCTCACACTTAACCTACTGTCATCCCAATAAAACGGGATAGTGTAAATAAAGAAATCCCCGCCATGAACTATTCCATAACCAACAAGACACCATTAATAGGCAATATAAGTAATACACAAGATGCTCGTGTATATATAAATACAAAAACAAAAAAGCCTAGAAAGCCACAAAGA
This sequence comes from Cyrtodaria siliqua, assembly GCA_037043455.1. Taxonomy (NCBI): domain Eukaryota; kingdom Metazoa; phylum Mollusca; class Bivalvia; order Adapedonta; family Hiatellidae; genus Cyrtodaria; species Cyrtodaria siliqua. The sequence goes on from JAWPHD010002953.1 coordinate 167,368, forward strand.
AGGTACTCAATGACCATGGCAGAAGCCAGAGCAACAAGAGAATAAACCATTGAGGGCACGACAAGACAAGATTGTAGACAAACATCAAACGTCACCGCCGTTTTGAGCATTAGGTAGACGTCAACATAGGGTCCACAGCCTGTCCGGTCATCGCACAATTAAAGAGGAAATCATATGGGCGAACTATAAATGGGTCCACCACCAAGCATGCAGTGCGTTGCAAAAATGATAGGGCCATATCTTCTTTTGATAAACCTTGTAACAAGTTTAACAAAGGTAGTATGAAAGTGATCATGACCACGGATCTTACGAAGTTTGTAAATCACATCACCATAGCAGTCCGTTGTTGTGGTCTTAGTCGCAGAATAGTTTTTCAATTACTTTTATATGTGGAAAGAAGATCAGGGTTACGATAATACAATTGTGCAAAGGTTTTACGAAGTTTATGATAACGGTAGCCCTGATGGAGTAGCTTTTTATTGGGGATAATTAACAATATCAAAAATCTATATCATCTCTCTTGTCATATATTTTGCTAATTATTTCACCATTCTCAATGGAGAGATGTAAATCGAGAAAAGAAGCGTTAGTATCAGAACTATTAACTTTGTTAAGTTGAATTTCTTTAGGTATATATTATTAACCATAGTAGAAAAGAAAGGGTTGTCAATGTTCAATATATCATCCAGATACCGACAGGTGTCATAACATCTGCCTGGGTATCTGGTGAAAGACTCAACATGAAATCTCTTTCAACAAAGTTGTATATAGTATTCAGAAGTAAAAAGTAATTATAGTTGAAAATTGACGTTTATTGAAAACTTTATCAAGAACGTCTCCTGAAATAAAATCAACGTCAAATCTATTTCAGAGCAACATAAAAACAAAATCTGCCACAAGTGGTGCTCAGTTCGCTAAGCCCCATAGCACCAGCGTCAGAACTATACTACTTTAAAGTCATCATGAATTGTCTCGACGATCCATACTTCACTAAAGGATCAGTTAGTAATAACCCTACTGATTCGTAGCTAGGAGAGACATTTTACGGCCACCATACTTCACTAAAGGATCAGTGAGTAATAACCCTACTGATTCGTAGCTAGGAGAGACATTGTACGGCCACCATACTTCGCTAAAGGATCAGTAAGTCATAACCCTACTGATTCGTAGCTAGGAGAGACATTGTACGGCCACCACACTTCGCTAAAGGATCAGTAAGTAATAACCCTACTGATTGGTAGCTAGGAGAGACATTTTACGATACCATACTTCATTAAAGGATCAGTAAGTAATAATCATACTGATTCGTAGCTAGTTGAGACATTTTACGGCCACCATACTTAATTAAAGGATCAGTAAGTAATAACCCTACTGATTAGTAGCTAGGAGAGACATTGTACGGCCACCATACTTCGCTAAAGGATCAGTAAGTAATAACCCTACTGATTCGTAGCTAGGCGAGACATTTTACGGCCACCATACTTCACTAAAGGACAGTAAGTAATAACCCTATTGATTCCTAGTAAAGGATCAGTAAGTAATAACCCTACTGATTCGTAGCTAGTTGAGCCATTTTACGGCCACCATACTTCACTAAAGGACAGTTAAGTAATAACCCTATTGATTCCTAGTAAAGGATCAGTAATTAATAACCCTACTGATTCGTAGCTAGGCGAGACATTTTACGGCCACCATACTTCACTAAAGGATCAGTAAGTAATAACCCTACTGATTCCTAGTAAAGGATCAGTAAGTAATAACCCTACTGATTCGTAGCTAGGCGAGACATTTTACGGCCACCATACTTCACTAAAGGACAGTAAGTAATAACCCTATTGATTCCTAGTAAAGGATCAGTAAGTAATAACCCTACTGATTCGTAGCTAGTTGAGCCATTTTACGGCCACCATACTTCACTAAAGGACAGTTAAGTAATAACCCTATTGATTCCTAGTAAAGGATCAGTAAGTAATAACCCTACTGATTCGTAGCTAGGCGAGACATTTTACGGCCACCATACTTCACTAAAGGATCAGTAAGTAATAACCCTACTGATTCCTAGTAAAGGATCAGTAAGTAATAACCCTACTGATTCGTAGCTAGGCGAGACAGTTTACGGCCACCATACTTCACTAAAGGATCAGTAGGTAATAACCCTACTGATTCATAGCTAGGCGAGCCATTTTACGGCCACCATACTTCACTAAAGGATCAGTAAGTAATAGCCCTACTGATTCGTAGCTAGGCGAGACATTTTACGCCAACCATACATCACTAAAAGAACGTTAGTGTGAATATCGTTAGATAAAACAAAGTAGAGTACATGTATAACAACCCAGTTATTCTCTACTAATAACGAAACTACAATATTAGAAAAATATAACCAGTTAATATTTACCTTTTTATCTAAAACACAGTGGAAGACGAATATAAAGAGACCCTGAAAAAAGTAACGGAATATATGTTATATTAGCATTAAGTCTAACATTTTCCTCACAAGTTAAAGCTCTATTGTCAATGAAGATATTCATATTATAATGTACCCCTGAAATTATCAAATTTCTCTTCATTCAGCCTGACTCTCAAGCAGGTCGTTATGGCTGCGGTTATTACATAACTACATTCATTCAATTGTTGTATCAGTTAGATGCGAATAAGGTCAAGTATCAGTAATATAGACAATTAATTGCTCAACCAAAGTATAGGTCTGTGGTCCACCGCAAGATGCCGGTACTAGACATTATTTAAAATATAAAATCAAAGTTGTTGAAAAGTGACAGACGCTTACTTAAGTTTTCCAAAAATTACCTCAGATTTCTATGACTGAATGGTTTGCTTATTCGCCTTTAGAATGCAATATAATGATGCCTTTATGTTAACTGCTGACGACAGTTTGGTCACCATGACGTCATTAAAGTCATCATTAACGCGTGTTAAAATGCATAACCATCACAACAATATGCAATGTTTTTAAAATAAAGATGAAAAGATTTAAAAGGTGAAGCTTAGTCGACAGATGTTCGTGAATATGTAATGATGCTCTTCAATTGTAAAAAAATCCAACCTGGTTTTGCCTGCGTTTTATTATAAAGAAACCGGTGTATTTGGTTCATTAAAGCCATTGTGGATATGAAATATTTCCTTCTGATTAGGATTGGTAAAACCAAATTAACCAATATTTAGTCAGATATACAAGCCATTTAACAACTTATTTACGACTCAGAAATGTACTTGAAAACAACGGTGACAAAACATCTTTGAACACGTGTAACATATGTAAATTCATTTAAAGAATCTGATAAATGCATGTTCTACTTACTATGTACTATTACCTTTTTCGGTAATTTTACCATGATACAATGCCTTTCCAATTTCGTCTATAGCAAGAATGCAACAAAAGAGTAAAAGAGAGCTGCCAATAGTATGTTAGGCATTCAGTCTTTTCGTTTTTTGCATCTGATCTAAACCTGTCCGTTGTGTTAACTCAACTATTTTATTTATCACAAATTCATCGCGATCATTAACTTGACTTACCAACATCCAATAATAAATAATTAACGTTACACAAATCAGTTTTTTTTAAGTCGACATAAAATCCCTTTTTAAAGAGATCTAACACGAATTATTTATTATCCACCGTTGTTTATGGCTTGACGTTATGACGTTATGACGTTTTGGCGCTAAATGACGTGATTTTATGACGTCAAATGGCGTTTGGGCGCATGAGTTCGTCTAACTTTGTTGCGGTTTTATGTTAATTTTAGTTAGATTTTTAAATGTGTTTTTTTCGCATTTGACTAATGTCGTGTGATAAAAATATTTTTAAACTCCTCTCCATTCCATGTACGATTTATGAAACTCACTATGAATTACTTTTAATTTTATTTTGCCAGAAGGCTCGTTAAAATACAAATTACTCATAACAATTTTCATAAATCTTATATGCAATGGGAACTCGTTTAATATCCTATATGTATGTGATGATACGTGCTGTTAACAATAAATAACATAACATGCCCGAAGGCTGTTAAATATTGCAAACAGGTACTGGCAGACCACAGTTTACATGACATACCTGAAGGTTCTTGCAAATTACAAACAAGTACTGGTTTAATATTCATAACATACCTGGGATGGTGGATATACATATTATACCTGAAGGCTGTTGAATATTGCCAACAGCCTCACGTACTATTTTAATATACATAGCATACCTGAAGGCTGTTGAATATTGCAAACAGATACTGGAAGACCACAGTTTCCTCATTAATAGAGAATATTCCAAACAGCCAAGTCAATCCCATTAACGGCATTAAAACACAGAGACTTCTCAATCCAGTTCTGCAGAAGAATGAATGAATGAATGGTGTTTTACGGCACGTCGACACATAAATAATTCATATTGTGCGCAAAAACAGATGAATCATGAAGGAATGAAGTAGTAATTAAAAATAATGTAAACGTATAAAGATACAACTATTTACAAATAAGGGGTAATATGGTAGCAATATAAACTATGTATATATGTAAATCAACAAATGCCTGCCAATGGGCTTGTAAACAAGTTAATATATATAGGAAAAATATTATATTGATTTATAAAGTCTGATTTCTAAGGAAATCTAAAACAAGACTAAAATTTATAGTATCAAATAACTCTTTCAAAGTATTAAGTGTGTAGTATCTTTGTCGCATAGGATCAAAGTCTATACATTCCAACAAGATATGTTTGACCGTTGACGGTGCAAAACAGGGTATACATTCTGGCGACTGCTCACCTTGTCACAAATATGAATGAGTACAGCGTTTATGCCCTATCCTGACCCTGGCTAGGACAATTTCCTCTCTACGAATGGGTCTACTAGAAGGACGACTTTCACTGAGTAACGGTTTAATGGAATGGAGTATATTGTTCACCGACAAGTCTCAAGCGGCTTGCCAAGAGTTATAAATATATGTGTTTATACAACTTTTAAAATCAGTATAAGTTAATTTGGTAATATATATATGTAAACCTAATGCTGCCCTTAGCAGCACAATCAGCCCTATCATTACCACGTATTCCTACATGGCTTGGAAGCCAGCAGAAAAAAATAACATTATCAACTTTAAGAGAATTGTACTTTTCTAAAAGTCGAAGCACAACTGGATTACCATGTTTCAAATTACCCAGTGCTTGAAGAGATGAAATTAATATAATTTAAGGCAAGTTCAATTGCCTTAAGTTCAGCTGAAAAGATAGAGGCCGTGTCAGGCAGGCGGCTCTTTATGCTATGTTTGTGAACAACAGCTGCTGCAGCTACATTGTCTCTATCTTTAGAACCATCTGTGTATATTTGTTAAAAGTTACTGTATTTCGATTTAATTTCATTAAATTTGCTATGAAAGATAGTAGAATCTGTAATGGATTTGTTTTAATTACAAAGATCAAAAATAATTGTTGGTCCAAAGTCCACGGTGGAATTTGTGGTACTTTGCATTTGTCAATCTTTACGTCGATTTCAGTGACTTTTAATTTTGGTTTAATACGAAGACCAAATGGCCGAATGGCCTTCGGTTTTTTTATCAAAAAGAGGTTCATAATTAAGATTAAAAACAGTATCGAAAGTTGGATTTGAAGGGCTAGATTGTAATTTTAATGGTATACTGAAGGGCTAATGAGACAGTGATGGTTCATTAGCTTCAACATATAGACTTTCGGCTGGTGATGTACGAAAGGCGCCTAAGGCGAGTCGTAATACTTGATTATGTATAGGACCGAGAATCTGCAAGTATGACCTGCGAGTCGATCCATATACTATTGAGCCGTAGTCCATCTTGGATCTAATGAGAGATATGTAAAGTCGCAAGTGGACTTTTTGATCTGCTCCCCAATTAGTGTTTGCAACAACTTTAAGTAAGTTAAGAGCCTTAATGCATTTGGCCTTCAAGTATTTAAGGTGTGGTATAAACGTTAATTTACGGTCAAAAATAAGACCAAGGCATTTTGTCTCATCCACTACTGGTAAAGGTAAACGGCCCAGTGTTAGCTGAGGGTCCTCGTGATGTGTGCGTAGTTGACAAAAGTGCATACAATTGGTTTTAGATTTAGAAAGTTTAAAACCATTTTCATCAGAACAGGTCTGAAGTTTATTGAGACATTGTTGTAATTGTCTCTCAGTAGTATTCATGTTTTTTGCCCGATAACATATAACAAAGTCGTCAACATATAGAAAACAATCCACACCTGGATGCATTTTACTATACTGTTAATCTTTATATTAAAAAGCGTGAAAGAGAGTATGCTGCCCTGTGGAACACCCATCTCCTGTTCATGGATATCAGAGAGGGTTGAACCCATTCGGACACGAAACTGCCTATCATCTAAGAATTTCTCTATAAAAATGGGTAATCAGCCTCTAAGACCAAGGTCTTGAAGATCATTAATAATACCGTACTTCCATGCAGTATCAAAAAATACAGCAACTAGATGTTCTTTTTTATAAAAGCTTCCCTAATAAACGATTGAAATCGAATGAGAATGTCTGTTGTACCTCGTTGGCGCCGGAATCCACTTTAATACTTTGTTATCAGTTTGTTGGATTCCAGGTACCAAACGAGTCTCTCATTAATCATTCGTTCCATGGTTTTACATATACAACTCGTTAAAGCGATTGGGCGATAATTTCTTGGGTCCGTATGATCCTTTCCAGGTTTGGGGACTGGAATAACGATTGCTTCCCGCCAAGAATCGGGGAAGTTTCCCGTCAGCCAAACCTTATTAAATATATCAAGAATGGTAGAGAGACAGGATTCAGGTAAATGTTTTAATAATTGATAATGGATATCATCAGGACCAGCTGATGTATAATGAGCCTTTTTAACGGACTCTCAAAGTTATTTGAGAGTGAATAGTTTATTGTTTTTCGACTTGAAGTTCAGCTTCTTCTGTTCATTTAGTTTCTTATTTTTCAGAAAATTTGGTTGACAATTTTCAGAACAAGAATTTTTTGAAAAAGTTTCTGCCAAAGTGTTTGTAATATCTTTGACAGATGTTATATATCCGTTATCTGTTTTAAGATGATTTACAGAACTAGAATTACATTTACCGCTTTTTTTCCGGACGACGTAAAATCTCCTGGATTTCCTCTTGCTATCCTTAATAGTACGGCGGGCTTTCGCACGAAAAACTCTAAAGTTATCTAAATTTGTTTGAGTTAAAATTATTTAATGCAGCTTTACGATCGCTGACTGCCTTTTTGCAGTCATCGTCGTAACATGGTTTATGTGGGCGTTTTGGATTTGCCGAGGTTTTTGGAATAGTTTGATCAGCTATATCATGAAGAGTTTTAGTAAAAATAGTAGTTGCGTCTTCGACATCCTCGAAAACGGAAGACTTTAATTGTTCCTCGCAAAGAGATTGAAACGTGGTCCTATCAGCATAGCGAAGTTTCCATAGTTGCGTTTTTTCGAGAAGTGGAGGGCCGATATTTGCAAGAGATATGAGGAAGTAGTCACTTCCAAAGAGGTCGTCTCCAACACTCCACGAAAAATCCATCAAAAGCATTGAATCGCATATTGTTAAATCAATGGAAGAATGAGAGCCTGTAGCAGGATATAAATAAGTATGTGGCTTATTATCATTAAAAAGACACAAATTGTTTTTGGCTAAGAAATCCTCAATTTTCTTGCCTTTATCGTTTATATCTTTACAGCCCCAGATGCAGTTGTGTGCATTAAAATCACCCAATCTTATAAAAGGTGATGGCAAATGTGCAACTAGGTGATTTAGATCTTGAGGGTCTAGTGAAGAACTAGGTGGTAAATATAAGTAGCATATTGTTATAACTGCATCGTAACACTGACCGCAATAGCTTGCAAATTTGTTTGCAACGCAACAGGTCTGTGAGGAATGTTTCGATTAACGATTATCGAAGCTCCACCAGTCGTCTTCTCCCCGGTATCACAAATATGATTGTATAGTGAGTATTGTTTAAAGGATACCTTAGCACTTGTCTCCAAGACTGTTTCTTGAAGATAACAGGCAATAGGGTTGTGTTCATTTAAAATTAAGCTGATTTCATCATAATTTGGTTTCAAACCTCGACAGTTGTATTGAATGCTCTTATTAGTTTTACCCATTATTCCGCGCTAAGGCAATTTTTATTTTTATTTTTATTTTTGGCCTTAGATTTAGGAAAGGTCTTAGGAGACTCAAGTAGTGACATCTCCACTGATGAATCCTCCTCCCTGAAAGAAGTCAGCTGAAGTGGCACCTCGACTTACTTTTCATAGGAGGATGGAAGTGGCAGTGAAATGTCCATGAGCTGTTTGAATTTGTTATGCAGCTCAATAGAGCCGTTAGACTCATTTGGCTGCTCCTTGTGATCCCTAGTTGGAGAAGCACTAGGTTTTCCAACTTCCTTAGTTGGAGCAGCACTAGGCCTTCCAACCGAGGAAGTATTAGGCTTCACGACAGGGGAACCACTAGACCTAACAGTCTTAGAGGAACCCATTTTCAAATTCTGAGAAATTGACGTGCTCTTATCATTGCCAGAGCTTGCCGATTTTGTGTTTGATTTAAATGAAAAAGTTTGATTAGGTGATCAACTTAATTTTGGTTTGTTCAGTTTTATTTGTTTGGATTTGATACTGAGGAAGTAGTCTTTGTATTTTGAATTTTTGACTGTGGTTCGTATTGCGTACTTGCATCCCTGCATTCTATGTGTGTTGCTGTTGTTTTAAGAATAGATGCGTAAGAGGTCGGACTTGAAATTGTATATTTTTCTTCAATCAATTTTCGTGCTTCCCGAAATGTTTTGTGTATATTTAACTGTTATGATTTCTTTTTCTGTTTTGAACTTTTCACATAATTTTGAATTTGCGTGATGTCCTAGACCGCATTTGGTACATTTGAAAGGGTTAGGACAATCTGGTTCGTCATGCTTGAATGCAGACTCGCCACATCTTCTTTAGTACACCTGGACTTGTGGTGTCCAAAGGCTTGGCAATTGTAGCAACGTAACGGATTTGGAATGTAGGCGTCATCATGTAATTGCAGATATGCCACTTTTATTTTCTTGGTAAGACGGGTGTTGCAAATATGAGGAAGATAGTGTTTGTACTAATAATTTTATCATTCCTCTTTATGGTTATTCGGCGAGCCGCAGTTACCAACTGTGGCGCAAGTTCGTTGACAATTTCTTCTTCAGGTACTCCGGAGAGATCCGGGCACCTGATGACGCCTTTGGAGATGTTCATAGAGGTGTGAGGGTAGTATTTGACTTTGGTGTTTCAAATGTGTGTAATTGTTAGTAAATTATCAGAGTGAGATTTGTTTTCTGTTTCAATAAGGAGAGCTTTGTTTTTTAATCTTTTTATTTGTTTTACATGTCCAGCAATGGAATGGGCAGTTTTCGAATCACAAAAGGTGACAACGAGAAAACGAGGAAAGAACTGGTTGATCACTGGTTCCTCAGTATCAGATTCATGTTCTTTTTTTTTTTCATTTATGAGTAGTTTGTGCGTTTTGTGATGCCATGGTGGGCGTTAAGAATTCATCTTCCACGCTTCTCACCCACTTTGGAGTCCAATAAGGGGACGTTTGCTGTGGATACCCAAAAGTCAAAATGCCAAGAATACGTAGAAGGTATACTCATATAAAGCAACGCATCAGACGCCCCATACCACCCAACGGACATAACCCCTTAACTAAAAAGTCAAAGAGCCGCACTTATGTTCCGCTTAAAAGTGGCATGAGTATAGCCATATAGCGTTTAGAAATACATGATTAGCCTGTGCGTCACCGCCATAAAAGACCCTATCTATATAATGTTTAAAGTAGAACAATATAAAACGTAATCAGATACAGTGTACTGGTACTGTCTGAATAATAAGCTCGGATCTCTTATAGCTGGCGTGACAAACCGATTGATCAGATCGGGCCAAATCTGACCGCCCGTCTAGTTGAAGTCCGGACCAAAGTGGTGTGTTGCAACGTGAAGATAACTACAAGATCCCCACGTCACTCAACCACCAGGATTCCCTTCTCCAACGACACGGGCCGTAACCTACGGGTCAACGGTGCAAGAATAACATATATAAAATGACACACGTTGTTGGTTAAATATAAAAACACAAATGTATCATATTTATATAAATATCTTTTATTTCAATCTTCCATGCGGTATCAAGGGATATTTCCATGATGTAATCTATGTAAATTAACAATGTGCCATACGACTCTGGCACTGGTCGTTGACCAAGTAGACTGAGTTGAAAGGGACTGGAGTCGATTTGGAAGAATTTTGTGGAAATGCAAATATTAATTAAAAAATCATTTATTTGTTTCATTGCCATATTGAATTTCCATATGCGCTAAACTAGGCCCGATGGTCCGTACGATTTTTACTGTTAATGAAATAGAAGACCAGAGGAGTCGGCTAGTTTTTGTTGTCTGAACCATTAATATTAATTTATATGATGCGTTAAGACTCACTCATATTTAGTCTTGCCAAGTTGGTTTGTGATCGTTTTACGTTGCTAGTTTTTGTTGTCTAAACCATTAATATTAATGTATATGATGCTTTAAGACTCACTCATATTTAGTCTTGGTTTGTGATCCTTTTACATGGCTAGTTTTTGTTTTCTAAGTCATTAATATTAATTTATATGATACTTTAAGACGTATATTTAGTCTTAGTTTGTGATCTTTTTACATGGCTAGTTTTTGCTGTCTAAACTATTAACATTAATTTATATGATGCTTTAAGACTCATATTTTGTCTTGGTTAGAGATCCTTTTACATGGTTATTTTTTGCTGTCTAAACCATAAACATTAATTGATATGATGCTTTAAGACTCATATTTAGTCTTGGTTTTTGATCGTTTTACATGGCTAGTTTTTTGTCTAAATCATTAACATTAATTTATATGATGCTTTAAGACTCATATTAAGTCTTATTTTGTGATCGTATAACATGTTATTTAAATTATATGTACAACTTTTAGCAATATAAACCCCATTTAAATTAACATTTATGATTAAGGAACAAAGGCCAGTTGAGTAGTGGCGTTTTAGATACCAATCATTTTTACATTAATAAAACCGAATGTATCATGCGGCTTAATTTAATGTAGATATATACAATTTCCATTTTGAACTCAACCACCTTATGAGGTTTCTCTTTTGTATTTGGATTGACAATCATAACCTTCAGTCCCTTTAAGATGCCAAACTAATTAAAAAACGCTTAGTTTGCGAAAATACCACCATATCGTTATTTACACAACATCCTACCCCTTTAACATACCAAACCAATTAAACAATGCTTAGTTTGCGAAAACACCTCTATATCGTTATTTACACAACCTCCTGTCCCTTTAACATGCCAAACTAATAAACATGGCTTAATTTGCGAACACTACCATATCGTTATTTACACAACCTCCAATGGGGATTGGAGGCTCCCACTGTAAATATCCGCCAGAAACTGTGAAACTTTACTCGTTGCAAATCTCGTGAACAAAGTCCAATATCTCACCGGAAAGGTGTGATACTATGAGCATAGAAAAGGAAAAGGTTATATGTCCAACAAGCAGTGTAGCATTCACAGAATACAGCCACTCCAACAAGTATTACAACGCAAAGGTGATTAAAAAAGTACACCACAAGCATATTCAGTAAAAAAAGCACATCACAAACATATAAGAGTTGACAACAGAGGTACCGCCTTGGAACGATCAGTGGCAAAAAGGACCACCGGGGAGTTTAAACCGGTTCAAGGGTGCACCAAACCGTACTCTTGTAACACTATAGCCTTGCCACTGTACTTAACCTAACAGTTACAAATGTAACACACTTGTATTCAAATACACCCCTCTTATAACTGATCATGCAATGGGAGTTTTCTAATACTGTCCGTTAGTTGTTGGTTAATCATCGGAACAGCTGTTATTGTTTACCTGTTCTAAACTATGAATTCTGGGAATTAAAAGGTATTGCCATGTTAGTGGAGACCATTCGCTGAAAGGTCTTGTGGGTAATTTATGCATACAATGAGGTAATCACCATGGCATTAACCTGTAGCTACACAGGTCGATGTCCATATGTGAGGCATGACTAACTGCCGAAAAGCAGTATAACTTCAAGTATAATACTGAGCGCACAGAGTCTGGAGTAGAGAGTCTAGAGTCGGTGGTTAAAGAGGGAGAGTCAGTTTCAATACTTGTATCCACAAGATGCGTCCCCGCAGTCTAAGACAGGGTGTGGGATAAGTTAAACTATACTATGTAAACCAGTATAGTAGTGCAGTCATCGTTACATACTAATTTAAGGATTTGAACATTTGAAAGTTTCTAAATACTATTTTACTTTGTGAACCTAAGACATTTAATAATAGGGACTATTAAGTAATCAACAAATGGACGTACTAAAAACCACTATACTAAACGGATATGTTTATATATATAACAGGATTATGAATGTGTAATTATTCGGACTGTTTTATATGTACCAATAAATTATGGAAATCACAACGCGAATTCAATTGAATTGAATGTTGTTTAACGGCTCATCAACACAGTATAGGTTATTTAGAGCCGCCCCAGAGAGAGGGGAAGGATACATAGGAATCCGGGAACCCGCCCTTCTCTTATTATCGAATAGATTCCTATGGTTCTTTAACGTGCTCGGAGGATAGACCGATACACGGGACCGCCTGGTTTACGTCCCCATCCGACGGACGAAAATCACAACGCGAAGTCCGGACCTTGTTATTAAATGTACCAAGCATAGCATACGACCCCGTAGTGCTACACTCTTACCCTGTCATCATCCCTAAACAACAGGAGTTAACCCTTACATTTGAAAAAGCCTCGTTATGTATTATAAGAAAAACATAGAAATGTTCATGGATATAATATATCAAAAAATAAGTTGAACCTAAGAAGCTAATCTCATATGTACTCGATGACTTGTCTGATTTCAGAGCATCAAGGGGAAAACCGTTAAGGGCTCGACAAAACGTAGTGAAGGACATTCATCAAACGGTTCCCGCCTTACAGGAAGTATGAACACGATGTCATGCAGGTCTACTTTCTACCGCTCATGAACAGTCTCAATCAAACCGAGACTGCAATATTTCGTATGTATCGTGCTCGGCCGTTTCCAAAGGTCCATTATCATACTTTTTTTGTGTCAGCTCTGTATATATCAACTAGATGGAAACTGTACGAGTCAGCGGCACAACAATGCATATTTTTATTATTCATGTACAAAAAAATAAACTACATGCGAAAAGGGGCATAGCTCATGAAAAAATCATTGGAGAGTAAATGCCCCAAATATATGTGATATTTGCTTCATTTCTGTGCTCTGTACTAAGTTTCATATGGATCAGATGCAAACTCTATGTATAGTAAAATTTAAGATGGAACATAAAAAGAAAATTGAACCATAACTCCTGTAGTACAGGTTTGATTTTGGCGCCTAATTGATATGCATATCTTGGAATCATAATAAACCACACTGTATAATTTTGAATCCATATAAACCTCTGGGAGGAGTTATACACACACGTCATTTAAAGTACACATTAAAGAAAAAAGGAGCCATAATTCCAGTAGTACAGGTAAATTGTTTACTCTGAATCGATGCGTCACAATGAAAATCCTGTCTAATTTCGAAACAGTCCATGGACAACTATAGAAGGAGTTCGGGACGGACGGATGGATGAACACATGGTCATGGCTAACGCTATATGTTCCCTCAAAATTCGGTGTTGGAGGCATTAACATAACCTCACTTTGCCTTTTCCATGGTGGTTTTCTTTGCTATGGCGACTGTACTAAACATCTGTCTTACTACCAATATGATTAATACAAGATTCACCTGAAAAATGTAGAATGTTATTAATTAAAACTGGGTCCATACATATCGTTGTAGAAATTTCAAAAATACGACTATTTACCATGCCACTTTCAAACAATAAAACCACGTGATATAGGCGTTGGTAAACCATTTACCTTAGTTTTCATTTTGTTAATTTGCTACAGTTTGTTTTAATCAAAGCGGTTATTTCCAAGCTTTTCCCAACGCCTAATATCACGTGTGTTTATGGTTTGAAAGGTGTTATGTTGTCATCCGTTATTTTTTTGCTATATGCGTTTTAATTTAATAAAATAACACTTTGATTTGAAATATCAAAATATTTAATCAAAATAGCCACGAGTTGTTCAAGATTTGTCAATTATGGGGAAACTGAAAAAAAGAACTTTTTAATGCATTAATTTTTTTCTCAATAGTATGACCTTAGTTGGTGTTAAGGCGCTACGTGTTATTAATAGTTTGTGAAGGTTTGATTATCAACATTTTATGTATTTTCAAACCATACTTTCATGTTAAGTTCACGCTATTACAAAACAGTTATTGATGGATAACTTTGCGTATATTCTTATAGATTATAGAGCATACAGGGTGATCGTTTAATTTTGATTTCTGATACATATTTTAAATAATTAAATTAATCTGTACTCCTGAACAAAACTAAAATAAGTTCTCAATAGTTAACAGCACTTGTGTAGTGTTCTAACATGATCTAGAATCATCTATCTACACTAGCTGTTGTTTTCCTGTTCGCCATGTCTATTACAGTCTGTGAAAAAAAAAAGTTTTCCTTTGCAGACTTTGATTTCTTGTTTAATAAAACTGTGTACCAAGCAGATAAGGAATCCAAACGTTTGAAGATATGGTGAATTTAATATAAGGTATAACATAAAGTTATCCCAGTATATATGAATGGCATTTATAGTTTGGTTTGTTATGTTAAACACTGGCTTTTAATGTTCATCAATTGTACATAGTCAAACAGTATAGTGATATAAGATGCAATACACAGTTGACAAAATAAATACTAATATAATCATATATGTTTATGGACGGACATTCTATAGGAGACAATAGTTATTATTATATTTATTATTTGAATACTATAGGTTTTAATATTCCAATCCAGAGTTGTATTTTGTGGTTAGTATTTCAAATAAAAACATGGTTTAACGAAACAATAAAGATACCAAAATAACCGCAATAGCTGGTCCAGTAAAGGCCCAAATCATTCCAGAGTCCACTGTCATCCAGCAACTAAAACGAAATAAAATAAAATAATTATTTGAGCAATCACGTGTATCATAGTTACAGTATGTATTTGTTACAGAACAAAGTGATAATTGATGTAAAACTAAGCATGTTTATGTCAGTTACAGCAAAATGGTCTATAAAAAACACAGAACCCAAACGAAATGACACCGCAGGTACCATACATCAAATGCTATAATTTTAGTTAAACAAATAAACATATTTTCTTTGAACTATTTAATACAATATTTCCACCATTCATTGTTTGCTACAAATGCTTTTTATTTTGACTTAAAATAAATATCGTTTGGTGTTTCATGAAACAGGGCCCTGAAATGGCGAGCAGGCCGACTAGTTACACCTAATTTAAAACATGTAAGTATTGGGAAAACTTGTTAGTTACAACGATTTTTCCACTTACATTTGGGCATAGCCATATCCTTTAAATTTGGAGGCACCCATCGAAATACCAACAACAAGTAAGGCCAACACTGAAAATAAACACAACATAAATGTCGCAAAAGTAGGTGTTTTTAAACATGCTTTCAAAATTAAAACAAATACTTCCATAGCATTAGCCGGTTTTAGTGCTATTCAGAAAAGTAAAAAAAGTGAAAAGTAGTCTTTCTTTTGTTTTTTCGGTATGTAAACCCTGTCGAATCTTGAAAAAAATAAACAATATGTCATGTTTCGTGCAACTATGTATACGTACCGTATGACGCTATCACAAGCCATTTTGAATATCTCTTCCTGTTAAGTGGCTTCAGAATGGCTAGTGCAATATTTACTCCTGCGGCCAGCATGAGGAAAAACACCAACAGATATGCAAAGTGTAGAAGAACGCTAATAGCAGTACACGTATCCTGTGTAAAATTATAAAACAATAAATTGTTAAGATGTGTAACAGAATAAAACACCATTCATGCATTCATTAATTATGTACGTCTATCTACCCACACAGGCCTGCTTTTGCAATGTCCGTTCTAAGCGGTACCCGTTTTGTCAACCTTTATAATTTAGTTTTGCATTTCAAATGTACATATATTCCTTGTACTGCCTGTTTGAAATGCGTGTTTTGAATGGCTCCGTGCGGTGTTCGCTATAACTTCCCTTGCTTCTACTTTCATATATTCATATCCTGGTGGATATAGTCATATACTGGTGTATATAGTCATATGCTGGTGGATATAGTCATATACTGGTGGATATAGTCATATCCTGATGGATATATTTATATACTGGTGGATATAGTCATATCCTGGTGAATATAGTCATATACTGGTGGATATAGTCATATACTGGTGGATATAGTCAAATACTGGTGGATATAGTCATATACTGGTGGATCTAGTTATATACTGGCGGATATAGTCATATACTGGTGACTATAGTCATATACTGGCCGATATAGTCATATACTGGGGGATATAGTCATATACTGGTGGATATAGTAATATCCTGGTGGATACAGTCATATACTGGTGGATATAGTTATATACCGGTGGATATAGTCATATCCTGGTGGATATAGTCATATACCGGTGGATATAGTCATATACTGGTGGATATAGTCCTATCCTGTTGGATATATTTCTATACTGGTGAATATAGTCATGTACTGGTGGATATAGTCATATATTGGTGGATCTGGTCATATCCTGGATTGTATAGTTATATACTGGTGGATATAGTCATATACTGGTGGATATTGTCATATCCTGGTGGATATATTTATATACTGGTGGATATAGTAATATACTGGTGGATATAGTCATATACTGGTGGATCTAGTCATATCCTGGAGGATATAGTCATATCCTGGTGGATATAGTCATATACGGGTGGATATAGTCATATACTGATGGATATAGTCAAATACCGGTGGATATAGTCATATACTGGTGGATATAGTCATATACTGGTGGATATAGTCAAATACTGGTGGATATAGTCGGCTAGTGGATATAGTCATATCCTGGTGGATATAGTCATATACCGGTGGATATAGTCATATACTGGTGGATATAGTCATATACTGTTGGATATAGTCATATACTGGCGGATATAGTCATATACTGGTGGATATAGTAATATACAGTGGATATAGTCATATACTGGTGAAAATAGTCATGTACTGGTGGATATAGTTATATACTGATGGATGTAGTTATATCCTGGTGGATATAGTCACATCCTGGTGAATATACCCATATCCTGGTGGATATAGTCATATATTGGTGGATATAGACATATACTGGTGGATATAGCACTTACTAGCACATTTTTGGATTTCTTTTCTATAAATATCAATTTCCTTCATTTATTATTACACTTACTATATGGAAGTTAAGGGTATCCACAAAACGGTGACCTTTAAACTGTATTTGAAAGACCAATTAGTCATGTGATATTAAAAATACAGGTATTTTCTGAAAAATTACAGCAGTTTCCGTTATATATTTTCGAAGATGAACAATTAAATCCAGGAACATCAAACAATTAAACCTTAGTTGATGAACTTTGAATATTTGAAATTATATGGGAGAAAGAAGTCTCCAGACTTTACTTGAATTTCACAAACAATGTCTTTGAGAATACCTCATATAATTCAAACAAGGGAAAGAAACTGTTTATATACTGAATTACAATGAAGGTTGTAGTTGCTTCCCATGAGATGTTATTGTTTCATGATCTTCAATGTTGTCTGCTATACTAATGCAATAGCAGAAATTCTAAATCCTTATACAATAGAAAGAATTTTCCTGCGCATGCGCAATCATACAAGTGGGTTTTCTAGCTACATCAGCATTAATTAAATGAGAAACGGATACTAATGGTGTTTTGTAACGTCGTTATAACTTTTGCTGTATTTTTTAGTCAGAAAACTTCCAAGAAAATTAAGTTGATGACCATATCATTTTGCAACTGACTGCATGCTTAGTGGTTGACACATTTACAGCTCGCCTCTAAGATTTCCTACTTAAATGTGTTATTAACCGAAATATTGTTAACCAAGTGATATCATCCATTGGCGGTACGTTTTATGGTTGTCTTAAATATAGTATTGTCGTGCCCTTCTAGTTGACCCGTTTAAATGTTATGATTATAGTCTTAGACCGAGGTTTGGTGCATCCTTGAACCTTTTTAAAGCACATTGCCGTTTGCCGCTGACCGTTATAAAAACCGTACCCCTCTTGTCAAACCTGGTCCCACGTATCCTCTGAGCACTTTTAAGACCCACATGCATCCATTTTCGTCCTCACTCTCTGTTGCGGCTCGAAAATCTTAAACAAATATATTGGTGGATCGTTTAAGAACAATTCAGTTCAGCTTGGGAGTAATTAACATGTATTCACGTAGGAAGTATAGTCCACGATACCATGAAGTACATATTGATTTTACCGTGTTAGACGATTTGTCATCTCCGACCAAGAACAGCACGGTTCTTGGATTCTGATGTATTCGTACTCTCCTCTGGGGCGGCTCGAACATCTTGGTGGAACGTTTAATAACAATTCAGTTCAGCTTGTGGGTAATTTAAATGTATTCACGTAGAAAGTATTGTCCACGATGCCATGACATATATATTGATGTTACCTTGTTAGACGTTTTGTCCACTCCGACCAAGAACAGCAAGTATGCCAGGAACAAAGCAACACACATGTTAATAAGGATCGTTATTCGGCCAGACCTCAGACTTCTGAAGAACAACAAACACTTATTAGGCTGTATATCCTTCAATCCTTATTCATTTTTTGTTTATCTTAATATAGGTAGTATTAATCCAAATATATTTGAGAATACGTCTTGTTCATTGTTAATAAAATGTATACATACTACTTACAGCACATAATTGTATTGACACACCAAGTTATACGTTGTATAGATTGCACGACGACGCACAAGACGTTATACGTTGTGTTGATTGCACAACGCACAAGTTTTAATTTTATGGTGTCAGGATGCAACATATCTAGTTCTTTGGGAAAAAATCCAAAGTTTCTAATTGCATGTGTTTTCCCAAGATTAGTTTTATGTTATTATTAAATCTATCCTGATTTTAAAGTATTATGTCTGTTGTCATAAACAGTTAGTATTTCACTGTTTTTGTCAGTACTATTCTTTGGAGAGTATGAGCATAGTGGGTAGGTAGAGATGTGGTTTTGACATATTTTTATTTAAATTAACGCATACTGTTAATGATGACATGAAATGTTGTTTTATTCCAGATATGGGACAGTTTGCCACCCAAATGTGTGTAATTCACTAAATTAATAAGAACGAATGTTGTGAACTGATCTCCAAAAACTGTTTATTTTGCATTATGTTCAATGGGCTGAATTTCACCGGTTGACACCATGCATTGCGTATATTGCACGACGCACAATAAGATATATACCGAGTAAGCCCGGTATGGTATCACATCCGGGTCGTAGGGTGCATAAATAGTTCCGATACATTTTGCATGTTGCAAGTTTGAATGAACTTTTCTTAGATATTGATAGCTTTCAGAAATTTACCTAGAGACAATGTGTATTTGGATTTCGTTCGAGACTATCATGGCACTGTTTCCTGCGGTTGTTTCCGGACAATATTAGGTGTGATCTTTACAGACAAGTAGTTTGTGAAAGTGGACAAATGCTTTAGAAGTGATGTCAAACAGTTGAAATGAAATATTTCACTACATATTTAATAGAGCCAACATTCAACGATCTTCACCGGTCAGACAGGTGAAATTCAGCCCATGGAACGCGATCCAAAAAAAGCTTATTTTGGAGATCAGTCACAAGTTCCACAACTAGTTCACACACATTTGGCTCGCAAACTCGTCCATATCTGGACACAATCAGCGATTCAGTTTTTCAACATATCGCGTCGTGTATTCATACTATGCCTATTTTGAAATAAACATATGTCTGAAAGCATCTCTACCTACCATTTTTGCTCATGCTCTCCAAAGACACAGTCCTGACATTAAAATACCCATTATATTTATGACATCATACTAAAAACTCTAACATCAGGTTAGATTTAAATAAGAAATAAAAAATAATTGGGGGAAAACACACATGCAAACTTGAACTATTTTAGCATCTTACGACCCGGAATTACTTCCTGACTGATTTGACACAATATGTGGTGCAGATTGCACGTCTAAGTTATACGATGTGCAGTTTTCACGTCTAAGTTATACGATGTGCAGACAGCACGTCTAAGTTAAACGAAGTGTATATTTAAACGTTGCGTAGATTGCACGTCGTAACCGTCTAGATAATTGTTATGTTAACATATATTACAGTACTGGAATGTATGTTTATACATAAGTGTTGAAGACAAAAGTCCGAGTTTTTATTATTGCAATCATATACCTATTTTGTCAAAGTTTTGAAAATAAAATAATGAGGATTCAGGTAAACATCCTTACACATTATGTCTTGCACTACATCTAACCATGAAATCAAGAAAATGTTTTAATAAATGTCCATATATTTTACGAGTAGCAGCAAATCTTTGTGTGGACTCGTTAATACATGTTATGCATTATTTAACCACCAAGTGATATATAGATTGTGTCAATGATCTTTTAAAATACGTCGAAAAATTATTTAATAAAATAAAATTATGAAATACAACTAACCTCCAAAATAGCAAGTGAATGCAAACAGTAAGGAACAAACACAGCATCGATATAACGCAGCCAACCAGGGATATGATACTGAGGACTGCATTGTGATGGTCACTCTAAGAAAGCCATTGTAGAGTAACACAAAGCAGCAATTTATTGAACAGTTATATTTACAAGCAAGAGACCCAAGTGGGCGTGATGACGCCATGTTTTCTCAGGAACCAATAATATTTACACATATCTGTCAAATCTCATGGAGACCGCCCTATATGATTACTCTAACATAAATGATCACTATTGGATTTATTTTTAAAAGCGCGTGTTTACATTCTTTTAATAAAGTGATCTTAAGTAAATGCAAAATGCTTGATTATTAGTTGGTTATGCCCCTGATATTGAATAGACGGTTGTATATATTGGTTGGACTGTTTGTGGTTATGCCCCTGATATTGAAATGCCGGTTGTATTTATTGGTTGGACTGTTTGTGGTTATGTCCCTGATATTGAATAGCCGGTTGTATTAATTGGTTGGACTGTATGTGCGTACTTCACCTAATATTGAATAGCCGGTTGTATTTATTGGTTGGACTATTTGTGGTTATGTCCCTGATATTGAATAGCCGGTTGTATTTATTGGTTGGACTGTTTGTGGCTATTCCCCTGATATTGAATAGCCGGTTATATTTATTGGTTGGACTGTTTGTGGTTCTGTCCCTAATATTGAATAGCCGGTTGTATTTATTGGTTGGACTGTATGTGCGTACTTACCCTAATATTGTATAGCCGGTTGTATGTATTGGTTAGACTGTTTGTGATATGCATCTGATATTGAATAGCCGGTTGTATATATTGGTTGGACTGTGCGTACTTCCTATCCACCATCCGGATTCATGACTTCGCTATTTGTGGGTCACAACATTAAAGGTCTAAATTCGTATATTCACCGTATATTCCCCTAAACCTGTGGCCGAATTTGGATTACCTTTTGCCTACTTGCTTATTATATCATGACATGTCGCATTAACCTTTAGTTTCGCTGAGGTCATAGCGGTATCAGGGTCACTTTTGTACGCCAAAGGTCAATGCTGAGTATTTCCTGTCTATGCCTTATTTTAAAGCAGTAGAAAGAATTGGATTTTCTTTTGTATTCATGCTTACTCGTTGCGAACGGATTAATCAAATGTTGGTAGAACTTGTTACCCAACCCATTTGTCATTATAACACTTATATCGTATATATGTTGATATTACTCTGTATGCAAACTAGTGACACTGAAATGTGTTTAAACATTACTTGTATCACATAAAGACGGCACGTCCCGTTTAACTTCAAGATTCCTGTCGCCAAGGTCAAGATAACACTTCAAAGTTCAAAGTTAGTATAATGTATACACTAACGCCATGCATTAGACGGCTGGCGGCATTCATTAGCCTTTCTGACTTCCCTTGTTTTAAATAAGTATATAATAAATAGTATTACTATAATAATTGTGTACTAATATATTAATTGTGTACTAATAAAATACGTTTGTACTAATACAATACTTGTGTACTAACATTGTGTACTAATATTATACGTGTGCAATAATATAATACTTGTGTACTTATATAATACTTGTGTGCTAATATAATACTTTTGTACTAATATAATACTTGAATTTGTGTACTAATATAATGCTTGTGTACTAATATAATACTTGTGTTATAATATAATACTTGTGTAATAATATAATACTTGTGTACTAATATAACACTTGTGTACTATTATAATACTTGTGTACTAATACTGTGTACTAATATAATACTTGTGTACTAATATAATATGTGTGTGTTAATATAATATATGTGTACTAATATAATAATTGTGTACTAATATAATATGTGTGTACTAATATAATATGTGTTTACTAATATAACAAGTGTATACTAATATAACACTTGTGTACTAATATAATAATTGTGTACTAATATAATACTTGTGCACTAATATAATAATTGTGTACTAATGTAACACTTGTGTACTAATATAATACTAGTGTGCTAATATAACACTTGTGTACTAATTTAATACGTGTGTGTTAATATAATAATTGTGTGCTAATATAATAATTGTGTACTAATATAAAACTTGTGTACTAACATTGTTTAATAATATAATACATGTGCAATAATATAATAATTGTATACTAATATAATACTTGTGTACTAATATGGACTGTTCAATATTACTTTTACTTAGGTCCATTTATCTACATCATCAACGTTTCACACGTGTATAATATACATTACAGTTTAGGGTTTATCTTACACTGATTAGCAACACAATTACGTTGCTAAGCATAACATATATGGTATAAACATGCACATGCTTACGTTACTTCCAGTCGGACTCATAAGTACAGCAAAGTTAGTAAGATGGTTACACATGCAGACGGCAATACCGTCAGCCGTCTGGTATCTATCAAGCCAGCACCCGTCCATTTCCCATCTACCGGAACCGTTACTGAATGAAAGCCGTAAAAAGGTATTAACTTTCTTAATGTACGACTTGTACTAATATACATTTTAGGCACGACTTATTGTGTTATATAATGTTTTATTATAAATTAAACGGACAATACATATGTTGTGTCTGCATTTATAAGATATAAATACCGGACATTACTTGATTTTGACTGTATCCTGATTATAAATTACATCTTGAATGAATGAACCATTATCTTGACAAAATCAAAAAGGAGTTGCTCGTGTGGTTAATTAATATTAGATAAAAGGTAAAATCAAAATCGGTTGCAAAAGCATAGATTATATATATATAGATTAAAAGTTGTATTGTGTATTAACAATACAATTGATCATAAATTATATAACCTAAGACAAAAAAAATGATCGAATTATACTATAAATTTAAACATACCAATTGTCTTTCCAGTAAGAGCATTGTGGTTGGAATAATGATCTCTATGGGACAGAAAACAAAAATATCGGAAAAGATACACATATTGATTAACTGTGACATAGTACAGTAACATGTCAGTATAGCGGTTAACTGCATGTAAGTTTCCTATACGTATTAGATTAACTGTAATTACGTTTCCTATACACATTAGGTTAACTGTAATTACGTATACTATACATATTAGGCTAATTGTAATTACGTTTCCTATGCATATTAGGTTAACTGTAATTACCTGTAAAGTTTCCTATACATAGTAGGTTAACAGTATATACGTTAACTGTTATTACGTTTCATATGCATATTAGGTTAAATGTAATAACTTTCCTATATATATTAGGTTATATTAGGTTAACAGTAACTACGTTTCCTATACATATTAGGTTAACTGTAATTAAGTTTCCTATACATAGTAGGGTAACTGTAATTACGTTTCTTATATATATTAGGTTAACTGTAATTACGCTTCCTATTCATAGTAGGTAAACTGTACTTACGTTTCCTATACATATTAGGTTAACTGTAATTACTTTCCTATACATATTCGGTTAACTGTAATAACGTGTTAACTGTAATTACGTTTCCTATATATACAAGGTTAACTGTAATTACTTTCCTATACATATTCTGTTAACTGTAATTACGTTTCATATACATGTTAGGTTAACTAAAATTACGTTAACTATATATTAGGTTAACTGTCTTTACGTTTCCTATAGATATATATATCGTTTCCTATATATATTAGGTTTACACTAATTATGTCTCATTTACATATTGTTAACTGCATACGTTTCCAATGCATATTCGGTTAACAGTAATTAAGTGTACTTTATATATCAGGTTAACTGTAATTACGTTTCTTTTACATATTAGGTTAACTGTAAGTACGTTCCATATACATATTATGTTAGCTGTATTTACGTTACTTATATATTAGGTTAACTGTAATTGCGTTTCCGATACATTTTAGGTTAACTGTTATTACGTTTCTTATATATATTAGGTAGCTGTAATTACGTTTCCTATACATATTAGGTTAACTTTAATTACGTTTCCTATACATATAAGGTTAACTGTAATTACATTTCATATACATAATTATTAGAACAACATTTTTACAATGGATGCTCCAGATTAAATGAGGTAAAGTGTTATTCATTGACAGAGGATGATCAAGGTTGGATGGGTTCTAGTTTAAAACATTTGTATGCGAGGGTCCAGGTTAAATGTGGTCTAGTCTAATACATTTGTATGCAAGGATCTAGGTTAAATTGGGCCTAGTATAATGTATTTGTATGCGAGGATCGAGGTTAAATGGGGCCTGGTCTAATACATTTTTATGCGAGGATCCAGGTTTAATAGGGTCTAATCTAATACATTTGTGTGTTAGGATCCAAGTTATAGTGGGTCTAGTCTAATACAACGGCAAACTGACACTAAAAAAACGTTTATCTAAACTCTAGCTAGATGTCAGGTCATGTAATAATGTATATGCGCCGATTAAAAGTAAAGTTTAATTAACGGGTTCTTAAAATACTCGTGATTGAATATGCATAATATGAATTATGAGTTGGAAACTATATATACCTTGTCGTCAGTATGTTTAGAAACGGCATATTATGTAAAAATTGGCTTTTGATAGCTACTTTAAATGCGGTCCAGCGTAATGTATTTACAAAGTTTGATACAGGATAAATGGGTCTAGTCGAGTACATTAACATATTTTCATCCGACATGTCCGAAGATCCAGGTAATATGGGCTTTTATACATTATTTCTACTGTGTTCAAGCAGTTTTTGTTTGTTGTAAACCAAATAGCAATATGTTAATGGAGTTGTATTTTCTCACGCTTCAGCGAATCATGTTTGCAATCTTACTTAATAAAATGAATGTGTAAAAGTATAAATGTCGCTGGGCGTTTAAACCAGGTTTTAGAGTGCCTCAGATATCACTCTTACCCTATTGTTATCCGAATAACACGAGACAGAGTAAATAAATAAATCCCCGCCAGGATATTTCCTCTAACAAACTAGGTAGCATTTTTAAGGCATCTTGATATGTGTATTGCTATATATTACAGCCGCATGCCTATACTTTAGAAGTCGTTATCTTACATCAATCACTTCGAATGTTATAGGTGTAGCACCCCATTCATCGCAGGAAGTGTCGGCCTGGGGTAGCATAATGGCGGTCAGTAAATAATTCTCGTTTCTTTGTGTAAAATAGGGCAATTTCACTAATTCGACAATTCGAACGTCATCGGTGTAGTGTTGGCCTGGGGTAGTCGCATAATGGCGGTCAATAAATAAATATCGTTTCTTTTATAAAAAAGGGCATTTTCACTAATTTAAAGTGCATTATCTTTCATCGAACACTTCGAACGTTATAGGTGTAGTGTCAGCCTGGGGTAGTCGCATAATGGCGGTCAAAACATAATTATCTTTTCTTTTTGAAAAAAGGGCTTTTTCACTAATTTAAAGTGCATTATCTTACATCGAACACCTCAAATGTTGTAGCAATTGGATTTTCAAGATGTCCGTCTATTGCTGGAATGTAGGTGAATGTCATTACACGTGTGTTGATCCTGATATTTCGAATGTTTCTGTAAAATGATAAAGATGAACATTTTTATATAATCAAACACAAAATCAATGGTGTATGCCTGTTTTGCGTATGTAACAGCAGGTCTCATATATGCATGCGGTGGGAGGAAGTGTAAAGTACTGATTCTACCCAGGAACAGTAGGTCTCACATATGCATGTGGCGGGAGGAGCTGTACAGTACTGGTTCTACCTAGGAACAACAGGTCTCACATATGCATGTGGCGGGAGGAGGTGTACAGTACTGGTTCTACCCAGGAACAACAGGTCTCACATATGCATGTGGCGAGAGGAACTGTACAGTACTGGTTCTACCCAGGAAAAAATGGGTGGTCTGCCTCCATCACAAAAATATATCGACCGTCATATATAACCTTAAATGTGTTGAAAATGACATAAAACACCAAACAAACAAACAAACAAACAAACATGCATGCATGTTTCTATATTCACTCTTTCATCGCATGACATAGAAACTGTGAGGCCAATACATAGCATATAGATCAACTGTTTTATCTGCCGACCGCTCAGTTGAAATTACGCGATTGTTCATTTAGCACTGTTTTGAAAACAAGGCTGGCAACATAGTAACCGTCTTGGAACAGTCATTGGCAAAAAGGACGCTAATGATTTAAACCAGGCTTGGACAATTTAACTTTGAACTATAAGGTTATCTGTACTGAGTTTTGAAGTTTTCGATAATACAGCATTTGTTTGTTGGTCGCATAATTTTAAAATTAAACACGATTACAATAGGGCTAACTGTATTGAAATGTTAGATTTTGAAACGATATATTAGCCGTTTAATGGTCGCAAATGTTATTAATGGCGACGCGTAAGTGGAGCCGTTGAACACGATTTGCGACCGTTGAAACGACAGATATATTGTCTCAAAAGAAATATAAAAAGATCGGACAATGAAAGTAGCATTCAAGGAGGACAGTCAACCACAAAACACAGAAACAAACACGCAAACAGACAAACAAGAAGGCAAAATAAAGTTAAATGCAAACGACATCACAAACACAAAAGGGTTGACAATAGGGTTACAGCCTTAGAGTGGTCAGTGGCTAAGTAGGCCACTGGGGGTTTAAACCGGTTCTAGGGTGCACCAAACCTCACACTTACCCTACTTTCATCCCATTAAAACAGGACAGTGTAAATAAAGAAATCCCCGCCATGATATAATCTCTAACCAACAAAAGCCACAATGAAGGTATTCAATGACTTTGCAGAAGCAAGAGCAACAAGAGAATAAACCATTAAGGACAAGAAAGATCATAGACAAACATCAAACGCCACCGTACCAATGGGCTTTAGGTAGGCGTCATCATAGGGTCCACAGCCTGTCCGGTCATCGTTCAAGTAAAGAGGAAGCATAATGGCGAACTGTAAAAGGGTCCACCACCAAGCATGCAGTACGTTGCAAAATGATAGGGTCATCCAAAGTCAACATTTCAATACTGGTTAAACGTTCCTAACGCAATTCAGCGTTTCTGACAGTTTGTCTTGAAACCCTTTCAAAACAACAACGTTTATAAACACGTTTTGGACGGTTTATCGTCACATGAATGGATTTCCGACGGGTTAGGCCATAATTATGTCGCACATTTTTTTAACGTCGACCAATCGGATTTTAGGAATTGTGTGAGGGCGATTGATTAGCCGTGCCAACTTTCAAAGTTAAAATACTGTTATCGGGTTAACGCATGGCATTGATAACAAACGTGTTGAAATAAAATTAAATGTCGGCAAGTTTTTAAGAGTTAAATGCCACGAAGTCATAATTTTCGAAATAATGGTTAATATGCACTTTTAAATAATCACTCATCTGTGGACTAACCTATCGGATAACATGAGTTTTGCGTTATCCTGCTTTTCAAGGAACACATATGAAATACCAAATTTTCGCATTTCAGACATATTTATGTATTGCTATAGTGCAGCAATCTAAGTAATACATGAGGTATTTAATCGTTTACCTAGTCTAGTTGACTACTTTTTTACAAGTGTAGTCTTTATGAAATAGGGATTAACCATGATAATAAATGTTGTGATCTTTGTACAGTCCTTACTCGTTTGCATCCTGGCGTACTGGGATCAGTTTTGACAGATTTCGATAAATTGCCGCACTGTAGGCCAATTGTGGTTTATCTGAAAATAGCAGGCAATAGGATTTATTGTTTTCAGTATGGTATACGAATACATTTACTCACGGCTGTGTAACTACACAAGGAGAATCAAGTTGTACTCATTGGTATAGCTTGTTAAAATGTCAGAAATGCAACAAACTGCATACACATACAAGTAAGTATTAAGGAAGGTTTATTACTTGAACTATATTATAAAATGAGTCTAGAAAAGATGGACACATATGAATACCTTTATAACATGGCATATGGATACTATCCTCTGTAGTTGCAAGCCATTCAGGTGTACTACTGTCTGATTTATTTGGAAATGAGATTCCGTCGCTGCAGCCTTCTGCTTCTGTAGGTGCTATCCTTAGAACTAAAATTAATAAAAAGAGTATGAAAGGATATATTTGGAAATCGCCGAATGCGATAAGTACAACACATATTTCAGTCTAACCCTAACCTAACCCTAAAGCAATTCAGGAAGCTAATACGTGATTGAACAAGCACATTATTATTAACAATTTAAGAGGATGTGAAGTTTAAACATTATACAATTTGCGATATCGTCGTTTTCGGCAACGTTTAAAGATGTATATTCCCATATAGCTTACCCATTACCTGTGATATAATAAAGATCAATATTCCAATAAAAAAAGTATATAATATATTCAAAATTTAACAAGTTTCATATAATGTTATTGTATGATCAGCATTAACTAAAACTGTATGAAAGGAAAAATCTGGAAATCGTCGAAAACGATCAATACCAAAATATTTCAGTCTCGGTTTGATTGTTTATGAACAGGGGTGAAAAGTGCTTGATACCGTTCACGCCCTTCAGCCACGGGTTGAGCAGAACTCAATATTTAGAATACTAATAATACAGGAATTTGGGCTATCCCGGAGAGAGATGGTATGCATATGACGGTGAACATCGAACCTTTAATGAAGTGTTTTCACACCATTCCATTGCTAGCGGCGTATGATCCAAGTTTCTAACAAAACGCTTTGCCCTAAACGAGACAACAATAGGCGAAATAAACATACTGGAATTTAGCTTGGAGCAGAGGTTACGAAGCTTGCGTATCACATATAACAGTAAAAAACCTAAATTAAAAAGCAGGCAATATATCCTAAGAATCATTAAACAATACTCAGAACCTATAAAGGCTGGAGTAGTGGAAACACCTATTCGAAATTCAAGGAAAAATCCAACACATTTTGAGAATGTACCACCGATACCTGTAAATATCGGGCTCAGCGATCTCGAACAATTGGAAAGAATAACAGTTCTGATTGCAAGCACGGGGAGACGTTTTACCGCCGGCACACTGCGCAGGCAACGCTGCTGTATATCAGGAAAGTAAATGAGAAAGGTTATAATGCCAGCTGGAGCTAATCAAAACGTTTAATTGTATTTGTAAATACACATTTTATAACATGGATGCCGTTCTTAAATGATTAATACTTGTACTGGATAAGTGTGTGTGTGCTGACAA
Source organism: Cyrtodaria siliqua (assembly GCA_037043455.1). Taxonomy (NCBI): domain Eukaryota; kingdom Metazoa; phylum Mollusca; class Bivalvia; order Adapedonta; family Hiatellidae; genus Cyrtodaria; species Cyrtodaria siliqua. Next base: position 197,306 of record JAWPHD010002953.1, read on the forward strand.
AACATATTAATATAAAAATTGGAATCCGAAGCAGGTGGAATTCAGTATATCTAAAGTATATACAACATTCACTTGTAATGAAAACAGAGGAATGGAAACAAATCGATGTAGAATATACTATACTATTATTATTTTACAGAAGTTTGCCACGTACATAGGTTTTGTTTGGCAAACTCTTTTTCAGTGATCGAACTGTTTTTCTTATCTAAAATCCTCTTTACGAATTCATCGACGATGTTCAGGATAGTTTCGGCACCAGCTCCTGTCTAAGAAATAGTATAAAATCATAGAATACATTAAAATAACTTTTATAAAAACATAATTTATCATGTGTGACATAATTTATCAGGCGTGACACAATTTATCAGGTGTGACATTTGATAGCATCATAACGGAGAGACATAATCATATTTGTGTGACTTCCTCTCTATGGAGAACGAATATACTATTTATTTAAAACATCAAAATCAAGATGTCAGACGAGAGGCCGGAGCAGAGGTGTATGGTTAAATGTTTCGTAATCTTTCGTAACCAATGTCAGAAACGGCACTGAGTGAGGGATATACAGTGTCCAGTATCATTATCGATAACTAACAAAAACAATTTAAAGAAGGCAGGGTGTTATTATTTGATTCCAAGAATTACCTATTAATAGATATTGTCAATACGAGACGGCATTGGACGAGACCATCGAAGCACCGTAATGGAAAACTTGATTATGGGTGATACTAGTGTAGCAACAGCACACACTGTAATGTGTAATACGCTATAATTAGATAATATCAATAAGAGACACCAATTGGACACGTAATTAATGACATATTGAACAACACATTGCATCTTGTCGCACAATTGTCACCGTTATAGAGCCAAGCAAGCGTTCTGAAGAGTATGTATCAAGATGCGTGTGTTTGGTGCACCATAGAACCTGGTTTAAACCTTTGTCACTGACCGTTCCAAGGCGGTAGACCTATTGATAACCGTTTTATATTTGTGAAGTCATATACCTTGCCTTCTATCTTTATATCTTTATAATACTTGTTGGTTTCTATGCGTGTTGACTGTGGTCCTGGAATGCTACATATACCTTGCCTTCTATCTTTATATCTTTATAATTCTTGTTGGTTTATATGCGTGTTGACTGTGGTCCTTGAATGCAACATATAACGTGCCTTCTATCATTATATCTTTATAATTCTTGTTGGTTTCTATGTGTGTTGACTGTGGTCCTTGAATGCTACATATACCTTGCCTTCTATCATTATATCTGTATAATTCTTGTTGGTTTCTTTGCGTGTTGACTGTGGTCCTTGAATGCTACATATACCTTGCCTTCTATCATTATATCTGTATAATTATTGTTGGTTTCTATGCGTGTTGACTGTGGTCCTTGAAAGCTACATATACCTTGCCTTCTTTGATTATATATTTATAATTCTTGTTGGTTTCTATGCGTGTTGACTGTGATCCTTGAATGCTACATATAACGTGCGTTTTATCATTATATCTTTATAATTCTTGTTGGTTTCTATGCGTGTTGACTGTGGTCCTTGAATGCTACATATAACGTGCCTTCTATCATTATATCTTTATAATTCTTGTTGGTTTCTATGCGTGTTGACTCTGGTCCTTGAATGCTACATATACCTTGCCTTCGATCATTATATCTTTATAATTCTTGTTGGTTTCTATGCGCGTTGACTGTGGTCCGTGAATGCTACACATACCTTGACTTCTATCATTAAATCATTATAATTCTTGTTGGTTTATATGCGTGTTGACTGTGGTCCGTGAATGCTACATATACCTTGACTTCTATCATTATATCTTTATAATTCTTGTTGGTTTCTATGCGTGTTGACTGTGGTCCTTGAATGCTACATATACCTTGCCTTCTATCATTATATCTTTATAATTATTGTTTGTTTCTATGCGTGTTGACTGTGGTCCTTGAATGCTACATATACCTTGCCTTCTATCATTATATCTTTATAATTCTTGTTTGTTTCTATGCGTGTTGACTGTGGTCCTTGAATGCTACATATACCTTGCCTTCGATCATTATATCTTTATAATTATTGTTGGTTTCTATGCACGTTGACAGTGGTCCGTGAATGCTACATATACCTTGACTTCTATATCTTTATAATTCTTGTTGGTTTATATGCGTGTTGACTGTGGTCCTTGAAAGCTACATATACCGTGCCTTCTATCATTATATATTTATAATTCTTGTTGGTTTCTATGCGTGTTGACTGTGGTCCTTGAATGCTACATATACCTTGCCTTCTATCATTACATCTTCATAATTATTGTTGGTTTCTATGCGTGTTGACTGTGGTCCTTGAATGCTACATCTACCGTGCCTTCTATCATTATATCTTTATAATTATTGTTGGTTTCTATGCGTGTTGACTGTGGTCCTTTATTGCTACATATACCTTGCCTTCTATCATTATATCTTTATATTTATTGTTGGTTTCTATGCGTGCTGACTGTGGTCCTTGAATGCTACATATACCGTGCCTTCTATCATTAAATCTTTGTAATTCTTGCTGGTTTATATGCGTGTTGACTGTGGTCCTTGAATGCTACATATACCTTGCCTTCTATCATTATATCTTTATAATTCTTGTTGGTTTATATGCGTGTTGACTGTGGTCCTTGAATGCTACATATACCTTGCCTTCTATCATTATATCTGTATAATTCTTGTTGGTTTCTATGCGTGTTGACTGTGGTCCGTGAATGCTACATATACCTTGCCTTCTATCATTATATCTTTATAATTCTTGTTGGTTTCTATGCGTGTTGACTGTGGTCCGTGAATGCTACATATACCTTGCCTTCTATCATTATATCTTTATAATTCTTTCTGGGTTCTATGCGTTTTGACTGTGGTCCGTGAATGCTACATATACCTTGCCGTCTATCATTATATCTGTATAATTCTTGTTGGTTTATATGCGTGTTGACTGTGGTCCTTGAAAGCTACATATACCGTATTTTCTATCATTATAGCTTTATAATTCTTGTTTGTTTATATGCGTGTTGACTGTGGTCCTTGAATGCTACATATACCGTGCCTTCTATCATTATATCTGTATAATTCTTGTTGGTTTATATGCGTGTTGACTGTGGTCCTTGAAAGCTACATATACCGTGCCTTCTATCATTATATCTTTATAATTCTTGTTGGTTTATATGCGTGTTGACTGTGGTCCTTGAATGCTACATATACCGTGCCTTCTATCATTATATCTTTATAATTCTTGTTGGTTTCTATGCGTGTTGACTGTGGTCCGTGAATGCTACATATACCTTGCCTTCTATCATTATATCTTTATAATTCTTGTTGGTTTCTATGCGTGTTGACTGTGGTCCTTGAATGCTACATATACCTTGCCTTCTATCATTATATCTGTATAATTCTTGTTGGTTTCTAAGCGTGTTGACTGTGGTCCTTGAATGCTACATATACCTTGCCTTCGATCATTATATCTTTATAATTCTTGTTTGTTTCTAAGCGTGTTGACTGTGGTCCTTGAATGCTACATATACCTTGCCTTCTATCATTATATCTTTATAATTCTTGTTTGTTTCTATGCGTGTTGACTGTGGTCCTTGAATGCTACATATATCTTGCCTTCTATCATTAAATCTTTATAATTCTTGTTGGTTTCTATGCGTGTTGACTGTGGTCCTTGAATGCTACATATACCTTGCCTTCTATCATTATATCTTTATAATTCTTGTTGGTTTATATGGGTGTTGACTGTGGTCCGTGAATGCTACATATACCCTGCCTACTATCATTATATCTTTATAATTCTTATTTGTTTCTATGCGTGTTGACTGTGGACCTTGAATTCTGCATATACCGTGCCTTCTATCATTATATCTTTATAATTCTTGTTGGTTTATATGCGTGTTGACTGTGGTCCTTGAATGCTACATATACCGTGCCTTCTATCATTATATCTTAAGTTTATAATTCTTGTTTGTTTCTATGCGTGTTGACTGTGGTCATTGAATGCTACATATACCTTGCCTTCTATCATTATATCTTTATAATTTTTGTTGGTTTATATGCGTGTTGACTGTGGTCCTTGAATGCTACATATACCTTGCCTTCTATCATTATATCTTTATAATTCTTGTTGGTTTCTATGCGTGTTGACTGTGGTCCTTGAATGCTACATATACCGTGCCTTCTATCATTATATCTTTATAATTCTTGTTGATTTCTATGCGTGTTGACTGTGGTCCTTGAATGCTACATATATCTTGCCTTCTATCATTCTATCTTTATAATTCTGGTTTGTTTCTATGCGTGTTGACTGTGGTCCGTGAATGCTACATATACCTTGCCTTCTATCATTATATCTTTATAATTCTTGTTAGTTTCTATGCGTGTTGACTGTGGTCCTTGAATGCTACATATACATTGCCTTCTATCATTATATCTTTATAATTCTTGTTAGTTTCTATGCGTGTTGACTGTGGTCCTTGAATGCTACATATATCTTGCCTTCTATCATTATATCTTTATAATTCTTGTTTGTTTCTATGCGTGTTGACTGTGGTCCGTGAATGCTACATATACCTTGCCTTCTATCATTATATCTTTATAATTCTTGTTAGTTTCTATGCGTGTTGACTGTGGTCCTTGAATGCTACATATACATTGCCTTCTATCATTATATCTTTATAATTCTTGTTGGTTTCTATGCGTGTTGACTGTGGTCCTTGAATGCTACATATATCTTGCCTTCTATCATTATATCTTTATAATTCTTGTTAGTTTCTATGCGTGTTGACTGTGGTCCTTAAATGCTACATATACATTGCCTTCTATCATTATATCTTTATCATTCTTGTTGGTTTCTATGCGTGTTGACTGTGGTCCTTGAATGCTACATATACCTTGCCTTCTATCATTATATCTTTATATTTATTGTTGGTTTCTATGCATGCTGACTGTGGTCCTTGAATGCTACACATACCGTGCCTTCTATCATTATATCTTTATAATTCTTGTTGGTTTTATATGCATGTCGACTGTGGTCCTTGACTGCTACATATACCGTGCCTTCTATCATTATATCTTTATAATTCTTGTTGGTTTATATGCGTGTTGACTGTGGTCCTTGAATGCTACATATACCTTGCCTTCTATCATTATATCTTTATAATTCTTGTTTGTTTCTATGCGTGTTGACTGTGGACCTTGAATGCAACATATACCGTGCCTTCTATCATTATATCTTTATAATTCTTGTTGGTTTCTATGCGTGTTGACTGTGGTCCGTGAATGCTACATATACCTTGCTTTCTATCATTATATCTTTATAATTCTTTTTTGTTTCTATGCGTGTTAACTGTGGTCCTTGAATGCTACATATACCGTGCCTTCTATCATTATATCTGTATAATTCTTGTTGGTTTATATGCGTGTTGACTGTGGTCCTTGAAAGCTACATATACCGTACCTTCTATCATTATATCTTTATAATTCTTGTTGGTTTATATGCGTGTTGACTGTGGTCCTTGAATGCTACATATACCGTGCCTTCTATCATTATATCTGTATAATTCTTGTTGGTTTCTATGCGTGTTGACTGTGTTCCTTGAAAGCTACATATACAATGCCTTCTATCATTATATCTTTATAATTCTTGTTGGTTGCTATGCGTGTTGACTGTGGTCCTTAAATGCTACATATAACGTGCCTTCTATCATTATATCTTTATAATTATTGTTGGTTTCTAAGCGTGTTGACTGTGGTCCTTGAATGCTACATATACCTTGCCTTCTATCATTATATCTTTATAATTCTTGTTTGTTTATATGCGTGTTGACTGTGGTCCTTTAATGCTACATATACCTTGCCTTCTATCATTATATCTTGATATTTATTGTTGGTTTCTATGCGTGCTGACTGTGGTCCTTGAATGCTACATATACCGTGCCTTCTATCTTTATATCTTAATAATTCTTGTTGGTTTATATGCGTGTTGACTGTGGTCCTTGAATGCTACATATACCGTGCCTTCTATCATTATATCTTTATAATTCTTGTTGGTTTCTATGCGTGTTGACTGTGGTCCTTGAATGCTACATATATCTTGCCTTCTATCATTATATCTTTATAATTCTTGTTGGTTTCTATGCGTGTTGACTGTGGTCCTTGAATGCTACATATACCGTGCCTTCTATCATTATATCTGTATAATTCGTGTTGGTTTATATGCGTGTTGACTGTGGTCCTTTAATGCTACATATACCTTGCCTTCTATCATTATTTCTTTATAAGTCTTGTTGGTTTCTATGCGTGTTGACTGTGGTCCTTGAAAGCTACATATACAATGCCTTCTATCATTATATCTTTATAATTCTTGTTGGTTTATATGCGTGTTGACTGTGGTCCTTGAATGCTACATATAACGTGCCTTCTATCATTATATCATTATAATTATTGTTGGTTTCTAAGCGTGTTGACTGTGGTCCTTGAATGCTACATATACCTTGCCTTCTATCATTATATCTTTATAATTCTTGTTTGTTTCTATGTGTGTTGACTGTGGTCCTTGAATGCTACATATACCTTGCCTTCTATCATTATATCTTTATAATTATTGTTGGTTTCTAAGCGTGTTGACTGTGGTCCTTGAATGCTACATATACCTTGCCTTCTATCATTATATCTTTATAATTCTTGTTGGTTTATATGCGTGTTGACTGTGGTCCGTGAATGCTACATATACCTTGCCTTCTATCATTATATCTTTATAATTCTTGTTTGTTTCTATGCGTGTTGACTGTGGTCCTTGAATGCTACATATATCTTGCCTTCTATCATTATATCTTTATAATTCTTGTTTGTTTATATGGGTGTTGACAGTGGTCCGTGAATGCTACATATACCTTGCCTTCTATCATTATATCTTTATAATTCTTGTTGGTTTCTATGCGTGTTGACTGTGGTCCTTGAATGCTACATATACCTTGCCTTCTATCATTATATCTTTATAATTCTTGTTGGTTTCTATGCGTGTTGACTGTGGTCCGTGAATGCTACATATACCTTGCCTTCTATCATTATATCTTTATAATTCTTGTTGGTTTCTATGCGTGTTGACTGTGGTCCGTGAATGCTACATATACCTTGCCTTCTATCATTATATCTTTATAATTCTTGTTGGTTTCTATGCGTGTTGACTGTGGTCCTTGAATGCTACATATACCGTGCCTTCTATCATTATATCTGTATATTTCTTGTTGATTTATATGCGTGTTGACTGTGGTCCTTGAAAGCTACATATACCGTGCCTTCTATCATTATATCTTAATAATTCTTGTTGGTTTATATGCGTGTTGACTGTGGTCCTTGAATGCTACATATACCGTGCCTTCTATCATTATATCTGTATAATTCTTGTTGGTTTATATGCGTGTTGACTGTGGTCCTTGAAAGCTACATATACCGTGCCTTCTATCATTATATATTTATAATTCTTGTTGGTTTCTATGCGTGTTGACTGTGGTCCTTGAATGCTACATATACCTTGCCTTCTATCATTACATCTTCATAATTATTGTTGGTTTCTATGCGTGTTGACTGTGGTCCTTGAATGCTACATCTACCGTGCCTTCTATCATTATATCTTTATAATTATTGTTGGTTTCTATGCGTGTTGACTGTGGTCCTTTATTGCTACATATACCTTGCCTTCTATCATTATATCTTTATATTTATTGTTGGTTTCTATGCGTGCTGACTGTGGTCCTTGAATGCTACATATACCGTGCCTTCTATCATTAAATCTTTGTAATTCTTGCTGGTTTATATGCGTGTTGACTGTGGTCCTTGAATGCTACATATACCTTGCCTTCTATCATTATATCTTTATAATTCTTGTTGGTTTATATGCGTGTTGACTGTGGTCCTTGAATGCTACATATACCTTGCCTTCTATCATTATATCTGTATAATTCTTGTTATTTTCTATGCGTGTTGACTGTGGTCCGTGAATGCTACATATACCTTGCCTTCTGTCATTATATCTTTATAATTCTTGTTGGTTTCTATGCGTGTTGACTGTGGTCCGTGAATGCTACATATACCTTGCCTTCTATCATTATATCTTTATAATTCTTTCTGGGTTCTATGCGTTTTGACTGTGGTCCATGAATGCTACATATACCTTGCCGTCTATCATTATATCTGTATAATTCTTGTTGGTTTATATGCGTGTTGACTGTGGTCCTTGAAAGCTACATATACCGTATTTTCTATCATTATAGCTTTATAATTCTTGTTTGTTTATATGCGTGTTGACTGTGGTCCTTGAATGCTACATATACCGTGCCTTCTATCATTATATCTGTATAATTCTTGTTGGTTTATATGCGTGTTGACTGTGGTCCTTGAAAGCTACATATACCGTGCCTTCTATCATTATAAATTTATAATTCTTGTTGGTTTCTATGCGTGTTGACTGTGGTCCTTGAATGCTACATATACCTTGCCTTCGATCATTACATCTTTATAATTATTGTTGGTTTCTATGCGTGTTGACTGTGGTCCTTGAATGCTACATATACCGTGCCTTCTATCATTATATCTTTATAATTCTTGTTGGTTTCTATGCGTGTTGACTGTGGTCCTTTATTGCTACATATACCTTGCCTTCTATCATTATATCTTTATATTTATTGTTGGTTTCTATGCGTGCTGACTGTGGTCCTTGAATGCTACATATACCGTGCCTTCTATCATTATATCTTTATAATTCTTGCTGGTTTATATGCGTGTTGACTGTGGTCCTTGAATGCTACATATACCGTGCCTTCTATCATTATATCTTTATAATTCTTGTTGGTTTATATGCGTGTTGACTGTGGTCCTTGAATGCTACATATACCGTGCCTTCTATCATTATATCTTTATAATTCTTGTTGGTTTCTATGCGTGTTGACTGTGGTCCGTGAATGCTACATATACCTTGCCTTCTATCATTATATCTTTATAATTCTTGTTGGTTTATATGCGTGTTGACTGTGGTCCTTGAATGCTACATATACCGTGCCTTCTATCATTATATCTGTATAATTCTTGTTGGTTTATATGCGTGTTGACTGTGGTCCTTGAAAGCTACATATACAATGCCTTCTATCATTATATCTTTATAATTCTTGTTTGTTTCTATGCGTGTTGACTGTGGTCCTTGAATGCTACATATACCTTGCCTTCTATCATTATATCTTTATAATTTTTGTTGGTTTCTATGCATGTTGACTGTGGTCCTTGAATGCTACATATACCTTGCCTTCTATCATTATATCTGTATAATTATTGTTGGTTTCTATGCGTGATGACTGTGGTCCTTGAATGCTACATATTCTTTTCGACTTTTATACATCCCTTTGGACTAGTAATTGTATTTGTAATTACACGTCTCGGTCAGATAATTACTGATGTAAACATATGTTTTTTCCATTTAATAAATTTATGAATAATTACCCCACATTTGCAGAGGGTGAGATTCTTATAACTGAAATATATCGAGTTATATGAGAAGTTGCAGCATACACGGGTATCCCATAGTCTAGTTATACTAGTAGTTGCAGCATACACGGGTACCCAAGAGTCTGGTTATGCTAGTAGTTGCAGCATACACGGGTACCCCAGAGTCTAGTTATACTAGTAGTTGCAGCATACGCGGGTACCGCAGAGTCTGGGTGTACTAGTAGTTGCAGCATACAAGGGTACCCTAGAATCTAGTTATACTAGTAGTTGCAGCATACACGGGTACCCCAGAGTCTAGTTATACTAGTAGTTGCAGCATACGCGGGTACCACAGAGTCTGGTTATACTAGTAGTTGCAGCATCCACGGGTACCCAAGAGTCTAGTTATACTAGTAATTGCAGCATACACGGGTACCCCAGAGTCTAGTTATACTAGTAGTTGCAGCATACACGGGTACCCCATAGTCTAGTTATACTAGTAGTTGCAGCATACAAGGACACACCAGAGTCTCGTTATACCAGTAGTTGCGGCATACACGGGTACCCCAGAGTCTAGTTATACTAGTAGTTGCAGCATACACGGGTACCCCAAAGTCTAGTTATATTAAAAGTTGCAGCATACACGGGTACCCCAGAGTCTAGTTATTCTAGAAGTTGCAGCATACACGGGTACAACAGAGAGTAGTTGCAGCATAAACGGGTACCACAGAGTCTAGTTATAATAGTAGATGCAGCATACAAGGGTACCCCAGAGTCTAGTTATACTAGTAGTTGCAGCATACATGGGTACACGAGAGTCTAGTTATACTAGTAGTTGCAGCATACACGGGTACCCAGAGTCTAGTTATACTAGTAGTTGCAGCATACACGGATACCCCAGAGTCTAGTTATATTAGAAGTTGCAGCATACACGGGTACCCCAGAGTCTAGTTATACTAGAAGTTGCAGCATACACGGGTACCCCAAAGAGTAGTTGCAGCATACACGGGTACCCCAGAGTCTAGTTATACTAGAAGTTGCAGCATACACGGATACCCCAGAGTCTAGTTATATTAGAAGTTGCAGCATACACGGGTACCCCAGAGTCTAGTTATACTAGTAGTTTCAGCATACATGGGTACACGAGAGTCTAGTTATACTAGTAGTTGCAGCATACACGGGTACCCAGAGTCTAGTTATACTAGTAGTTGCAGCATACACGGATACCCCAGAGTCTAGTTATATTAGAAGTTGCAGCATACACGGGTACCCCAGAGTCTAGTTATACTAGAAGTTGCAGCATACACGGGTACCCCAAAGAGTAGTTGCAGCATACACGGGTACCCCAGAGTCTAGTTATACTAGAAGTTGCAGCATACAAGGGTACCACAGAGTCTAGTTATACTAGTAGTTGCAGCGTACACAGGTACCCCAAATTCTGGTTATACTAGTAGTTGCAGCATACACGGGTACACCAGAGTCTGGTCATACAAGAAGTTACAGCATACACGGGTACCCCAGAGTCTAGTTATACTAGAAGTTGCAGCATACACGGGTACCCCAGAGTCTAGTTATACTAGAAGTTGCAGCATACACGGGTACCCCAGAGTCTAGTTATACTAGAAGTTGCAGCATACACGGGTACCCCAGAGTCTAGTTATACTAGAAGTTGCAGCATACACGGGTACCCCAGAGTCTATTTATACTAGAAGATGCAGCATACACGGGTAACGCAGAGTCTAGTTATACTAGAAGTTGCAGCATACACGGGTACCCCGCAGTCTAGTTATACTAGTAGTTGCAGCATACACGGGTACCCCAAAGTCTAGTTATATTAGAAGTTGCAGCATACACGGGTACCCCAGAGTCTAGTTATTCTAGAAGTTGCAGCATACACGGGTACAACAGAGAGTAGTTGCAGCATAAACGGGTACCCCAGAGTCTAGTTATAATAGTAGATGCAGCATACAAGGGTACCCCAGAGTCTAGTTATACTAGTAGTTGCAGCATACGAGGGTACACGAGAGTCTAGTTATACTAGTAGATGCAGCATACACGGGTACCCAGAGTCTAGTTATACTAGTAGTTGCAGCATACACGGATACCCCAGAGTCTACTTATATTAGAAGTTGCAGCATACACGGGTACCCCAGAGTCTAGTTATACTAGAAGTTGCAGCATACACGGGTACCCCAAAGAGTAGTTGCAGCATACACGGGTACCCCAGAGTCTAGTTATACTAGAAGTTGCAGCATACAAGGGTACCCCAGAGTCTAGTTATACTAGTAGTTGCAGCATACACAGGTACCCCAAATTCTGGTTATACTAGTAGTTGCAGCATACACGGGTACACCAGAGTCTGGTCATACAAGAAGTTACAGCATACACGGGTACCCCAGAGTCTAGTTATACTAGAAGTTGCAGCATACACGGGTACCCCAGAGTCTAGTTATACTAGAAGTTGCAGCATACACGGGTACACCAGAGTCTAGTTATACTAGAAGTTGCAGCATACACGGGTACCCCAGAGTCTAGTTATACTAGAAGATGCAGCATACACGGGTAACGCAGAGTCTAGTTATACTAGAAGTTGCAGCATACACGGGTACCCCAGAGTCTAGTTATACTAGAAGTTGCAGCATATACGGGTATCCCAGAGTCTAGTTATACTAGAAGTAGCAGCATACACTGGTACCCCAGAGTCTAGTTATACTAGAAGTTGCATCATACAGGGGTCCCCAGAGTCTAGTTATACTAGAAGTTGCAGCATACACGGGTACCACAGAGTCTAGTTATACTAGTAGTTGCAGCATACACGGGTTCCCCAGAGTCTAGTTATACTAGTAGTTGCAGCATACGCGGGTACCACAGAGTCTGGTTATACTAGTAGTTGCAGCATCCACGGGTACCCAAGAGTCTAGTTATACTAGTAGTTGCAGCATACACGGGTACCCCATAGTCTAGTTATACTAGTAGTTGCAGCATACAAGGACACACCAGAGTCTCGTTATACCAGTAGTTGCGGCATACACGGGTACCCCAGAGTCTAGTTATACTAGTAGTTGCAGCATACACGGGTACCCCAAAGTCTAGTTATATTAAAAGTTGCAGCATACACGGGTACCCCAGAGTCTAGTTATTCTAGAAGTTGCAGCATACACGGGTACAACAGAGAGTAGTTGCAGCATAAACGGGTACCACAGAGTCTAGTTATAATAGTAGATGCAGCATACAAGGGTACCCCAGAGTCTAGTTATACTAGTAGTTGCAGCATACATGGGTACACGAGAGTCTAGTTATACTAGTAGTTGCAGCATACACGGGTACCCAGAGTCTAGTTATACTAGTAGTTGCAGCATACACGGATACCCCAGAGTCTAGTTATATTAGAAGTTGCAGCATACACGGGTACCCCAGAGTCTAGTTATACTAGAAGTTGCAGCATACACGGGTACCCCAAAGAGTAGTTGCAGCATACACGGGTACCCCAGAGTCTAGTTATACTAGAAGTTGCAGCATACAAGGGTACCACAGAGTCTAGTTATACTAGTAGTTGCAGCGTACACAGGTACCCCAAATTCTGGTTATACTAGTAGTTGCAGCATACACGGGTACACCAGAGTCTGGTCATACAAGAAGTTACAGCATACATGGGTACCCCAGAGTCTAATTATACTAGAAGTTGCAGCATACACGGGTACCCCAGAGTCTAGTTATACTAGTAGTTGCAGCATACACGGGTACCCCAGAGTCTAGTTATACTAGAAGTTGCAGCATACGCGGGTACCACAGAGTATGGTTATACTAGTAGTTGCAGCATCCACGGGTACCCAGGAGTCTAGTTATACTAGTAGTTGCAGCATACACGGGTACCCCATAGTCTAGTTATACTAGTAGTTGCAGCATACAAGGACACACCAGAGTCTCGTTATACCAGTAGTTGCGGCATACACGGGTACCCCAGAGTCTAGTTATACTAGTAGTTGCAGCATACACGGGTACCCCAAAGTCTAGTTATATTAAAAGTTGCAGCATACACGGGTACCCCAGAGTCTAGTTATTCTAGAAGTTGCATCATACACGGGTACAACAGAGAGTAGTTGCAGCATAAACGGGTACCCCAGAGTCTAGTTATACTAGTAGTTGCAGCATACACGGGTACCCCAGAGTCCAGTTATACTAGAAGTTGCAGCATACACGGGTACCCCAGAGTCTAGTTATACTAGAAGTTGCAGCATACACGCGTACCCCAGAGTCTAGTTATACTAGTAGTTGCAGCATACACGGGTACCCCAGAGTCTAGTTATACTAGAAGTTGCAGCATACACGGGTACCCAAGAGTCTAGTTATACTAGAAGTTGCAGCTTACATGGGTACCCCAGAGTCTAGTTATACTAGAAGTTGCAGCATACACGGGTACCCCATAGTCTAGTTATACTGGAAGCTGCAGCATACACGGGTACCCTAGAGTCTAGTTATACTAGTAGTTGCAGCATACACGGGTACCCCAGAGTCTAGTTATACTAGAAGTTGCCGCATACACGGGTACCCCAGAGTCTAGTTATACTAGTAGTTGCGGCATACACGGGTATCCCAGAGTCTAGTTATACTAGAAGGTGCAGCATACACAGGTACCCCAGAGTCTGGTTATACTAGTAGTTTCAGCATACACGGGAACCTCAGAGTCTAGTTATACTAGAAGTTGCAGCATACACGGGTACCCCAGAGTATATTTATACTAGAAGTTGCAGCATACACGGGTACCCCAGAATCTAGTTATACTAGAAGTTGCAGCATACACGGGTACCCCAGAGATAAGCAGTAATATGTGGAATCATAGTTTCTTTTTTTATTTGTGTAATTGATATTGAGGAAAAGGCGACACCAATTTAAAAGTAACACTTCCTCATTTTCAGGTTTAAATAGGCTCCCACTTACCACAGCCTTCTAAGATATATATATACATTACCAAAAGCTTTCCCGAAAAGTACGCGCTTCTATATTTCCACACGAACATCTTTATAGCTCCAATACCTGATTTATAAGTGACTGCCAAGTTCTTGTATTTGTTTCACTTATAACGTTATCAACAACTTGAAGAAAATCCTGTTAAAAAGAAACTGACTTTAATAGTTTTAATTTTTATCTAAGCATTTCAAGTTTTATATAAGCAGTCCGACTTCTCTTTCGTTATTATCCTTAAATATGTATTGACAATGGTTGTTACATGTATATTAAATGTTGGAAAATAAAACATTGAAACAAGCTAAAATTAATGTTAAACGCCTGTTAAGATTATATGTAACTGTATATAAAGTAATGTGCAGATACTTAACTTCATATAATTGACCGATTAAATGCAAAATTCTTCAAAGAAACAACAACCAAAACAATTCTTTGAATTAACTGTTAATAAATCTAAACTAATGATACGATTAAAAATAAACCTGAAAATGTTAAAAAGAATATTTCAGTGTTGTACTTGTACTCATATATGAGTTTTTGTCCACTAAATAGTAACATATACATGATATAACTTAGTGTAACATATACATGATATAACTTAGTGTAACATATACATGATATAACTTAGTGTAACATATACATGATATAACTTACGTCCGATGTATCTACAGTATCTGCAGTCTCTGATATGTTTGTAAGTATCCTCTTTATTGATTCCACATCTCCAACAAACAAGGATAAGTTTGAAGTTATGTGTGCTAGATTAACGAGTGAGTCTGTAACATTGGCATCCCCAGAAATAATCTGGAATAGATTGATTAGTTTTTACTTAACAGTTCATTCCAGTTATGTAGTCAATATAGGGGTCAATCCGACACACCTACATTCAAGTTTAAATCGAAGAAGTAAAGCAGAAAAATACATATAAAAAGGTTCATCATTTAAATCTTACTTGCGAACTAACACGATATAAATGTGGTCAAGCTTCTTTAAATTAATATGCTCTTGCGGTGCCTGATCTTTATATGGTTTTGACGTTTTATGATGGCGTTTCTGCTACTCTATTATAGCCGCCATTATAGTCTTCAACTTTGCTCCTTTAAACTCAAATAATAGAGAATAAGGACACACAACAATGTTACAAGAACATAATATAGACAATCTACTAGTCATAAACAGATAATAATAACAACGAACATAACGAAACAGAATGCAATATTTGAAAACTGTGTTTTTATTATTTTTCTAATTCAATAAGATGAAGAAAAAAAACCTGAAAGGACAAAACTAAATAGTTTTATATGAAAATAAAATCGTTTCTTATGTATTAATCATTAAAATATGTTTAATCTGCAATGAATTAATGGAAACAAGAACATTGCAAATGCTTCATTTTGGTGTTGAAACGGTTAAAACAGTGCCGCATGCATCAACGTATCTTATAAACTATAAAATAACTCAATCTTTATCAGGTTATGCCATTTTTTAGAACTGATACAGTATAACTCGATACTGAGTATACATGTATAATTCAAATGATACACGTTTTAAAATAGTTTACTTTATTAAATCATTCTTGGCATCTAACTATGAAACAATAAAATATCATAGTAGCCCTATTGTCATATCGTTTATGTTTGTTATATCATATGTTGCTTTTTATTCATCTTAGTAATCATTGCTTGTTTCTATGCGTGTTATTGTTCGACTGTGGTCCTTGAATGCTGCATTGTTCGACTGTGGTCCTTGAATGCTGCATTGGTCGACTGTGGTCCTTGAATGCTGCATTGGTCGACTGTGGTCGTCCTTGAATGCTGCATTGTTCGACTGTGGTCCTTGAATGCTGTATTGGTCGACTGTGGTCCTTGAATGCTGCATTGGTCGACTGTGGTCTTTGAATGCTGCATTGGTCGACTTTGGTCCTTGAATGCTGCATTGGTCGACTGTGGTCCTTGAATGCTGCATTGGTCGACTGTGGTCCGTGAATGCTGCATTGTTCGACTGTGGTCCTTGAATGCTGCATTGGTCGACTGTAGTCCTTGAATGCTGCATTGGTCGACTGTGGTCCTTGAATGCTGCATTGGTCGACTGTGGTCCATGAATGCTGCATTGGTCGACTGTGGTCCTTGAATGCTGCATTGGTCGACTGTGGTCCTTGAATGCTGCTTTGGTCGACTGTGGTCCTTGAATGCTGCATTGGTCGACTGTGGTCCGTGAATGCTGCATTGTTCGACTGTGGTCCTTGAATGCTGCATTGGTCGACTGTGGTCCTTGAATGCTGCATTGGTCGACTGTGGTCCTTGAATGCTGCATTGGTCGACTGTGGTCCATGAATGCTGCATTGGTCGACTGTGGTCCTTGAATGCTGCATTGGTCGACTGTGGTCCTTGAATGCTGCATGTCCTGCTCGACTGTTATATCTGCTTATATACAGATTCTCGAATCGGTACTACAAGCTGCAGTACTTTTGCAGTACGATTAATTTAATTTAATTTACATCAAGTAGGGTATCATTTTAACTTAGGTACTTTAATTATATACGACATTTTTATAAAATAATAAATCAAATGTTAATCTAACTTTGTCTTCTATTTGTCCAATCGCTAACGATGTGCAGTTATATACAGATGGATGATACATAGCAGGTGTATCACAGTACCTCGTGACAGTTCCTGAAAGAAAAGAAAAGTATTTGTAAGTTTTGAAGTATAAACATATTTAAGACTTAACATATAATTTCTCCCAAACTATAATATTCTTTACTTTTCATATTTAAAAAACATCCCTACCAATGCTTATAATTATAAGCAATGTGAAACGATACATGTATGTTAGATATGACTCAAACAACATCACAACATTACAACATCATTATATTACGCCATTTTGCCGACTGTTATATATTTACTTGTGCTAGTATTTGAAATAAGTGACTAAATATATGCGCTCTATTCTAGATTTATCCATTTAAAAGTTCTGCATCGTTTACTATGTTTATATATATATATATTCCTGTTGTTAACGATTCCGCAACATTTATTCCTTACCGTTATAACCACTGGGACAGGTCTGTGACGCATATTGACCAGCTGGCGTTCTGTACCATTGTCTTCCCATATCATCAAATTCAGCACTGCAGTAATCTGAAACATGTTATATTTAAGAAACAAAACATATTTAATAAGCATAATCAACAAGCAGTGCACGAACACTCTCGCCCTAAGTTCCATATTACCTGCGATAGAAATGTCTCTGCATTTGCATATGTCTCTATTCGCCATCTGTATAACAAAGCATACGCATATGTGCACAGGAACACACATTTTACAGAGAGCGTAGATTATCTATTATTGTTTATAATGTGAGTTATACTCGTAAAACTAGAAAATGTGTGCATGGGACACGGGTGCCCCTCTTTTGCGCTGTCAGACACTTAAAATGTATATATAAAAGTGGGTATATGATGTAGTTTAATGTTAGAAAGTGGTATGGCAGTTATTATGTGAAAATGATCTAAATGTATAAAGTAGGTCAAGGTCATTCATACTGCCACATTGATTCATTGACCTACAAGCTGCCATGTACATGTAAGTATGATTCAAGTTTGAAATCTGTACATATGGCTTTTGGTATCTGAATAATTGTGGATGTAAGTAAACGAAATGCAAACAGTAGATGAATGTCATTCATATTGACCTACTTTAAGGTTAAACGTGTTGCAGTCATGTAAATGTAAGTGTGCTGGAAGTTTGAAAGCTGTATGTTGTTTTGTTTCACATTGATATTTAAGTAATAAATAATTAAACACCTCAATTTAAAACTTATATATCCAAATTACCAAAGCGCGGACAGTATGTGAAGGTAATTTATATCGTCCTGCCCTGGTAAGAACATAATTTAGTCTTGTAGATGTTAACGTGTGGGAAGATTGAAACCGCTATGGCTTCTGGTGGCCACAAAATAAACTTATTGAAAAACTTGAATGTAAAACTGTTTTTCGTACGGACGTAAGAATTTCCTTTTTAATAATGATTCCGCGGCATTTATTCCTTACCGACATAACCACTAGGACAGGACTGTGACTTATAACGATCAGCTGGCATTCCCATATCATCAGTTTTAGGACTGCAGTCTGAAAAATATTATATTTTAGAAACAATTCATTCAATAACAATATTCAACAAACAGTGCATAAACACGCTCGCCATGAATTTCATATTACCTGAGATGGACATTTCTCTTTGTTTGCATACGTCTCTAACTGTACAACCTTCTTTCATGTTACCAGTACCAGTAAAGACATCACATTCCCCTACAATTCGTCTGTATAACTAAATATGTGTTTATGCACACATACACCCATTGACATGCGCACATTTATTTTAGAGTGAGCCTCCTAGATAATCGATTGCTTGTTATCAATGCAGTTAAACTCGTAAAACTAGAAAATGTGTCCATGGGACACACATGTCCCATTTTTCCGTTGTAATCCACATAAAAACGTGTATTTCGTATTTTAATATTAGAAAGTGGTATGACAATTATTGTGTGAATTGTGTTAAGCATGATCTAAATGAAGTAGGACAATGTCATTCACATTGCCATTGACGTACATGCGGTCATTTACATGTAGGTTTGTATGAAGTTTTAAAACTGTATAATTGACGTACAACGTGAATGTAAATTAACGGCGTGCAAAGAGTAGGTGCAGGTCATTCATATTGACCTACCTTAGGGTTCAACGTGTTGCAGTCATGTAAATGTAACTTTGAAATCTATATGTTTTTTTTATATATCAGTAATAAACAAAACAACTGAATTTGATACCTAAATGTAAAGTTAGAAAGCATAGGTGAAGGTTCTTTATATAGAACTATCTTTGATAAAACTGTATAATTGACGTGCAACGTGAATGTAAATTAACGGCGTGCAAAGA
Source organism: Cyrtodaria siliqua (assembly GCA_037043455.1). Lineage (NCBI taxonomy): Eukaryota > Metazoa > Mollusca > Bivalvia > Adapedonta > Hiatellidae > Cyrtodaria > Cyrtodaria siliqua. Next base: position 216,718 of record JAWPHD010002953.1, read on the forward strand.
GTAGGTGAAGGTCATTCATATTGACCTACCTTAGGGTTCAACGTGTTGCAGTCATGTAAATGTAACTTTGAAATCTGTATGTTTTTTTTATATATCAGTAATAAACAAAACAACTGAATGTGATACCTAAATGTAAAGTTAGAAAGCGTAGGTGAAGGTTCTTTATATCGAACTATCTTTGATAATAAAAAAACATACTGCAGTCATGCAGATGCAAGCATGTGTGAAGTTTGAAAGCTCTACGGCTTCTGGTGTCCGAGAAATAAACTTATTGCAATACATGAATATAAATATGTGGACGTACAAACAGGACATACGAAACGTCAAGAGCTACAATATAGCAGGACACAACGAAAACAAATATATGCGTTATTTAAAAGCAGAGTACTGGTGATTTCTCATATGGACTATGGGTAAAGTTAGGCAATTTATGCACCATAGAATATTAAAATTTGATCTGAGTTAAATAGTGTCCAAGCAAATAATATATATACTAAAACAGCACTAATTCTCAACGATTTAACAGGTGACATTTTACGGAGGAGTTATAAAGATATTTGCACTCACTCACTCACTCACTCACTCACTCACTCACTCACTCACTCACTCACTCACTCACTCACTCACTCACTCACTCACTCACTCACTCACTCACTCACTCACTCACTCACTCACTCACTCACTCACTCACTCACTCACTCACTCACTCACTCACTCACTCACTCACTCACTCACTCACTCACTCACTCACTCACTCACTCACTCACTCACTCACTCACTCACTCACTCACTCACTCACTCACTCACTCACAGTACAGCAACGTACATAATGTTCACTATTTATCATACCACTTACTTTTACAATATACATAGATGTACAATTATTTAATACTATAAATTAAACATTACAAATAGACATAATGTATGGCAACAAACTCATTAGCATAATATGAAGCCAAAAGTAACAAGGCAATATTCCCTATTGGTACTGGTCTGAAGGTTAAAGTTAATTATAGCAAAAACTTTCAAAATGTATGTGTGCCCTTGAACTTGAGGGTAGGTATCTTTGTGTTGGTTGCGACAAATTGTCTAAAGGTGTAAACATATTTGTACATTAACATTATTAGAATCCAATGATAGATTAAGAATCTACAGCCCGGACACCAAATTATAGCCGTCGACATGTAAATGTGACCTTGACCTTGATGGTAAGCATCTTGCCTTTGTCACAACATCTTCTCATTAAGGTGAACATATGTGTATAATATTATTGCAATCCAATGATAGACAAATAATATATAGCCGGGACACGAAGTTATAGCAATTACTTCATGGTATATGTGTGACACTGACCTTGAATTTAGCGACCTTGGTCTTAGTCGCGACACATCTTCTCATGATGGTGAACATTTGTTTATAATATTATTGAAATCCAATGATAAATAAAGAAGTTAATCAATAAATAAAGAAGTTATAGCCCGGACACGAAACTTTAAGCAATGACATTCAAAGTACATTTGTGACCTTAACCTCGAAGAGACCTGTCACTTAGTCACGACACATCGTCTCATGGTGGTGAACATTCGAGTATAATATTATCAGAATCCAATGACACCGGTAGGGGACTAATAATAGTATTAAATAAAAAATACGCAAATACAGAATTAAATATCCATAAAGCTTTAATTGTATTCCTAAAATCTGTCTGTCTGTCTGTCTGTCTGTCTGTCTGTCTGTCTGATTGTAAAGTTATAACTGTTGTGGAACTTACGGTATTCTGTACGCTACGCCAGGTACAACTTTTCATTGTCTTGTTTAATATTTTTTAAATATTATATGCTATATTTTATAATAATTGATATACATTTGATTACCTTGATATTTTTACATCTTATGAAAAGTAAGCCCATATATAAATGGTAATCATTTTGGATTTGATATCGATATACGGTACGGTACGGCTTTTACCCCCGATAAACAGTCTATTTATAGATATCTAAACTGCCGCGAGACGTGAATTTTCGCGATAGCTATTCAGAATTATAAAGAAAACAAAATATTAACTAGCTAGTAACGTGTATTTTCATGACAATCAGTCAAAATTATTATGACAACAAAATGTCAAATGTTTAAGATAATTCTTATCGCGTTAACTATTGTGCTAACGTAATGGCAGAAGTGGGCAGTATCCCACTTCTGCCATTACGTAAGCACAATAGTTAACACGTTTTGTTAGATAAAATTGTTGGAAATTAAAGTGAAGAAGAAACATTATCGCGAAAAATACACGATAAATTATTTAGCTATCTCGTGGCAGAAATATGGCACCATACAAACCCTTATAATAATACAATCTTTATTTTCTCCAATCGATTGACTTCGTGGCAATGAAACATTGCATTCTGCATTCAAACAATTTACAATGCTTGTTTGTGGCACGTAAATTTCTCTTGCACAACTACTACTACTACTACTACTACTACTACTACTACTACTACTACTATTACTACTACTATTATCATTACTACTACTACTACTACTACTACTACTACTACGACGACGACGACAATCACTACTACTACTACTATTGCTACTAATATTACTACTACTACTACTACTACGACGACGACGACGACAATCACTACTACTATTACTACTATTGCTACTACTATTACTACAACTACTACTACTACTACTACTTTTACTACTACTGCTACTACTTTTATTACTACTACTACTACTACTACTACTACTGCTACTACTTTTGCTACTACTACTACTACTACTACTACTACTAATACTACTAATACTATTTTGATACAACTACTATTACTACTACTACTACTACTACTACTACTACTACAACTACTACTACTACTACTACTACTACTACTACTAATACTATTACTACTACTACTACTACTACTACTACTACTACTACAACTATTACTACTACTACTACTACTACTACTACTACTACTACTACTACTACTACTACTACAACTACTACTACTACTACTACTACTACTACTATTACTACTACTACTATTACTACTACTACTACTACTACTACTACTACTACTACTACTACTAATACTATAGATACTACTACTACTACTACTACTACTACTACTACTTCTATTGATACTACTACTACTACTACTACTACTACTACTACTACTACTACTATTGATACTACTACAACTACTATTACTACTACTACTACTACTACTACTACTACTTCTACTAATACTATTGATACTACTACTACTACTACTACTAC